>JARFXV010001480.1:600000-1168344 GCA_031761425.1 Cosmopolites sordidus | reverse complement strand
TATATTTTGGAAACTTATTTAAGTACATATTTAAGTTCCAAAAACGATTTATGCCTGACCTTCTCAAATCGCTTAATTAAAGTCAATTTTAAGTTTCCACTTTAAAATGCAATAATCTCTATATTGTACTGCGATAAATGAGACATACACATTTTATTTTCCACATAAAATCACTCTGAATAAATATCAATATCATTTTGTCAGAGTCAATTATAAAATATTCAGAAATTTTATAATAAGAAAATAAGCCTGTTAAGACTGCGTTCTTTCTCATATATTATTTAATGTCTATCGAGAATGAATAATTAGGAAGGCGACAAAAGACTGGTTCGGTGGGGCATTAATCTGCATTCCGAGGAAATAATGACGCGATTTCTCAAAATGATTGAACAATTTAGAACTGAACAGTGTGATATGCTGGTTAATGGTAGTTGACAGATTTGAAACTGTACCAATAGAGGTCATCCTCCTGTCAATTCCAGTAAAAGTAAGGCCGTATGTTTGGGTGCCTGCAGAGCAAATGATGGAGATAGCAAAATGTCCATTAGCAGGACGCACAAAACTTTTGACAGAGTTCAATATATTCAAGCAAACTATGCTATGTATATATATATATATATATATATATATATATATATATATATATATATATATATATATATATATATATATATATATATATATATATATATTATGTATGTATGTATGTATTAAAAATATTGCGATTTATCCCCACTTACCTTAGATCAAAAATTATACAGGGTGTTAAAGTTTTAATATATTTTTAATTTTCGTCAATAACTTTCTTAAATAGTTTCTTTTTTGAACAAAATTTGTTAGGGGGGGGTTTGTTAAGATATGGAAATTTAAATTTTTCGAAAATTTTTATGTAGATACATTTATGAAAATTTTTATGTAGTTGAAAGGTTACAAGTTTTTTGGGTCTTAGTTTGTTAGCATTTTAAATGAAAATATTATTTTGTTTGCCCTTTTTACGTAAAAAAGGTATACTTTGCACATGTCGCTCCGAGTTACCGTTTTCTAGATCTGTGTTTAAATTGTTTATTGAACCGTTTTAAATTGTGCTTTTGAATCATAACATTTGTGTTTGCTTTACTGTTTAAAAGCCAACGGGCTGCAATAACAACGTTAAACGGGCTGCAATAACCACCCAATTGGAACAATGACATTACACACTAATTGTTCGGATATCTCAATGATATTTATATTGACAAGGACAATGAATTTCAATATAAATATCGTTAACATACCCCAAAAACAAATTTACAAATTATAATTTTATATTAATATAATTCTATTATACACTAATAACGATTATAAACGTTTAGAGAGTATAAACGAAATGTCTTTAGAAATGTTGAAAATTTTAAAATATATATAATTTATTGTCTTTTCGACAATAAATATTCGAAGTGATTTCATTCACCTCAATACATTTCAGTACCCGTTTACTAAACGACCGTCTTATTTTAAATAATAACCGTTCATTTCGAAACGATTCCACAGCATTCTTAATTTTATGCCATAATTGTTCTCCAATATTCGCTACTTCCTCATACATATCCCACATATCACCACATATATATATATATATATATATATATATATATATATATATATATATATATATATATATATATATATATATATATATATATATATATACATATATATATATATACATATTTCTTTTCGGCCACGTCATCAGGCAGGATGATACTGACCAAATATAATTGCAACATTAATTTACATATTTTGGTGTAACAAATTTAACTTTTAAAATTAAATTTTTCTTTATTCAACTACTCCCAATTCTAAACGATTCTAACGAGAAAGATTTTTTCTAGCCTTTTCTTTATATTCAAGGCAGTATTATTGTATTACCCTCCAACAAATAAAAACGTTAATTTTTAGTAATCTCAAAACATCATTCCCATATTCTGTTGCAAAAATCCTCGTATGTTTATCGTTGATTTCTTCAAAATTTTACTATTATTTCCACAAGACCAAAGTCCCAACCCATTGGAGATAATTTAAGGGATATGGATGGAAATTAAAAAAAAAAGTTTTCTCTTAATCTGTTCGTTAGGAAAATATGTATTTAAATTAATGTATACTCTCAACGATATTGTAAATTGATGCTCATCTAACTAAGCATTTATTTTTTCGGGTTTCTAAGGAATTTCGAGGTAATAGAAATTTCGAGGTAATAGAACTTTTGAGAAAAAAAATTGAGATTGAAAACTGAATTTTACCAAAAATTAGACGCAAAATTGTAACATATAACGATTGTGAGAAAAAAAAAACGCTTTTAGAGAGATGACCTAGTGAAATTTTGTTGGGTATTATTTTTAATTATAAACAATAAAGCTAATCGGAAAAAGGGTCTCCCTGAGAGCATTTCAATTATGAATTAATAAATAAAAAGTTAATTCTATTTATGAATTATTCCACGTTCAGTTATGCCTTGCCAAATTTATCGACGGGCCTCTGGAGGCAAGCAGTACATTTTACAGTTTATTTTATTGCCTTTTTGTTTCAGCTGGTGGTCGATAACTGGATCATTTGGTATGCACAGCAACATTTCTCAATTCCGACTTTGCTAAACTCTTTGTGAACACAAAAATACAGCAAAGTTCCTTTTCGTTATCAAAGAGCCAAATAACATTACATCAGGAATTTAAATATGAACAACATTTAATTCAAAGTATCAATTCCTGAGCTTTTGACAAATCTTGATTACGTAAAAAAAATCAATTTCGATTTGATAGTTTGAAGGATGAGTCGTGGGATGGATGGGCTATTGAAATGAAACAAATCTAATCCATTTTTGATTTATATTGAGGACTGAAAATTTATGATAAAAAGGATTGTTTCTTCATATTAATGTCCAATGTAAAATATTACGAGGCATGTGCGTTGGGCCAACTCAAACGGTATAGAAAGTAAATTTTCGTCATAAAAAATATTTTTTTAGCGAAATTTGAGATTATCAGTAATTGTTTATAATGAGCTTTTACGAATACTAGCAATAACTGATGAGTTAAACTGATTGAATGTACTTGAATATATTTATTTATTTAAAATTGAATATATTTAATTATATATTGAATATGTTTTATTAATATGGAATATATTTAATTAAATTGAGTATATTTAATCATATATTAACTGCATGGTAGTAAATATGATTAAATGTCTTATTGTTTTCTCGTTTTAAAGCATCGTGATCTTGTTTATACATTGCCGGTATATATGGTTTACTACTGGTCCTTATTTTCTACAATTGCTGTGGGTCTTAAGTTTATACGTAGTTTAGATTGCTTTGAGATTCTGTGGTCTTTCCAGATCTTTGTGCGTCCTACTAAAACAGATTTGGCTATCCCGATTCGCCTTTGTACTTCAGTTTTACAATCCCCGTTATTTGCTATGCATGCAGCCAGACATAATTTTACGAAAAATGTTAGATATCTGTGTGCAGTTTCCATCAGCATCAGATGAGGCAAGTTGGTTGATGTTCTAATCTTTGATTTTGTCTTGCATTGTTACTTTCCGATTTTTTTAATAAATGTGTTCAATATTGATGCTTTAAGAACAACATCCCGTTTATGTACATATCCATTCTTGTTTAATTCTAATGTTTATCTAAGGACGCATGTTCCGTAGTGATTTATATGTAGATGCTATTTGTTTGATGTTTTCAAATTTCATTTTTTTATTCAAATTAAATTTTATTTCTAATCAGTGTTGAAATGAGGCCGAAGTAATTTATTTGTTTTTTGGGCTATTTTGAAGTTCTTATAATCGCACTGAAATTCGTTTGTAGAGTTGTTGATAGTCCTCGTATGATATAATGTAAACGCTATGACTTTCTAAATTTAAATTATTAGGGTTCTTCATAAAATTACATATAGTTTTTTATGTTTTTAAAGGTGTATGGATGTTGTGTTTTCTGAAGGCTCTTTATTGATTGCGTTCATAAATATTGAGTTCTGCAGTTTCTGTTCAAGTTTTTTCTAGTTCAGTTCTTGATTATCTTTTCCCCGTATCCATTTTGTTAGAGTTATTGTTATTGTTTTAGATATTTTTCTCTTTTCTTTAGTTTTATTAGACGATTGGAACAATAGCAAATCTATGCATTTAAATATCTATCTACGTAGGTTGTTTTCCTCTATACGGTAAATTCTTCAGTAAGAAAAGTCCACTAAGATCCATAGTAAGTGTAGTTGAATTACCCAAAATTACCCTAGAAAAATACGTAGCAAGCTTCATGTAGGCAATTGTTGAACAAGCAGATTCTTACGTTAAAAACTCCGAGTGTTTAACGACCATTATAAAGGTTATCCAACTACAAGAATATGACATATTGGCAAGCTTCAAAATGTTTACCTAAATATACCAATAGACAAAGTCCTAGAGAAAATACCGTATGAAATATTACGTAATTTCATTCAATAGAATCTTTCAACTTTAACATTAATTTCTTCAGTCCAAATCTTTTTGCATTAACTTTGCAGATTATTTCTTTTAGAGGAACGCCACTTATTATGAGCTTTGTTTTAATATAATTTAAGCCCACACTCTTGTTATTTTTTATTTGTTTTATTATTTCCTTTAATTACACCTCTTTTAATTCTTTATCATCTTCTCTATTTTCCTACCCTGCTTTTTTCTTGTGATATGTTTATAATACTTCTGTCATCATTTTCTAGAAATAATGTTTCCATCTATTCTTCTACAATTTCTCTGAGCTTCAAAATTATCCATCCATCTGCATTTCTAAAATACAGCGGTTTTTGTTTATATCCTTTGTTTCGCTTTTTAAAGTCTCATAAAAGTTCCTGATATGTTTATTTGCTAAGTTTTCTTCCGGATTTTTTCGTCCTCTGTTCTTCGTTCCTTTCGTTTCCTTTTTTTTCTGAAGATAATTAAGCCTCTGAAGTATAGGTATATTGAATTTACTGGCAGTTCCCTACAGTTGGATTCCGTAAATCCGAATAGGTTTCAGAAAGGTTTATAAAGTAATATCTTGTTGTCTAGGGAGAGCTTGGATTTGCTGCCGATGATCCAATACATTTGACTAAGTTTTAGATCGATTTGTTTTTGTTTAGTGAATACGTGTTTCTACCACATTAATCGATGCTCTAGATATATACCGAGATATTTGGCGTTTTCAGCGTGTGGAATCTGTGTGTTGCTCATTTTCACTGATGGTCAGGTCTCTCTATGCATGCATTGACTTTGTATCATTGACTTTCATGCGCCATTTTTTGGTCCAGTTTGGGATCTTTTAACGGTTTGTGTGTAAGTCTCTTGATGCCTG
Source organism: Cosmopolites sordidus (assembly GCA_031761425.1). NCBI lineage: Eukaryota > Metazoa > Arthropoda > Insecta > Coleoptera > Curculionidae > Cosmopolites > Cosmopolites sordidus. The sequence goes on along the minus strand of JARFXV010001480.1, from coordinate 1,163,000 downwards.
CTCTGATTCAACATGTGATGTTAGCACCGCTGTGTCGTCGGCAACAGCGGTTGATCTGGTGTCGGTAAATCTGCGGTATAAAGCAGATATAGGATGCATCCTAGGATCCTTCCCTGTGGGGTGCGGGGATGTATAGGTTTTAACTCGTTATATTCGCTACCTTGTTTGACGAAGAAGTGCCTTTATGTCAAATAGGATTTCAGTAACAAGATGTGTTGGTGTGAGAGTAGCGATTTTAATTTGACCTGCAGACTAGTATGCCAGACCTTTTCAAAGGCCTGGGATATGCAAACGAAAGCAGATGAAACCACCAGAAGCTTTTGGTGTTTAGATCTCTATTGATTTCGTTAATCAGTTTGTGTACCTGTTCTATTGTACCATGCTTATTACGAAAACCAAATTAGTGGTCCGGAATTAGTTTATTTTCTTTTAGTGACTTTCAATCTTTTCCTGTACATTTTTCCAAAAACCTTGAAGAGCATCGGCTACAAACTAATAGGTCTATAGGAGGCCGTTTCTTTTGGTATTTTTCCCAGGCTTTAAAATTATAAGAATTTGTGCAACGTTCCAGCTACTTGGAATGTGATTTATGCCTAGTATTGTATTAAATATATGTTATTAATTTTAGGCATTTTTGTGAAAGTTCTTGCTGAATCTTCCCGGTTATTAGGTCGAATCTGGGTGCGTTCTTGATGTTAATTTCTTTCATTATGACACTTTTTATTCATTTTGCTTTGGAAAATCCATTTGGAAAGGTACTTTCAATGACTGTTGTTTTATTTTTTTTTTGAATCGGTAATTCAAAGAGGGAATATTTGCCAAATCTATGTTCGTCGATGTTTTTAGAGGTTGATTTAATGATATGACTTCAAGCAATTTGTCTCTGACTAGTATTGAGTTGGTTTTATTATAATGTAGAGATGGCTGTTTATCAACTGAGATAATTTTTGAATAGATGTTTATTATTACAGGGAGTGTTCAGACGACAAATCAAAACAGGATTCTGTCATGCATTTTTTTGAATCAACAACCGTTAGGAATTTTTCGTCTGTCGCTAGACCAATATATTGGCTGCTCTGTGGCGATATGTTTTAGGTTATTAGACTTCATTGTTTTGCTCAGTTCTCTGCCTTTTATGGTAGTTATTCTGGATCCCCATGTTGGGTGTTCAGCATTATAATCCTCCCCCGCTATAACACACCAAAAGTGTGTTAAAGAATTCTTCAAAATGTTTCTTCTTATTTTGATTTACACATTTACATTTATATGCCCCTTTACGCCTTCAACAGTAATACGGTGGCTTGCAGATTAATTTTGGTAAATTTCTCCCTTTCATGATCATGATATCTCGAATAATTATGGCAGTACCTCCAAAAGCTTTACATGTCTTGTATGATGCAATTTATATTTTGAAATTTGTAGATAGTACCGATTGGTGAAATGAGTCTCAGATATTATCATAATATCGATGTTTTGGTCATATAACACCAAAGATTTTTGTTCTTGAGGTTTTGGCTTGGGATGTTTAGCATTATTATCTATTACGAAAGTTTAGAGACGACGTTTGTTGATTGTTTAGTGTTGCCGGGTTAACAATATTTTGAGTTTGGTTTTAATTTGTAGCTTGTGAATACGTCCTCCCGGTTCGATGTTGTGAGCCGGAGTTTGTTGGATTGGCGATTGTGGGTTCTTTTTTTTTTCTTAGTTGAGGATATAACATTTGTTGGAGTTGTTTATGAACTGAGTAACCCTTGTAATTAGCTGGGTGATCGCCGTTGAAATTAACACATTTTACCTGGTAATATTGTGTTCTGTTATTATATGCTGATGTCTCGTGTTGCTCTGCGCATTTGATGCATCTAAAAGTCTTACAGCAGTAACTTTTTGTATGTCCAACATCTTGACATCTGGTGCACTATGGGGTAATCCTCCTTGTATGTAGTTAATCACATTGTTTTTATCAAGTTTTTTAAATTGTAAGCTTCTGTATTATTATCTTTGGGCCTAATGTCAATATAATACATCGATAAAGGTTTTTTTTTTGTTTTATGTTTGATATTATGAACGTTTACAACTTCGTGACATTTTTCTAATAGGGATTTTTAGTGATTGAGTGTCGTATCCGTGATGCAATCCTTTTATGACAAATCTAAATGTTTTTTCAATTTTTGGCCTGAAAGTATGAAATTCTGTTTGTTGTTGAGTTCTTTGATTAACATATTAAAGTGCTCTAGTTTTGTAAATGGACTTTTATAGTTTCAAAACCTGTGGTTTTAACCTGTATTTCCCTTCCGTAATTTCTTGAAGTAGGTTATGTATATGTTCCATGACACCTACCTTGTATATAGTTATTTGTGGTGGTTTCGGTATATCCTTTTTTTACTTTCGATGTTTGTCAGTCTCAATGTCCTCTCTGTATCTCCTCTCCTTCTCTATCTATCTAGCTTCCGGATAAGTTGCTAAATTTATTTCTCGTATTTATTGGATCTTTGTAGCCAGTAGTCATCTATCTTGCTCAGATTTCTGAGTAAATTATGTTCAGGACATCCTAGTCGCTTTTTATTAGTGACTGTTGTCCAATCAAAGTGTGCCTGTTGTTTTATCGTTGTATTTTCTTGTGTTTGTAGTAGATTGTTGAAGATAAATTGGATTCTGGAGGGCCACTGCTTGCACCTGTGAAGATAGCCCTTGTACTTACTGATATTGATAGAGAGTAACCTGATTAGTATCATAGTACTGCACCGCTTACTGTCCTGATATTACTGGAGCATAATATTGTGGATAAGACATTTCGGTTGTTTACCCTGTATGTTTACGGGTTATTAATAAAGAATAATTGATTTAGGTTTATTCACATGCGAGTCTTTTTTCGGTTTTTTTATCATGGTGTCCGTGACCTTGCACTCAGCATGCTGATATAGCACAGTTTCATTCTCGATCGGCAAAACCCACATCCGTACTCTCCGATAATAAAACTTTGTCATACGAGGTGTGAATATTAAATAACCGGACTGACGCTGTAAAACATTTTATTTTGATTTCATACATATTTACATATCATCACCTTCAATATACACCCCTTCTCTATCCCTACGACGCTTCATTTGAATCTTCCATTGTTCGAAACAGTGCTGAAACCACAATGTCTGTCAGCTCCTTCAGAACGCGTGCCGCTTTCTCTTTCACAGCTCACAACGGACTCAAATCTTGTTCCTTTCAATGCAGATTTTACCTTAGGAAACAGGTCGAAGTCGCACGGCGGAAGATCCGGCGAATAGGGCGGATAGTCTAACACTGGGATGCCTTACTTGGCTAGAAACCTATTGACAGACAATGCGGAATGAGCCGGCACATTGTTTTGGTGGAGAACTCATAATTTGTCCTTCCATAGTTCCGGTCGTTTTTCTCTTATTCTTTCACGGAGTTTAACAAGAACGTGCAGGTAGTAATGCTGATTAATAGTTTGACCTTCAGAAACGCAGTGAAGGTACACAATCCCATAAATATCGAAAAAAAAAACAATCATCATTGCTTTGAATTTTGATTTGCTCATTTGAGTTTTGGCTCTCGGTGAATTTGAATCTCTTCCAAGACCATAAGCTTATCGCTTCGTTTCAGGATCATAAGTAAAAAACCACGATTCGTCACATCTTATTATCCTTTCAATAAGATTGGGTCATTTTCAATGCCATTCAAAGTGCCAGTACAAACATTTTTGCGAGCTTCTTGTTCTTGTTCAAACATGAGAATATTAGGCACCATTTTGGCACACAGTTTTAACATGTTAAAATTTGCCGTACGCATTTTTTGTCAATTCCTACAATTTAAAGTTCCAGGAACCTACAATCCCAGGTTAAGTATTCACTTAACCGACGGTCAGATCGAACCAGATTACCGATGTTTTCGATATTGTCATCCGTTTTTGACGTGGAAGGGCTACCCGGGCGTGGATCATCTTCAACTTCTTCTCGGCCATGTTGAAAACACTTAAACCACTCAAAAACAAGTGCATGCATTAAACATTCATTGCCATACACTTCTATCAATAAATTATAAGTTTTAGTAGCGGTTTTTCCAAGTTTCAAGTGAATTTTCATAACAATTCGTTGCTCTATACTACACTTACTACTGTACTATACTACACTACACTTACACTTAACATTTTTCCGGCAAAACAAAAAAAAATAAGGTGAACGAAGGCTACGGTTATACGGATTTGTTTACAAAAGCCAGAGGTACTGCTTTCGAAAGAGAAGGCTTCACGGTGAACAGCTGTTGGTCTCTGGCGTTTGGCGTATGCATATTTCTTCTATAGCAGCGTCAGTCTTGTTATTTAATAGTCACATCTCGTAGATGAAACAAATTTGAAAAGTTTGAAAAAACTTTTTCATTTCCCAGAATTAAGAAAGTCTTTGCAGAGAAAAGATTCGTCATAGATAAAATAAATTGAAGAGTTTGATAAAACGTGAGACAAGAAAGGTATAAACATGATGGGATTCAGTGAATGAAGTTATATTGAGCTACAAATAAATCTCGAAAAATGAATGGAATAAGTTACACAAAATATGTTATATTGTTAATATTGGGAAGTTTTAGAGTATGTACTAGTGATATGAATAACCTTATGAAGAAATAAAATATGGAAAACGCAATAATAAAATATATGCAGGTGAAAGATTGCAAAACGGATAACCAGTTCTGCTTTTGGAATTTTTCGGTAGGACAACAAATAATGCCTGATTGTAATGGGTGTCAAATATTTGCGGTACGTCTATTTACATGCTATTATACGACGGAACAATGACGATAGCGACAGGCAAACGGCTGAATGGGAATAATTGGACCGAATTATGCGGTGGCAATTTCATAAATTGGATGCGTCGCTGACAGACTGATACAAGTTTTGGTTTGTCCATCGGCTGTTTCCAGCCTTAATTGAATAAACGCGACTTTTAACGCAGTGTTTTTCTAAAAATTGTATCAAAACAAGAAGACAGAAATGAACCACTATTTAATATGTCTGGAGGTCATTAGTAAAAAAATAATATTTTACAGTCGGAGATCATATGTTTGATTGTGATTAATTAAATAAAATAACACTTTATTAGATTAGAACATTAGTTTTAATTTCCCATATAGATGGCAGTTACTACACTTTATAACGTCCAACTCTTGGCAAACCACAATGTTGAGAGATTTTATTTCATGTGTATTGAAAAGGACTTACAGATATGGAGTGATGTCTTCTTATTGATGCACATACTTCGATTTATCTTGGTCCATCGGTAGTTCTTCTTGCGTTGTTTCTCTTTTTATGTTACTAAAATTTTGTGTTACTGAAATTTTCTATGTTAGTTTCTATGTTTTTGATGAACTGATGGATTCCTGCAACTTCCGACAGCTATGATAGGCTTGTTGGTGGTGTAATTTTGTCCACAAAGCAATGTATACCAAGGGTATACTACAAGGAATATAATTCCGGGATGGAGTGATGAATATGAGGAGCGCTACAATTCTCTCGTGGATAGCACTTCTCACATTACTGACGATATAGCTGATGAGCTTCTTGATAAACTAAACGAGTCAGGTAAAGAAATTAGTTGTTTCCACCTAAACAACAAATCGGCACATTAGGAACTAGAAGTCTAGCAAACTACGAAGTCCTAAACAACGTCGTATTCCCTCATAATCGCTACCCCAAATATCTGGGAGTAACTTTGGACAAGAGCTTATCCTTCAAAATGCATCTTGAAAGGACTTAACAAAAAGTGAGGACACCGACCAACATTATCCAGAGGCTCTGTGGCACTTTTTGGGGTACTTCTGCTGACACGCTCCGCACTGTTGCTCTTGGTCTGGTGTTCTCAGCGGCTGACTATTGTGCCCCTGTCAGGCTAAGTTGCCTTAATACCGGAAGGTAGATACACAGCTGAATGCATCAATGAAAACTATCACTGGCTGTATTAGGACTACCCATCTCTTCTGGCACCCCACATTAAGTTATATCTCTATCTATTCAGCTCCCTCTGAATTACACAGACAAGACACCTTAATAAAAGAGCATACAAAAATTTTGAATATTCCTACATAGCCCATCCATGGCAATGTTCCACACTTAGCTCAGAACATACTACGTGTTACAAATCTCCGTTTCGGCTGGCCTAATAATTAAAAGAGAAATATTTAATCCCAATTCAAAATGGATCAACTATTGAGCAGAAAATGCCCCAAACGTAGTAGCTGATGTCATTGGACCAGGGGAAAACCCTCAAGGCTTCAATCTTCCAAGATATACATGCAAAACTTTAAATAGGATCAGAACAGGCCATGGGGTGTTTGCATACAACCTGCATAAATTGGGCAAAACATTTAGCTTAACCTGCAACTATGATGCCCCAAACCAGATTATTCAACTTATAGTCGAGAAGTGTAAAAATCGACGATATGAGGGAGGTAAAACTGACTTCATGAGAGTCCAACATGTCTTGAATTGAATCATCATCGTCATCATCATCATCAGCCCGTGTCGATCAACTGCAGGATGAAGGCCTCTTCAGCGTACTTCCAACTTTTACGGTCCTGGACCCTTCTCTGCCACTCTGGTCCAATATATTTAACGATGTCATCGTTCCATCGTTCTTTCGGTCTTCTTCGCGAACGTTTGGGATCAAGCGGTATCCACTCCAGGATTGCCTTGGTCCATCTGTCATCCCATCGCCTCGCTATATGGCCTGCCCATCTCCATTTCAATTGCTTTACTCTTCCAATGATGTCAGACTTTCGTTTGTCCCCTGATCCATGCGCAGGACTTTCTGTCTCGTCTTGTAATGCCAAGCATACATCTTTCCATTCATCTCTGTGCTATCCGAAGTTTTTGAATTGTTTGCGATGTGAGTGTCCAGGTTTCACTTCCGTATGTCATAACGGGTAGAACACACTGATGAAAGACTTTTCTTTTCAGACAAAGTGGGAGTCTGCTCTTAAACACAATGTTGAGCCCGTCAAATGCCTGTCAGCTACATTGAACACGCCTTTCCACCTCCCAGGCGGCCACTGAAATCCTCTGCCCAACATATTTAAAGATGGCCCCAATCTCCAAATCCCTTCATTCCAATCAGAGCAGCCGTACTGTGAGGACGTGCTTTTCAGAACTCCGATTGGTTAACACTTTCAGACTACCTAATCTGCTGTGTGGCGTGTTTTTAACGTGTTTATCGTATTCACTTGCGATCGTGTGAAGTGAATTGTGTTGGTTTGGCTGCCAAACGGGTACCCCAACTGTAATTCAGTCTTTGGACATTTATTAGTCTATTTTTCCAACTTTTGGGTTTCTGATTAGACATTTTTTGGTGTTTATTTAGTTATTTAAAGTGTTCAAAACATTACTGGTGACACTGTTGGTTTAATATGGCTACATGGGTGTCGGGCCCGATGAGATAATAGCGAGCCTACAAGCGGAACTAGAGCAAGCTAGGAAAGATAATCATGGTCTCAACAAGACTATCTTTGCGCTAAAAGAGCTAATAAAAGACCTAAAGAATAAGATAACCGTCCTGGCGGCGAAAATAGACAAAAAGGATCACCAGACCGCCGGCACCAATGTGCCGGTTAAAATTAAAATTCCAACGGTCAAGGGAAATTTAGGCGAGAGTGACTTTCCACCGCTTAAATCACTTAAGAGCAAAGCCGCCCGATAAAAATGTGGACCGAGACACCAAAAATGGTGCAAGACATGAGCGAAGAAGGAGTCTTATCCATTGGTGGGGGCTCGGATTTGGATTTTGAGACAGTTAGCGCTAGGAAAAGGCGTAAGACCAAGCGCTCTAGATGATTCTCCGAAGAGGAAAAACAACAGGAGCAAGTGCCCAGGAGAAAGACCGCCGGAGAGGCAGGTCCAATTGGGGCCCCAACACCAGTAGCAAAGGCGGCTACTGAAGTAAAAACTCCGGTCGCAAAGACCGAGAAAGAACCGCCAGGGGTACTTAGAAACAAGAACCAGTATATGAATGTTATGACCTTCATCAGTAAAGAGAAGGTAGGGACCGATAAGGCGATGAACTGCCCCGAAAGGGTGAAGAATCACTCCAAAACAGATGGCGATTACCGCAAGCTGACGGCTTACCTCGATAAAGAGAAGATTGCTTACCACACCTTCTGCATGAAGAGTGAGAAGCAATTGCATATCTTGCTCCGGAATATCGTTGAAACGGGACAAGAGATTAGAGGAGAGCTCACTGTGCTAGGTTTTTCTCGATCAAAACTCCAAAGATGGAAGAATCAGAAGGGTCAACCTCTAGCGTTGGTGTAGGTGATCCTCCCCAAAGAACAGAAAATAAAATATCTGGTCCATCAAAAAATAAAGGTGGAAAACATCAAAGCCAACGGGGAAACCTCGCAGTGTTTCAACTGCCAGGTCTATAAACACACGGCAAAGAAGTGCCACGTACCCCCCAAATGCATGAGGTATGCTGCTAACCATGCCTCAAAGGAATGTAGAAAGCCGAGGAACATTTCGGCTAAATGTGCTAACTGTGGTGGACCCCACCCAGCTAATGCAAAAACCTGTTCCAATATACCCCCGAACAAGGGCGAGGGCGACACAGAAGAATACACCAACCAAACCGCCGCCGATGATACCGCCCCCAACCTTTGTCTGGGGTACGCAAAATAATAGCAAAGCCCCGGGCACCGGCTGCTTCTACAAAGGCCGCTTCCAAGATGGATGCTCCAAAGATATAAATTCCGAATTTCACGGATATGATGGAGAAAATGATGCAGCAGGTGGCTACTATGGTTCAAGAGCAGATAAATTCTGCACTAGCCATGTTCCAAACCAGCAATGAATAATAAAAATTCGTTGGTTGTGACATGGAATTTGAATTCTCTGAACGGGAAAAAATTGGAACTCAGATGTGGCCCTGATCCAGGAGACTTTCCTTAAACCGAGCTCAAGGTTCGATGTGAGGAATTTCTACTGTTATAGGGAGGACAGGCTCGGTGGGGCGGTAGGTGGTCTGATGAATCTCATTAAGAGAGTAATCAGACACAATCTGCTGCCCCCAACGGGTCTTACTACCTCCTCTCCTCGATACAGCTGAAACGGCTACCAAATAAGCAGATTGCGCCGCTGACTAATATAGTCAACGCAATCTTCAAATTTTAATACTTTCCATCTCTATGGAAACACGCCCAAATCATCGTAATCCTCAAAAAAGGAAAAAGCCAAGTAGCTACAGGCCTATTAGCTTGCTTAGCGCCCTCGGTAAGAGAAAGAGCAATTTTACATGCTCTGAACGGTGTCCTATATTCTCCCAGACGAACAGTTTGATTTCCGGAGGGGGCACGCAGACGCCCATCAGGCGGCGCGTCTCTCGACGGAAATCAAACGGGGGGTTCGACAGAAGGCAACATACGGGAGCTGCCTTTCTAGACCTCTCGCAAGCATTCGACAGAGTCTGGTATCTCCGACTCATAGTCAAGATGCTCAGACTCGGTATATGAACAGTCCTAGTCAAGCTTTTGGCATCATTTCTGACTGGACGCACTTTCCAAGTGCTCGTCGATGGTGCTCTTTCATCCGTCCAGCCAATCGAAGCAGGAATACCGCAAGGTTCCCCTCTTGCCCCCGTAATCTTCAATGTCTACATGGCGGACTTTCCAAAGATTCCGCACGTGCAGACTGCTTTTTGTGCTGATAATACGGCTTTTTATATGTCGGCCCACGCTCCCTAGTTGATTACATCCAGGCTCCAAAGGCAAACGTTGAAAGCCATGAGATGGCTGGTCGAATGGCGACTAGCAATCAATCGCAGCAAAACCCAGGCTGTCATTTTTACCCGAAGACAGCCTATAATCCTCCAGAATATCCGTATACACGGAATCCCTATCAAGTGGACCAAATCGGCTCACTATCTGGGACTCGACAAACAAACAACACTGGGACTCGACAAAACCCTTACGTGGACGTTGCATCTCAAAAAGGCTACCGGGAAAGCATACGGCATGCTCCGTATACTGTATGCTTTAATCAATAGAAGAAGTAAGCTCACGCTTGACAACCCACTAACCCTTATAAAACCATGGTTCGATCAGTCCTTATCTATAGACATCCGGCCTGTTCCCGTTCCTTCCAATCTCTTCGATTAAAAGACTTCAGTCTTTTCAATCACGTGCGCTTCGCACTATAGTAAATGCTCCCTAGTTTCTGACCAGACTACTGGACAAAGTCCTAGCGACGGCGTCTCTTTCGGACAATCCGCTAATTAGAGCCACGGCAGCTTTATTGCCGGCCGTTGCCCCAGTATTACCCCTCACTTCGGTCATCACAATCCTGCCTCAAGAACGGCAACTAAAACCCCCCGGATAAACGACTCTGTCGCGACATCCGGAACAAATCAGAGAATCAAAGTCAGGGCCTTCGAGTCAACTTAACATCCAGGAAAAAGTAGTAGTAGTCCAAATCCCTTCCTAAAACTGAAATTCTTCTGTCCTGAGCGAAGTTATTGAAGATAACCTTGACTGTTTATTTTTAAGAAAAATGATTCGCCAGCCGTTTGCAGTTCTTGTATGCGCCTTTGCAGCTTCTCCGGGTCTTGTGAAGGGAGAACGATATCATCTGCAAATCTAAGATGGTTTAAATTTGCATCATTGATCTTTATACCATCCTGTTCTCGATCAAGTTTACGGAATGCTTCTTCAAGGCCAGCCGAGAAAAGAATAGGCGATATTGCGTTACCCTGCCGTACATCTCGTTCTACATTAATTCCTACTTCAAGATCATCAAGATGAATTGTGGCTGTAGCTCCATCATATATCGATCCTAATAGGTTTACATATGCTTTATCTTCCCCTTAATTAAGAAGTGCATTCATTATTGCATGCTTTAAGATGGAGTCAAATGCTTTTTCGTAGTCGATAAAAGCCAAGCACAGTGGCATGGTGTATTCGTTGTGCCTTTCTATGGCCTGCTGTACAAGCTGAATTGATTCCATTGTACTGAATCCACTTCTGAATCCTGCTTGTTCTCTTGGTTGTGCGTCATTCAGTTTTTTTAATATTCTTTTAGAAATTACCTTAGTAAAAACTTTGTCCATTACTGATAGGAGGCTTATAGAATTTTTATGTAAAATGATCACTTTTGCATTTTTCCATAAGTCAGGTACTTTTTGTTTTTTGAGGCATTTTGAGTATAATTTTGCCAGTGTTTTATGTAACTTCCGACCAACAGCTTTTAGCATTTCGGCAGTTACACTGTCCTTTCCTGGAGCATTGCCGTTTTTCATCGATTCTATAAGATTTGCTACTTCATCCACTAGGATATCTGGCATTTGTTCTTCCGTGGGTATTGTTGTCTTTGATTGGTTCTGATCTTCATATAACTGGGAATAAATTTTCTGACAACCTCTAACATTTGCGTACTCGACCTTGCCAAAAGGACTACTTGCATTTCTCATTGCCCGCCGTTTCTTCATTAATCAATGGTCTCACTGGAAACTGGAAATTTTTGTCTGTTTGAGACATTTTTCTTCTGGTGCTATTGAAGCAGCCGTTTGAAGCACATTGTTGGCGATTTCTTCATATCGAACTGATAGTTCTACTTGTTCCGGATCTTGTAACACAGCAAACCGGTTTGACAAAGAAATCTCAAAATCGCTTCCTCTCCCCAACAGTTTCCCAGAATCCACTTTGCCCTTCTTTGATCTTACCATTCATTCGCGTTCTCTTCTACAGTTAATCTTAACTTTTGCTCGTACCATTCGGGGTCACTTCTAACATTAAAATGGTTAAGGACAGTACAATTGGTAAATATTGTATTATCCTTGGTCATGAAGTAATCAATTTCACTTGTGAGTGTCGATGGACTTTTCCAGATCCATTTTCTGCTGTTATTTTTCTTATGGAACGAATTCATAATATTCAGTTCTTGTCCTTCAGCAAAATCAACCAATCTGTCACCCCTATTGTCTCGCTCACCAGTTCCATATGGGCCAGTTACATTTTCGTCAGTTCTTGTTGTTCCAGTTCTGGCATTAAAATCACCCATCAGGATTTTGTACCTACATTTCTCCTTGTATAAAAGCTGGGCTACATCATCATAAAATTCATCAATTTTCTCATCCCTATGGCTTATAGTTGTGCATAAGCTTGGAAGATTTGAGGCCTAAACTTTTTATTTAGCTGAATGACGCATTGGGCTAATCGGTCAGATGTACTTTCAAATTTTACTACACTGTCCTTTAGCTTTCGATTGATGAGGAATCCAATTCCACCACATCGGCCATTTGCCGTACCTCGAGTGTAGTGTACGTGTCCAGTTGGTTTCAGTTTGATTAACTGTTCGCCCTTTCTTAGTGTTTCTCAGAGCCCAATAATATCCCAAAGTATATTGTCAAGGTCAATTAATAGTTCTTGCAATCGGGCCTCCGTTTTCATAGTTCGTATATTTAGCATTGCAATGTCATTATCAATGGCAGCCTGATCTAACCCGGTGATTCTCAGCACCCTCGGTCTTGGGGCAGGTCTTTCCGCTACCGTAGGTAGTTACCCCTTGGCCTCCGGGGAATGAGCGCCGTGTTTGAGGTTGTACAGTCATATTGAAACATATTGAAATACCATGTTGAAGGTAAGGACCGTAATCTGCCATACTGGTCCAATGACGGTTGGGAGATTTTGGATTATGTTAGTCTGAGGCCTCTGCCTTGACCTGTCCACCATGGGTGACCCTCCCAGGAGCCTAGACTCCAGATGGCATAGATCAAAACTTCTTTGTTCTACTTAAACCACTTTACCACGTCAAGGTTTTAATCCACAATTATGTATTGTAAAAAATTGTTGAGAAATTATTTAGAAATGCATTAAAAAGAAAGAAAATGCACCCGCGCTCCACGTTGGTGCTTTGTTGTTCCTCCATCCTGTTCGCTGTATTTTCATTCCTATGCGTTTGCTATTTTCACTTTGTTTATTTTTTAACATCAGTTTTACGAGACTTTGACTGCAACATCCTGTTAGAGTTTATTTTTTTTTTCTTGCGTTTCTCACTAACTACCGCTAATTTAGGGTGCGACAAAGAAACAGGTGATTACAAAAAGTCAGTAACTAACTAATTGAAATGATTTATTGATTATTTGTCCGTTACTTTGCCATAGTTCATTTTTTAAAAGTGGATAAAACAATTTTATATTTTGTTATCCATCACTTTTATTTTTAAATTTGTGTGACTATAGTTTCGAAAAACGATTTTTACGTTCCCAAACATAGTGTTTGAGAATGTAAAATCGTTTCTTAATGGGTTTCTTTAATGTTTCTTACTCGGTTAACACTTGAAAATACACAAAAAAATGATTTTTAAAAATGTTTAGCTCGTCACGCCCTCTTGCGGTCATTTTAGAAGCTTAAAAATATTTTTGGCGAATTTCTTACGGTCAGTTTTAATGTAATATTTTTTTCCCCAAAGCTGTGGTATAAATAGTTTTCAAGATACGGCCGCGATCCATCCTTAATGGGACACCTGGTATATATATATATATATCCTTAAAGTGATCTGGATTCCCTCAGGGGGTCCTGGAGGTGCTCCTCCGGGACACGGGGTGTGACGTCCCCGAGGTCCCCAGTCACGTCGTGTGTATGTCCTGTTCTGTCTCCTTTCTGTCATAGCCCTTAAGCCAAACAGTTAGCCACCGTGGTGATGGCTGCATGGCACCTGAGGGGATCAGGTGTCGCGAACGGTGCCTCTGGGGTACCTCCCGTCCCCCCAGAGTACTTAGGGTTGCCAGGGTATGGGGCACTGCTCTGGCCGACTTGTATTTCCTCCATTCTCGTGGGAACCACATGACTTCAAAATTTAACTTTCCTCCCCTTAGCGGGTCCAAAAGACCCAGAACTGAGTCCCCGGCATCGCCGGTTATGTTTGACAAGTTTTTTATAATAAAACTAAAAAATGAATCTGAATCTTTTAAACAAATGTCTCCATTTTTAATACACAAAGCGTTACTAGCTCAACTTGGAACCCTGTCTGATACCAGAAAGCAAAGTGATGGCACACTATTGATAGAAGTTTCAAATGAAAAACAATCTTTAATGGCAGCTAAACTTAATAAACTCCACACTTTTGACGTAGAAGTCTCTCGGCATTCCTCCCGTAACATCATCAAGGGCATCGTTACCTGTTCTGACCTAGCCAACTGCACAGATCAAGAAATAATAGAAAATATGCAAGACCAAGGAGTTATCGGTATTCATCGTATTTCTCCTAAAGGCTCTGATCAGACTTCAGCTAAAACACTGCTAGTTCTCTCGTTCAAGACTCATTCCCTTCCAGCAAGGGTTAATGCAGGATGGTACTCCCTTCGTGTCCGACCATACATTCCACCTCCGCTAAGATGTTTCCATTGCCAAAAATTTGGACATACCGCCACTCGCTGCTCCTCTCCAGAGATCTGCCCTTCCTGTGGTCATTCTGGCCATAGCGAAGCTCCTTGCACTCTTCAACCTATATGTGTTAACTGCCAAGAATCTCACTCCCCCAGATATAAAGGTTGCCAGACATACCGCAGAGAATTTGAAATCCAAAAGATAAGGGTCACAGAAAAGCTTCCTTATCCTGATGCTAAAAGGAAGTTCTACTCACTCCACCCAAGCCTCAACATTTCATACAGCAATGCTATCACCAACCACCTCGCAGCCATTCCAAGGTCCACTGTGTCGGTCTCCACGCAGTGCGACATTCCTTCCCTCACCAATCCCTTAACCCCTATCACAAGTTCTCAAACCCCTCCCTCTCTCCTCACACCCCCCTCACTTTCACGAAAACCAACACCCCCTGCACCTCTCTCACAACGATCCTCTCTTCATTACACACAATCTCCAAATCACAATGACATCAGGAAACCAACCACTTCAACTCCCCCACTTTCTCTACCCACTCCTAGATCATCAGGAGTTGAAAAATCATCCAACAAAACACCTCAGACACCAGACTCAATGGGTGCCAAAAAACTCCCATACAAATACAAAATACCCTCCAAAGCCCGATCTAATACAGCCCCCCTCTCCAGATCCTCTTCGGACTCCTCTACAAGGAGTACCCTTTCCAATAAAAAATCGGGTAAAAAGGAAATCAATCCTTCCAAACAAAGACCTCCTGACTCCGTTCAGGACATGATGGACGATTTCTCTGATCAGCATATTCGAGACCTTCCACCTAAGTGAACCATTAACAAGAACTAGATAATCATTCCTATCTCTTTAGATCTTACTCCACATTTTCAAACTTACCTTCACCCTAATACAATGGAATCTTGGAGGTTTCGCTACCCATATCGATGAGCTCAAGCTTATTTCTTCGCAATACAATCCTCTAGTCCTACTCCTGCAGGAGACAAACTTTTACCTAACAACACATACAGGTTCAAAAGTTACAATATGTTTAGAAAGGACAGAACCGATGCTGCTAGGGCCTCCGGCGGAGTAGCCATTCTGACTCACCCTTCGATAGACTGCTCTCCAGTTCACTTAAACTCTCCATTGGAAGTAATCGCCATCCGATTAGAACACCAGACGGCTTTCACACTTTGCAGCATCTACCTTCCCCCTGCCTCCCCCATATCATATGAGGATCTGCAGGACGTAATTTCTCAACTTCTCCACCCTTTTATACTATGCGGAGACTTCAATGCACACAGCCCATCCTGGGGCTCAACCCACACAGATCCTCGCGGTCAATGGATAGAAAACATTTTACTAAACACCTCCACTTCCATCTTGAACTCCCCAGTACCCACCCACGTTTCCTTATCAACAGGATCACTTTCCTCCATCGACCTTTCACTCTGCTCCCCAAATCTTTTCTCGGATCTACAGTGGAGCCCTATTGGGGATCTACACGGCAGCGATCACTATCCTCTCCTAATACATTTCCCTTCTCATCATAGTCAATCTCCACCTAAACTATTATACAATTTCCGCAAAGCGAACTGGGACACCTACCATTCCTCTTTCCCTCTCCAAAAAATAGTGTCCGGAGACCCTGATCACAACATTTCTGTCCTGGTACAGAACATCAAGACGGCTGCCGAAAAATCTGTTCCCCATTCAGAACACAATCGCCATCGTCCCCCCGTACCATGGTGGAACTCACACGTTGCTAGAGCTATTAGGCACAGGAAGAGCTTCCTCAATAGGTTCAAACACCATCCTTCTCCAGAGAACTTTATCGAATTCAAACGAGCTAGGGCTGCTGCCAAAAGAACAATTCTAGCGGCGAAACGAGCCTCCTGGTCTTCGTTCGTTAGCTCCATCGGTCCTCAACAATCAACTGCCATATTCTGGAAAAAGATCAAGGTCTTCAAAGGAAGACCAACCAGTCACATCCAGGGCTTACTGCACAATGGAACCTGGATCACTTCTGACATAGACCAAGCTGAGTGTTTTGCCGACCACTTCACTTCAGTCTTCAGCAACTCAGGCCACTCCCCAGAATTCATCAGATATAAAGAACAAAATGAGTTCCCTCTCAACTTCAGCGAACCCCAACCCTCTCACTACAATCTCCCCTTCACTCTAAAAGAGCTACAATGGGCTTTGTCCAAATGTAGACCAAGTGCTCCAGGCCCCGATCCTCTATGGGAACCCATTCCTCTAATCCGACAACTACCTCCCTCAGCTATCCAATTCCTCCTCGAAATATATAACGACATCTGGATCACCGGATCTTTCCCATCTTCATGGCGAAACTCCATCCTGATACCTATCCATAAACCCGGCAAACCCCGTACTCTTACCTCAAGCTACCGCCCAATATCTCTGACCGACCACTTGTGCAAAATCCTCGAACGAATGGTGCTCAGACGGCTATCCTGGCTCTTGGAGAAAAACTCTCCTCTTGACAAACATCAACTAGGATTTCGCCCGCATAGATCTACTCTAGACCACCTAGTTGCTTTCGACCAGAACATCAAGGAAGCATTCATAGGAGGTTACCACCTCATAGCCACCTTTTTGGACATGAAGTCTGCTTTTGATACTGTATGGAGATACCAAATCATCAAGTCTCTGCACCTTTGGGGTTATCGAGGCTCATTAATAAAATTCATTCACAACTTCTTGACCAACCGCCTCTTCTCTGTCAGAATCAGAGGTCACATGTCCTCTTATCATCCACAAGAAAATGGGGTACCGCAGGGATCCGTCCTTAGCCCCACCCTATTCAATATAGCAGTTAATAGCATCTCTGAAATCTTCGAAGGTAAAGTGCAGTTTCGCCTCTATGCGGACGACGTTCTGTTTTATTATTCCTGCCCGCGCGTCTGCGAGAGAAGAATCCAGAGTGTCCTCGGTGAGCTCTCTACTTGGTCCACCCGCTCCGGTTTTAACTTCTCCCCTGAAAAATCCAACATCGTACATTTTTGCAGAAAAAATTCTTGCTCTAGACTCCAATCCTTCACATTCCTAGATCGGGACATCCTAACTCAATCCACCGGTAGATTCTTGGGCCTAACATTTGACTACCGCCTAACCTGGAAGGCTCATCTCATTGATCTAAAATCTAGATGCATTAGATCTTTAAGCCTAATAAAGTTCCTCGCTCACTCCACTTGGGGAGCTGACTATCGCTCACTTCGCTCAATTTATCTAACTGCCATCCGGCCAAAGATAGACTATGGCAGCATAGTATACCGCTTTGCTCCAACCTCCTACCTCAACTTGATCGATCCCATCCAGAACACAGCCATCAGACTTTCCTTGGGTCTCTTTCGAACCACTCCTATCCCCAGCCTGCTTTGTGAGGCTGAGATAGAACCACTAACACTCCGACGTCTTCAATTGCTTATAAACTATTCTTACAGCCTCTCATCCAGACCATTTCTCCCTCACGCTTCCTCATTCTTCAATCCTCGACCTATCCCGCCACATCTTATCAGAACTAGTCCTCTTGAATGCGTGGGCCAGATTTTCCATCAATCCAGGAATAAATACAATCTCCCTTATCAGGACTGCTATCCAATTACCCCTCCTAATCATCCCCCATGGGCCCTACATTCTGTGTCTTTTAACTTCTCCCTGCTCCGCTTTGACAAATCATCCACCCCTGCACTCTCCTTTCAGCACCACTTCTATATCATCCTTGACTCGATTCCTCAAACCAATATCATTTTCACTGATGGATCCAAATCTGCAACTGGTGTAGGATCTGCATTTGTACTCTTTCCCTTAGGGAATCCTCTCCTTCCCCAAACCTTCCGCTATCACCTAAGCCCTCAATCTAGCTCCTACACGGCTGAGACTCTAGCCATTGAAAAATCTCTCCAATTTATACTCTCCCAACCACCATCCAAATGGGCATTATGTTCGGACTCCACCAATACTCTTAGAGCTCTGGAAAAGGGATTAGATAATCATCCTCTCATATCCCGCTGTCTGGACCTCATTGAGGATATCCTTGCCATCGGATCCACCGTTCAGTTTCTCTGGATCCCTAGCCACTGCGGTATAGTCGGAAACGCGATGGCAGACTCTGAGGCTAAAATAGCCGCCACAGATGGAACACCATGCCTCACTCTAATTTCAACCGACCTACCTTCCTTCGTCAAATCCCTTGTTAGAGGACAGTTACACAATCACTGGAGCCTATTACAAGGACATAATAAGCTCAGAGAAGTTAAAATCACCTACTTCCTCAACAATTTTCCAAACTTCCCCTGTAAAAGAATCTCCACCATCTGGTTCAGGCTAAGGTCGGGACATTGCGCTCTCACTCACCAGCACCTCTTGAGGAACGACCCTCCTCCTACCTGCTCCTCTTGCGGTGAACCTCTGACCGTCCGCCATTTTCTTATAGAATGTCGTGCCACATCAAACGTCAGGACCAGACTTTCCCTCCCCAGTGACCTCCCTTCTCTTCTCCGACCCGGCTCCCTGGATGCTCTCCTCCTATCTAAGAGAAATATCCATCATTGATCACATTTAGTCGCCGCTATCGCTCCACCTCTCCCACATCTCTCATCATCCATCCTCTCCATTCCTTAATCTCCATTACGCGTTCACCCCACCACCATCCGAAAACATTCCCCTTTTCTTCAACACTCGCCCTTCTTTATCAAACCCAGAACCCCAAATCTCCAATGTAATCGAACATCCGTCGTAGTCACTCAAAAGGTCTCAATTAAAGGACACACTGTGGTCGCTAAATGGTATCTGTCACCGATGCGACCTTCATCCTAATATAACTAACTAACTAACTAACTGATCTGGATTTCTCAGAGAATGGTGAAATTTCAAATCTTTATGCAAAATTCATCGTAAACGCTTTCCTAAAATCTTCAATGTCAAGGAGGAGTTCTGACTTTCTCTATGTTTTCAGACGCATGCACAGTTTTTTCTCTACCTGGAGTTTCTTTCTCAATATGTAATCAGTTTCTTTTAGACTCTTAAGTCATATTTCGCTAGCACGATGGATCGCTAGCCAGATGGATCCGGATTATTAGGATTAATATTGAATTATCGACGAAATAACCAGTGATCTATAACTTAATAATTAATGTAACAATCATTAGAATCTCCTCCAGATAAACAGTGAAAAATCCAGACGATTATTTTAATAAAGAAACGTCATTTGAAAAAGAAAAACCCCTACCTTGCAAGTAGAAAGCCTCAACGCTTCATGTGCAAGACAAGGTATATTTAAATTAATACATCCTTTGACACGCCGAAATATAAATAATATATGTATCTGTATATACAGAATAGTAAATTAACCCTAAAGTTGAAGTCCAAATTTAGCAAACTGTTGTGAAACTACTCCTTTAACCCAACAGTTTAAGATATTTCAAAATCAAAGTCTAGCCTATAACGAACATAGGATTGTTATGAACAACCAGTTACACTGAGAAGCCCGTACTTACAGGTAACTTCCACGAAGTTCGACAAGGGCACTTGACTTATGGATAATCCCCCAGCAAAGAAAATACCGGACTATTTACGATAGCTACAGGCTTTAGATTCCGGTAACATCCTAGGTCATCTAGAGGACCTCTCAGTTCTATACCAAGCATCAATGTAAATTCATTTAAATATATGGAAGGGCCTAAAGGCCAATAAAATATAATTAATATTGATTTTAGCTTGATTCAAGATTTAACTAATAAATCAAACTGTGCAACTATACTTAGAAGTAAATATAGTTCAGGACCTAAATAGAAATTTCATAATTTTGCCTACATGCTCTACTGGATGGGGAAAGTGTCACGCTACCATTTTGTTATACCATTATTTTTCGTGATATTTGGGTGATTTTCTCATGATTTTGGTGACAGTGGGTTTGGCTGTTCTACAGTACAGATGTGGAAGTTTTAATACAGCTAAATACATGCTAAGACAACGCAGTAAAATTGTTATAATATATATTTAAAACAAAAGTAAATTATTGCAGCTCAGTATGAATCTAGACGAAAATATACTCGTCGAAAATATAATCGTCGGGGGCTTCATACAACGCTGGTTTATCGTTTACACAAGGATTTATAAGAATTCGAAACAGTTGGGGACAAGTTCCTCATCTGAGGCAAAAGAAAAGTGAAAAGTACTGAAAATATTGTCCGTGAGGGTCAAAGTGTGGAGGAGTCTCCAGAAACATCGATTCGACGACGTGGTGCAAAATTATGAAATTCTTCACATAGTTTACGCCGAATTTTGGGAAATAACTTGTTTGGAATTCACATGTTTCTCTATAAGATTCAAATTCTTCAAGACTTATTGCCCATACACAATAATAAGTGATTAGAATACTGTAATGCCATCATAAACCACTCCCATCAAATGGACAATGTCCGTGCAAAATTAATAAACGAGAAACGTCAAGTGGTGAATAAACAAAATAGTCGTTTCTGGACAAAAGACAATCCCCGTCACATTCATCAAACGCGATTATATCCAGTTATTGTGCGACATTCATGTTAAAAACATCATTAGACTATATTATTTTTGAAGACGATGGTATAAACACAGTAACTGTTTAGACGCTGTAATGTTTGGGTTTTCACCTCCGTTACAAATGTTCTCCTTCTCCAATCTCCGGCGGACCTTACTCATTTTCTGATTATTTTCTGATTATATCCGCATGGGCGGCGACCTCTCTTATCCATTTCAGGAAACATGCTATCCATTGTGCAGATTCCGTCATCCCTATCCCTTCCAAAATCCCTTTTTCGACCTTGTCATTTGGCTCGGTACGGCTAACGCTGCCTCTGACAATTAACCGGTCATTTTGTAATCTGTCTGTTGGCGACTAGCAGCTTGGCGTGCTCCCTTCTTCATTAGTACCTACTACCACGGTAAGTTTTCTTTACCTCAAGGCTATTTTTGTAATTCCATGTGTTGTTCCATTGTACAGGGTCTATTCTGCTTCTAAGTCCATGTCTATTTCTGCTTCTAAGTTGACGCCTATATTTATTTTATTTCTACCTTGACGTCCATTTCTACGTCTACGTCAGCTCTTGCTTCTGCTTCCGCTTCTGCTCCTCTTCTGCTTCTGCTACTTCTACCACTGCAAGCCCATTGTAACAGCAACACCACCAAGGCTGCCGCAACAACTTACCGCCTGCCATACATCGCCAGCAAGGGTGATATAACGCCGATCGCTGTACTATCTGCTCGCTGACCTTTGGTCCGAACAGAGCGTCCGATACCTGCAGGCTGCTGTCCGCAGATAAGTATCTAGATATTAGGCATATATCTATCGTGGTCGGTATTAGCCGCCACTGCTGCCCAACTTCCGTTAAATGCCTTTCAGGCATAGCATTCATTTAGATATTTGTTTTGCAATATATTCTTTTATTTATTATGATTAAGTTTTTTTCATCTAGTAATTGTATTTAGCTGTTAGATTAATTTATAGGTATAATTATTTCATCAACAGTTGCTTCTATGTAAGACCTAAAGCCTTACTCGCACACCCAGCCCAACATTAAGGGTTAGTCAGGCATAGTAGGAACGTTACAACACAGTATAGACAGAATATAGACACAGTATAGACACACTATACACCCAGTATAGACACAGTACAGACACAGTATAGACACAGTATAGACAGAGTATAGACACGGTATAGATACAGTGTGGATACGATATAGACATAGTATAGACACAGTAGAGATACAGAATATACACAGTATAGACACAGTCAGTGCCGGAACTATAAATTTTGCCCCCCTCCCCTTAAAAAATTATTAAAGGCCTCTCATACAATAAAAACGACTACATTTTTCAGCAGAACTTAATCAATTATTTTGCCAATAAATTTGTTTAATACTATGGATTTGACGACGCTTGAAGAGAAATAAATAAAATTTCAATTTACATCAATATAAAAAAATATTTACAAAAAGAAAAAAAGGCACAAACTGGGAAAGACAAAGTTTGTTCAAAATAAGCTTTGCCATATATTGACTAAAAACTACTTGTTTTAATTTAATTTTTAAATGGATATTTTTTTGCTGGATACAAATTTTTATTTGCGTTGACAAATTCACAATATAATTTTCGCAGTAAAAGAAGCTTAGTCGCCGGGTAGAATTTTTTTATAGATTTGCTGACGTTAAGTCAGTTCAATTGCATTAAAGATTATTGACAGGAACTTAATTTTTTGTATAGATTTGTGATTATAAACCACACTTACCTTCTCGCGTTCGTATTTATAATAAAACTTGCGATTTTATAAAGATATTGTTAGAATATTGAATTAAAGTGATCTTTACATCTCATTTATGTCGGTCGCGTTGGTGCGGCGATAAGAGCGCCTGCTTTGCCGAATCCGCGCTGGAGCGATAGCTGGTTCGATTCCAGCGCTCGGATGGTTATTTTTCTTTCTTCTGTCAGTTTATCTTTCCTAAATGTTTGTGATTGTTTCTAGGCAAGAGTGTAAAATCCGACTACGAATTACCCCTCAGTCACGCCAGTTAAAGGCTGGGTAAGGCCGGATGCCTTCTGAGAAGTGTTCTACGTTGGTCACTCGCCAGTCGGTAGGTTTCCTGATAGACTTATGGCTAGGCACATAACCAAGGGTTTAGAGCCCGAGGGGGTGCTGGCCTGGGTTTGTCGGAAGCTGATGACCGTGGTTCGGAACCCACGTTAAGCTGTAGGTCCAGTCGCTAAATAGCCTAGTTGCTGATGCGCCTCTAACCCAAACACTTTACTTTTACTTTATTTCATTTATTTTGATCCTATCCTATATTGTTTATTATGTGCTTTACTACTAACAAAAAGATATCCATGTTTATATATGTTTCCGTGAAACGGGCAAATTGTTGCATTAAAAAAAAATACTGAAAAAATAAAATAAAAAAAACAACTTATCGGTCAGAAACAATGGATTTTCCTCGTTTTCATTAGCAAGAAACGTTCAATCAATTTCTTCTTATCTAGTGATGACGCAATTTCTTGGTTAATTGCAACCATGCCTAAGTCACTTAATCAGTCTTGACTCATCGAATATCTTAAAAAACTTTTCAGTCTCTTCTCAAGCGAAAAAGACCTTTCTGCTGACGCTACTGTAACGAGTAAGGTTAAAAATATGACCAAAGCTGTTAAAACTTCTGGGTAACTAGATATTATTGTTCTAAGCTTTGTATACATAAGATTGAAAAGATCATAAGCTGAACTTAACTGTGCTATTTCAGATTGAAGGTCCATCCGAAGTGAAACCAGTTCTAAATGTAGAGTTGGACCAATATCATCTTTATATTTAGTTTGAAGTTTTTCAGCCCTTGACACAATATCATCTTCTTATAAAAAAAGTAACTTTTGAGAAAATAAAACTGAAAAAATTTCCGTAAAATTTTGAAAAGGTGAAAAACCTTTAGTAATTTGACCATTAACAGTGTCCAAGAGAGGAAAAAATACATTAATTTTGAGGTAGTGCTCACCATCACAAAACGTATAATCTGCTCACTTGTCAAAGTGCCTTTTAATCTTTGACTGTCTACTAACTGGAAACATTGTTTCTGTATTCCATTTTGCAGCAATCGCTGCAGCTTCTTCCTTTACTTCGAAAAAACTATTTCTTACCGTATTTAATTTAGAAGTTTTGTAGGCATTTTGAAGCAACAGTCATGTACGGAAACACTTTAAATAAAACACAGTTCAAAATACACACTAGTAGCTATCCAAAACTTTTGTGAGGATACCTCATCCGTTTTTTTACTCTTAAAAGAAATCTTTATCAGGGCTTTCATAACATCAGAGCATCTTAACATGATTGCTAAAATAGAGTCATGACGAGATGCCCCTTTGGGATTAAGTTTTTTCAGTGTTACATCAGATTCACCTGCAGAAGATGTCAATATGTCCCATCGATTAATAGTCTGGGCACATACATAGACGCAAAACTGTAAAATAGTTGGCTACAGCTCTAACGCCTCCAACCACGCCATTAATTGCTAAATTAAGATTATGAGCTGAATAATGAACATATATATTCAACCAGCTCTTCAATATTTTGTAATATTTTTTGTACCCTGGAATATACTCCTTTCATCTCTACAGCTCCGTCATAACCTTGCCTCAACACTTTTTCATATCTAAACCCCAATTTTCCAAACTGGTGAAAATTTCTGCAGAGAGGCCAGCAGAACTTGAATTTTTCACATTAAAAAATCATATGAAAGATTCCTTAATTTTTACTTTTTCTTTTCCAAAACATCTTCCCCTTAACTTCTTTGATCATCTAGTACAGCTTCACATAAATCGAATTATTATAATACAAAACTCATCTGGTTTTTCTCAGATCTTGTGTCAGATCTGACACAGACAGATCTTAGACAGATCAATTATTACTAATTATTACTAATTACTACTAATTATTACTATTAATTACTAATTATTACTAATTATTACTAAATTAATACTGCGCTTTATGTATTTTTTGAATCTGTTCAGTTTTAATGTGAGAAGATATACAACTGACAATTTCATTTTGTATGTCATAACTTAAATACTTTGTATGTCCTTTTGGTGCATTTAAAACTTGCGCCATGATAGGATCGTACTTGACTAATAGCTGCCCCGTTAATAAAATATCCCTATAGCAGATTCCGCTATGCTCTTTAGAGCCTCTTCAAGCATAGCATAAATGAGCCTCTCCAAGATCAGATTCCAAAATAGTTGCTCATTTTTTTTTTCTGAATCCATAGTATCATCTAATCTTTTTTTGTCTTTTCCCACTGATGAAAAGTTATGCAAGGAAAAATAAGCAGTTCAGATTTGGCGTATATTATTATTTTTTTAGATAAGCCCTGCCAATCTTTAATATCAGTAACTCATCAACTTTTCTTAGGTATGTTTTTAGTAAACATCCAAAATGGTAAGCAGTACACACAGTGCAGTATTTATGAGTAGCTCAGCCACTAATTAGGTAATGACTTTCCTCCGACGGTAACTGTCTTATAATAAATAGTGGAAAATGATCTGTTTATGTAATTTTTTGGAAAAGACCCTTTTGGTTGACATCATCTTGTTTTAACAACAAAGAGCTTAAGTTTATCGGGCAGTATTCAATTATCGAAATGAGCCTTATCATTTCGATAATCAGCTGGATTATCAGCTGGATTTTCGCATCTCAATAATGAAGAAATTAATGCATCATTGAATTCATCGGAAGGATTCGAAATCTTCACTTGTATTTTCTATATTTCTTGATCCATATGGATATTTGGTGTCAGTACTTGATTCTCTTGTTTCTTCATGTTTGTTGCAAGCAGGAGAGATAATGTATTGATTCAAAATCCATCGCAGGGTTTCCAATAATTTTATTGACGATATCTGAAATTTAGAATATACGGGGTAGTATAACATATAACTTGTGACTTGTACTTGTGAATACTAGCTGAATGAATTAGAAATTATTATTTTGGAGGAGTATTAAGAACTATAACATTAATATCAAAAATTGTCAAAACAATTTACCTGAAGATAAGTTGGTAACATTTGCAATAGATTCCTGGCCTCCCCGGTTTATAACTACAAAAGTTTATTTATTTATTTTTTGTTAAATTTGGCGATTTTTGCTTCATCTAGTCTTCTTTATTTTCTGCTGCACAACTTATAACTTTCAGTTTAGGTT
This sequence comes from Cosmopolites sordidus, assembly GCA_031761425.1. Classification (NCBI taxonomy): domain Eukaryota; kingdom Metazoa; phylum Arthropoda; class Insecta; order Coleoptera; family Curculionidae; genus Cosmopolites; species Cosmopolites sordidus. The sequence continues at coordinate 1,136,890 of JARFXV010001480.1, read as the reverse complement.
CACGGTCCATTGCGTCCAATGGTACCCAAAAAGTAAAAAGCGCGATACAAAAGAAAACTAATAGTAATTTGTGAAAGCTGAAAATTAAACTAAAAGTGAAATTGAGTTAAATGAATTTGACCGAAGTATGCGCATTAAAATCATTATATGGGGGAGAAAACAGGGCAGTAACACATTTCACGTTGAACAGAACCGCAGAATTTTGCATTAGTGAAGAAAAAACTTGTTAAATAAATAAATATATAGCAGAAAAGACTATCTATATATATATATATATATATATATATATATATTTATGCATATGCATCAACTATAAGCCGTAGGGATGAGGAAATTGAGGAATTTTATGATACTGTGGCCCAGCTTTTATACAAGGAGAAAAGTAGGCACAAAATCCTAATGGGTGATTTTAATGCCAGAATTAGAACAACAAGAACTGACGAAAAGGCAACTGGCCCCTATGGATCTGGTGAGCGAGACAATAGAGGTGACAGATTGGTTCATTTTGCTGAAGGACAAGAACTATATATTATGAATTCATTCTATAAGAAAAATATCAGCAGAAAATGGATATGGAAAAGTCCATCTGGGCTCACAAGCGAAACTGACTACATCATGACCAACGATAAAACAATATTTACCAATTGTACTATCCTTAACAATTTTACTGTTGGAAGTGACCACCGAATGGTACGGGCAAGGGTTCGGATTGACTGTCGAAAAGAGCGCGAAAGAATGGTAAGATCAAACAAGGGCAAGGTGAATTCTGGAAAACTGCTGGAGAGAGGAAGCGATTTTCAGATTGCTTTGTCAAGCCGGTTTGCTGCGTTACAAGACCCAGAGGAGGTGGAAATATCAGTTCAATATGAAGAAATCGCCAACAATGTACTTCAAACGGCTGCTTCAATAGCACCAGAGGAAAAATGTCTCAAACAAACAAAAATCTTCAGTGAGACCATTGATTTAATGAAGAAATGGCGAGCAATGAGAAATGCAGGTAGTCCTGTTGGCAGGGTCGAGTATACTGAGCTCTGCAAAACTAAAAGAAAACGTATCAGAGAAGACACGCACCGATTCAATATGCAGCTAGTGCAAAAAACCCTCGAAGAAAACAGAGGAATTAACAAAGCTAAACAGAAGCTGAGAAACAAAAGAACGCAAATATATGTTTTAAAGCGTGAGGATGGCACAGTGTACAGGGCGCCTACCCAAATGTTAGAGATTGTCAGAAAATGTTATTCCCAGTTATATGAAGACCAGAACCAATCAAAGACACCAATACCCACGGAAGAACAAATGCCAGATATCCTAGTGGAGGAAGTAACAAATGCTATCGAATCGATGAAAAACGGCAAGGCTCCAGGAAAGGACAGTGTAATTGTCGAAATGTTAAAAGCTGGTGGTCGGACGTTACACAAACTACTGGCAAAATTATACTCAAAATGCCTCAAAGAACAAAAAGTACCTGACTTATGGAAAAATGCAGAAGTGATCCTTTTACATAAAAAAGGAGCACAGGAAGATTTAAAGAACTACCGTCCAATAAGCTTCCTATCAGTAATGTACACAATTTTCACTAAGATGATTTCTAAAAGAATATTAAAATAACCGAATGACGCACAACCAAGAGAACAAGCAGGATTCAGAAGTGGATTCAGTACAATGGATCATATCCAGGTTGTACAACAGATTATAGAAAGGCACAACGAATACACCATGCCACTGTGCTTGGCTTTTATCGACTATGAAAAAACGTTTCATTCTTTCTCAAAGCATGCGATAATGGATGCACTGCTTAGCCAAGGTGTAGAGAGAGCCTATGTAAACCTATTAGAATCAATATATGATGGAGCTACAGCCACAATTCACCTTGATAATTTTGAAGTGGGAATTAATGTAGAACGAGGTGTACGGCAGGGTGCCGCAATACCGCCTATTCTTTTCTCGGCTGGCCTTGAAGAAGTATTCCGTAAACTGGATTGGGAACAGGATGGTGTAAAGATCAATGGTGCAAACTTAAACTATCTTAGATATGCAGATGATATTATTCTCATTTCACAAGACCCAGAGGAGCTGCCAAGACGCATACAAGAACTACAAAGGGCTGGCGAACCATTTGGCTTGAAAATAAACCTGAAAAAGAGTCAGGTTATGTTCAATAACTTTGCTCAGGACAGAATAATTTCAGTTTTAGGAAGGGATTTGGAGATTGTTGAAGACTTTATATATCTTGGGCAGAGGATTTCAATGGAGGGGAATACCGCCCGGGAGGTGGAACGGCGTATTAAATGTGGCTGGCAGGCATTTGGTAGGCTCAACATAGCGTTTAAGAGCAGACTCCCACTTTGCCTAAAAAGAAAAGTCTTCGATCAGTGCGTTCTACCCGTTATGACATACGGAAGTGAAACCTGGACACTCACATCGCAATCAATTCAAAAACTTCGAGTGGCACAGAGGGGAATGGAAAGATGTATGCTTGGCATTACAAGACGAAACAAAAAGCCCTGCGCATGGATCAGGGACAAACAAGTCTGTGACATCTTTGGAAGAATAAAGCAATTGAAATGGAGATGGGCAGGCCATATAGCGAGGCGATGGGACGACAGATGGACCAAGGCAATCCTGGAGTGGATACCGCTTGATCGCAAACGTCCGCGAAAAAGACCGAAAGCACGATGGATTGATGACATCGTTAAGTATATTGGACCCGAGTGGCAGAGGAAAGCCCAGGACCGTGAAAGTTGGAAGCATGCTGAAGAGGCCTTCAACCTGCAGTGGATCGATACAGGCGATGATATATATATATATATATATATATATATATATATATATATATATATATATATATATATATATATATATATATATACGCTAACACGCAACATTAGAAAACATCTGATTAAATCACTTGACTTTGGTGGCCAATTAACAGGTCCATTCCTTGTAATAATTTTAGGAACAGGATGGTTTAAATATCATTGGTCCATACTTAAGCCATCTTGATGATATCGTTCTCCTTTCACAGGACCCGATGGAGCTGCAGAGACGCATACAAGAGCTGCCAAAAGCTGGCTAACCATTTGGCTTAAAAATAAAGCTGAAAGAGTCAAGTTATGTTTAATAAATTTGTCGAGGACAGAAACATTTCATTTTCAAGAAGAGATTTGATAGGGTATGACGAAATAAAACAGAACCAAAAAAATCCCGCTACATAACCTTACTTTAAATTTGAATGTTTATGTAAGTAGTAGTTCCCAAAAAGTAATTTTACTGTATGATTAATATTTACTTAAACGGATTACCTCTTTTTTTCAGGATGTGATGTAATGAAGGTCAAAAATGTAAATTTCCTTTAAATATTAATTAAATCTTTTCGCAACAGAAACTCTCAATTTTTCAAAATGGCGAAATCAGCTTATGCATGGGGAGATTTCGCCATTTTGAAAAATTGACAGTACTGCTAACTATCAAAAACCAGTGGGAGCGGTCATGTATGATTAAAAATGCGTTCATAAATCGACTGTCAGTAAAAGAGTGAGGGAATGATTTTTTGGGACATATAAAAAAATAATATTTAAATACTTTTTCTGTACTTTTTATTCCAAATTAGGAATATTTTAGAAAAATAGCTTTATTTTTAATCAAGTAGTCAAATTTGTAATTAGTTTTATTTGAGAAATTGTTGATTTATAAATGCGAAAGTATTTTAATCTGGGATTGGGACATAGTGAGGGAATTATTTTCGGGATATCTTATATGCATTATATTTTTATTTACATATATGGTTCAGACAATATAATTGACACTAGTAGCCACAAGTAATTTGCAAGGAAATAATATATATATATATATATATATATATATATATATATATATATATATATATATATATATATATATATATATATATATTAACATTTTTTTTTAATTTCTCTTAATATTTTGTTGAGACAGAAATGTATATTTTATTTCTGGGGCAGAAGCTCTTCGAAAAAGATTTTATTTTATATAAAAAGAATGTCATAATATTTTATACCGTTAATATAAGAAACATGAACGTGTTCATATCACATTTTACAAAATAATAAACTTCAGTTGGTTTAGGCTGAAAGAAACTTTGTTCGCTGTTATTTTTAATGGTAAACAACAAAGCGATTCGAAAAAAGGGACTCCCCGAGGGCTCTCTAGTTTTATTTATGAATTATTCCACGACCAGTTTTGCAATGCCGAATTTATCGACGGGACTCTGGAGGAAAACTGTACATTTTATAGATTGTTTTATAGACTTTTTATTGTAGTTTTGCAACTTATCGATAATTGGTTAATTCAGTATGCAGAGCAACTTTTCTAGCTGTTGCCTTGGTTAAACTAATTATAAACACGAAAACAGTTTACTTTTAATGATTTTTTTTAAATTTCAATGATGAAAATAATTTAAAATGTACGCTTAATATACAGAGATCGGCCGAGAAACAGGTGAATATAAAAACTCAAATCTAATCGAAATAATTAATAAAATTAGAAACAATCTACGTTACCTCCTTCACTTCATAAGCATTCTTTCAATCTAAGTCGCACATTACTGATACGCAGTATAACATTTCAACTCAGCAATATTTTGTTAGGAATCAACACAAATATTGCTGTTCAAATAATCTCCTAAATAAAAATTATATGCCGTTAAATTTAGCGATAGCTCCGGCCAAAAAAAATCCCGTGTCTGGAAATGCCATGATTGGAAAAGTGAACAAAGCAGGTTGATTTCATTGCAATCATCAAAAAATCAAGGGTCAATAATTACAAGAGATGATAATGAACACCGTTTCTGGGTGGATTTTTGTCCTGCTAATATCACAAATTGTATTTATTTACAAAATGCAAATTGATAATATGCTTTATCATATACATACATAGTGTGAATAAAATTATATTTTTCGTTCAAAAGAACCCAGAACTGGCGACAAAAACATTATCTTGATATTTTATTACTTGGACAATCTGGATTTTATAGCGATAAAACTTGAAATATTGTGCAAAATATTTCTTAAACTCCTATCAGAGCTATTTATTGAATGTAAATAATGGTAATATATAAAAAAATTACTTATACAAGATGCAATAGGAAAACGTGAATTTTCAATATTAACACGTTCTAACACGACCTAACCATACTGGTGCACCCCTTGGTTTCTGCACGAAATCTGTGACCCTATGGGGCACAGTGGATTGAAATGTTCCAAGTAATGTGAATCTCCAAGGGACCTTGCTACATGGTTGTTAAATGTGTTATTTAGTGGGTTTGGACCCTAAAAAAAAGGAAAAAGAAAAAATTTGTCCGAATTTTGTGCGACCGAACATTGGCCAGGAAAATTTAAATTTTTAATTTTAGGTAAGGATTTTTATTCTGTCATTTTGTCGGCTATAAATACTGTTTTCTCCTATCTGTCTGAGTTTATGCGATTTATTGGTTGTGTACATAATTTTTTTGGTAGTATATAATAAAAATATATCGAGTAAAAAACTATATGATAACAACATCGAAACATTTTTGGAGGCTAGCGATTTTGAATGTAGTGATATCGAAAGTATCTTGGACTATTCAGATACAGATCCCATATTTGAAGCAGACGAATATGCGTCCAGTACAAGTATTGACGAAGATATTTTGTAAAGTGAAAGAAGAAAACTAGAGTCTACATCTAGGCCTAGTAATAGGCCTGATTTACCTGACAAGACCCAGAACAATTCTGATTCTTCTGTTTTTCCTCTACAATACAGTTATGTAATTTGGAGTGATGTTTCTATATCTAATAAACTTAATGAATTTGTATTTTCTGCAAGACCAGGATTTCGACAAGAAGTAATCAATAGCCTGATAGGTCAGAAACCGATCGATTTTTTCTTCTTATTTTTCGACGACGAAGTTAATTTTTTTTTCAAGTTTATGAAACAAATAGATACGCTGAATAACAAACGATAAAAGGTATATATGAAGGATCAATGAGTGAACTCTGTCTAAGTGGTATCATACCGATACAAATGAACTTATGCGATTTTTTAGCCTTAATAATAATTTGGATGGGGCTTGATCAAAAACTTACGCTAAGGGATTATTACAGTAAAGGTGCTCTATAAGAGTAAAGTTTCAAAGTTAAACACCATAATTGCTACATTTTCTACACATTTCTGATAATAAAGATTGCCCACCAGGTAACAGATTATACAGGGTGTTCGATAAATTATCCGCCTTAGAGGAACTCGTGATAGTTGAGATCAAAATTATAGGATTTATAGTTATAAGAAGAATAAATGTGTTGGCAAATGTTAATTTAAAAACGGTTGAAGATATTAGGTTGAAAATCGGGGTAGTTGGATTTTCAAAGGCGACAAATCCGAATTTGGCACTAGCTTGAGCCTAGTTCCAAGAAGGCGCTTGCTACCTACTTTGAGAGGAATCAACTCGCTCATATTTTGTTACCCATAAGCTAGGAATATTTTCACTTCAAAATAGAGAAAAGTCATAATTCCCACGTAAAAAGGTACCCTTGGCCAATATCGATATCTCACGCCGTTTGCGAGATATTCGTGTTCGAATATTCCATTACATATTTTGTGGATGGCTGAGAAATATGCAATTTACAAGGTGTGCCTGGAATACGAGAAAAAAAAATCATTAAGCTGTCAAAAATACAACGAACTTTATTTAAAATAACATTTTTTTGAAATTTACTTCAATAGGTGTTGAATGTGCCCACCGTTACCTCAATACACTTTCGCAGGCTCTTTGTTAAATAATGCCTCACATTTGAGAAGATATTTTCTTCATTTGTAATAACATTGGCCGCTTGTTGAATATTTTGAAAACGTTTGTCTCGTGCGTGGCTTTGATCATGTTAAACTAAAGACTTCATATAATCCCACAAATAAAAGTGGGCTTATATGAAGCCCACTTTTATTTGTGGGCTTCATACACCACAAATGGTGTATGAAGATTAATGTTTGGACTACTAGGTGACCAAGGAAACCACCGCGCCCAATCGATCGATGTGAAATACGTTGATTTAAATGATTTCGCACTGCAACAGTAAAATGCGGTGGCGCCCCATCTTGCATGAATCACATGTCTTGTCTTAAGTTTAGAGATATACCGTCTAAAAGGTCTAATAAATTTTTTTCTAAAAACTGCACATATTGATCTCCATTCAGTCTTTGCGGAAACTCAAATAGGCCGATTAACAAATTGTCGATAATGCCGCATGAAATGTTAATTGAAAATTCGTGCTGGAAATGTCGATCTCTTGGTAGGTGTGGATTTTCCAGGGGGTAATAATGATTATTTCGCCGGCAAAACATGAGGCAATACATTTTGAACAACCGAAAAATGGTAGGGAAACAATTTTTCTTTATGAAGAACTCTTGAAACTGTAGATTTGCAATTCTTGTAGATGCCTCCGAACGCCTCTCTCTCGCCAAGTTCAGGATTTTCCAAGATTTTTGTAGCAAAACGAACCTGTTTCGCCTAACTGATTGAAAATTCTTTGAAAAATTTGTCGGTCTGGGATGATTCTGATTGGGTAGAGCTATTTATACCGTCTAACTGCAGCGTGGCTATTGTAATTTACTTGTGCATATACGCAGAGCATATCCCTTATCACGGTTAGGAAACTGATTAAGTCTGGATATTTTTTACAAATTATTTAATGCCATCTTAGGATTGGAGAAGTTTGTTTCCACCTACGTTTAATAGGAGAGATAGAAAACAATGAGAGTTGTTATCAAGGCGTAATAATTTGTACACGACATTCAAGGCACACTTTGTGAATTGCATATTTTTCAACCATCAACAAGATGTGTAATCGAATATTCGAACATGAATATCTCGAAAACGGCGTAAGATATCGATATTGAACAATGGTACCTTTTTTACGTGGAAATTATGACTCTTTTCTATTTCGAAGTCAAAATATTCTTGGTTTTATAGAGTAAAAAAATATGAGCGAGTTAATTCCTCACAAAGTAGGTAACAAGAGTCTTATAGGAACTAGGCTCAAGCTAGTACCAAATTCGGATTTGTAGCCTTTGCAAATCTAATTAACCCGATTTTGCGCCTGATATCTTCCACCGTTTTTAAATTATCTGAATTTTTCTAAAATTTTATTTTATTTTCAACACCCTGTATCTTTTTAATGACTAACATTTTCCAACACATTTATTGACAAAATCCTCTTTTGATTTTGATCTCTACTATCACCAGTTGATCTATGGCGGATAAGTTATGGAACACACTGTATAAGATTACTCCGCTTGTAAAAATGTTAAATCAAAAATTTCAACACAGTTTCAATCCAACAGGAAAAAGTATCCATTGATGAAACATGGTTTCATTTTGGGGAAGATTAAGTTTTCTTCGGTGTATTATAAACAAGTCTCAAACTATTCAAACTTTGTGTTGATGGAGGCTATACTTATTCGATTAAACTATATAGCGGTGGTAGTGGTGGTGATTAAATCTCTGATAAAGCATTCGCTACAAGAGTTGTCATGGAACTGACGAAACCTCTTCTCAATAGAACTCTTTTTACCGACAACTTCTATAAGTTTTGGTCTAGCACATGATCTGAATAATAGCCAAACACATTTAGTTGGTACCCTGCATCCAAACCGGAAACTTAATCTAAAGGTAGTAATAGGTACTAAATTGAAAAAGAGCGAAATTAAGATGCAAAAAAACAACACAAAATTTGTATTAGTAAAATGGAAAAATTAACATGATGTTTTATTTCTGACAACGACAGCTATCTCAGAAATAGTAAAGTTTCATCAAAAATAGGAAATGCTTCGAAACTATCAACTATAGTGGAATATAATACAGTCGAAGGGTTTATTGATATTTCCGATCAAAAAGCTTGGGGATCATATGGTACTGGAAAATTGTTGTTGAACTGTTGATAAACACTTGTAACGTTTGGGTTTTCCCCCGTTACATATATACCCTCATCCTCTTTCGTATTTGTCTAACCCCGATCTCCGGCGAGCGTCACGGATTTTCTGCTTACATCCGTATGGGCGGCGACCTCTCTTATCTGTCTTCGGAAACACGCCGTCTATGGTGCAGATTCCGCCATTCCTATCCCTTCTAAAGTACCTTGTATTACCGTCCTGCTTGATACGACCAGCGCTGCTTCCGTAAATTAACCCGGCATCTGCGAATCTGTCTTCCGCCGATCTGCAGCGTGGCGTGTTGTCCTAGCCCTTAGTATCGACAACCACGGTCAGTTTTCTGAGGCTCAAGGCACTTTTGTGATTCCTTCTGTCGTTATATTTAGGGTCTACTACAACCTCCATCGCAACCACGACACACCACTAAGCATACCCTACTGATTCCGCACGTTAGCAGTTACGTCACCAGTTGTGACGATCGAACGTAACTTGCTGTACCATTGTACCATACATATTTCCATCATTACATCATTACCGTTGCCGTATTAGCCGAACCGAACATCTAATACCTGAAGGCTGTAGTACCGTAGATAAGTGCTTAGAGAATAAGCATTTCCTTATTGTGATTGGCATAAGCCTCCACTGACGTCCAACTTTTGATTTTCTCGTAGTTATTGCTAAGCATCCCTTTTCCCTTTTCTTATTTTTTTACACATAATTATAATTAGTTTACTAGTTAATATATACATATATTTTTATTTTATTCCATTAAAATTAACATTTTGATATCATACTATTTTTTCTTGGTAAAGAAATTATTCTGATAGTGAAATAATTTTTGACTATCATATGCGTAGCAGTACGGCTTGGCCGGATTATCTTAATGCATGCCAGAGGTTGAATTTTTTTTCATCTAGATATTTGTTCCATTTGAATTTCGATGGAATGTTTCGTTCCGATATCAGATCGTTTTAAATATTTTTCCTTATCGAATATTATTTGCGTTTTATTTTCGGCTTCGATTAATTTTAGCATATGTGTACTTGACGAAGACCAGATTGTGACTGGAGAACGCCAAATTATCATACCTTATGCCTATTGTATCTTTTTCTATTTTATAATATTTTATCATATTTCCTTATATTCTCAGATTTATTTTTACTGTTTAGTTTTTCCGCGAAAATATCCTTGCATATATTCTCATATTTGTTGAGATACCGGGGTTCGATAATAACTGTTAAACACTATGGGGGAGACTGTTTTAGTACTCACGGTCTTAGGTTTTTCTTTCCTTCAATTATTTCGAGATGGAGAGCACATACCAGGTAGGGCATCTGCTCATAGGCGAGCTCAATTTTGAGTTGCAGGTTCGCCATACCACTCAGCGTGATATGAATGAGAAAGGAAAGATTTTATGTCGACTGTTGGAGAAAGAATGATCCAATCCGGGGTAACTTATCGATATGTCCTCCAGCTCTTTGAAATCTATCGAGTCTTTTGTCTCCGGGTTCGAGGGTAACCAAGCGGATTGGTTTCTTAAGAGGGTGAAGTTGCGACTAGTTCATTTGTCCGGACGCATCCAATAAGTTATTAAGCCGGTCCCCACCGATGAGAAGAAATGCCAGGAGGTAAAATTATTTTTGGATGAGAGCTACGCAACATGTTTGAAGTTGGAGGCGGAATTGTTCGATCGAGCCGAAACGATTGTCTCTTCTGGTCCCGTTGATCCAATTCCTGCCCCTCATTTACAACCCATTATACATTTACCGGCGACTATCGTGGACGTAGGGAAATCATGTAATCTTTCCGAATGGGGAGTGAAGTTCAACGGTGAAGCGTCATCTGTTTTTCCTTTCTTAGAAAGAGTAACTGAACTGGCGTTGTCGCGCAATGTCATTAAGGACAAACTCTCTAGATCAGCCGGAACTTTTTGTCGGCAAAGCTTTTGTTTAGTATCGCAGCATTAAGGATTCGGTTCATGATTGGGATTCTGTGGTGTCTCGTATTAAATCGAATTTTCTTCCGGCGGATATAGGCGATCATATTTGGGAATAAATTAAGTTGCGAAAACACCGAAAAACGAGTCAGTCGTCATATTTATATCACTCAAATATCTATATCACTCAAATGGAAGCCCTGTTTCAACGTTTGTGTAGGCAACCAATTGAGTCCACAAAATTAAACACCTCAAGCGGAACTTGTGTCCAGAACTTATGCCGCTGCTTGCCTTAATTGAAATCACTTCCGTCGACCACTTGACTGATCTTTGCCGTAAGCTGGAATCTAGTTTCCGTTTAAGGAATAAGAGCTCATACGCCTCCAGAGTGTGTACCTGCGATGCGCGAAGTAATCCTTCAAGCCACCAACTGCCCGTTATATCTGCTGCCGTGGGAAACTCTAAAAATGTTAGACCCCCTCGTCCCAATAGAGCCAATACCGTCGATGGTAGTCGTATAGTCCCCACTAGTCGTACCGTATCTGATGTACCTAGCACATCCCACTCGACAGGTCCCCAACAGGACAGGAAATCAGCCTTTGGTTGGAACTGGAGACTGTCCGGTAACCTGCATAGGGCGTGCCCTTCCCAGAAGAATAGGTTCTGCTTTCGATGTGGCCTAAGCAACATTACCATGAGGTCGTGCCCAGATTGTTCAAAAAAACATTAAAGGAGGCGTGCGCTAACAGCTGACATACTTTTCCACGATCCCAGGCTGTGTGTTGGAAGAACTGGCTTTGGTGTTATTGAGCATATCTTTGTGGAACATCCCGTTGTGGTTGTTGTCCGAACATCCCGTTGTGGTTGTTGTCCGAACATCCCGTTGTGGCTCCTTTTTTATTAGAGAAACCCCAGAACAACAGACTTTATATCAGTGTCGAAGTATTTTTACAGGAATTTACGGTTTTTTTGGACTCAGGTTGTACGAATTCAATTATTGGCTCCGAGGGAGTGGAGTTCCTCAAGAATTCGAATATAGCTATAAACATTTTCTTCCTTTAGTTTGGCCGATGGTTTCCGTAGAGAGGTTGTTGGTTTGGTTGACTTGCCGATTGTTGTCGATGGAGCGTGTTTTGTTGTTTCTGCTCTTGTCGTACCTTCACTTAAGCTCCACTTAACATGGGAAGTGACCTCCTGGAACAAAGACTTCCGGTTATTGATTTTCAGGCTAAAACGCCGTACGAATTAATCTATTCAATTCCTCAGCTTTTAGCGATCGATGACCTATCTCCGGAGCAGCGTTCATCAGCCGAACTTGTCATTAGGTCCTTTGACAGAATTAGTAACGAGCATAGGCTTGGACGAAAGAATAGGATCACTCTTAGTATCGATACAGGTGATTCGAAACCTTTTAGAAGGAAGTCGTATCTTATATCCCCTTATATGAATGAGATTCTCAACAAGAAATTGGATGACGTGCTTGCGTGAGAAGTTGTCAAACCTTCGACTAGTTCGTGGTCAACCCCAGTTCATTTAGTCAAGCAAAAGACGGGTGAATATCGTTTCTGTTTCGACAGCCGTCCTTTGAATGAACTCACCAAGCATGATAGTTACCCCTTACGACCGTATCTTAAATATGTTGCGTGATGCGAAGTATATCTCCTCGATAGACCTCAGAAAGTCTTTTTGGTAAATTCTACTGGATCCTGTGTCTCGTGAGAATACTGCTTTTAGTGTTGTCGGTCGTGGTCTTTTCCAGTTTGTGACGATGCCTGTTGGTCTTTGTAATGCAGCCCAAATGCAGCAGCGTCTAGTCGACTCAATCTTCGGTCCGCGTTACGAACCTCACATTTTCTATTATTTGGATGACATAATTGTGTGTTCATCGACTTTCGAGCAACACGTTAAGCTTTTGTCGGAGGGTAAAGAGAAACTTAGTGAGGCTAATCTTACCATCAACTTGAAGCTGTGCGAGTTCTTGGGCTATGTCGTGGGTAACAATTCCTTGGGTACCGACCCTGATAAGATATCGGCTATGATTAACTACCGTCGTCTAAGCACTACTATCGAAGTTAAACGCTTCTTAGGTCTTTCTTTTTAGTACCACCGTTTTATTAAGGATTTTTTGGTATCCCCTTTGAATGATCTCTTTAAAGGTATTACGAGGAAGAAACAACCTATAACTTGGACTGCAAGTGCCGCGGATTCCTTCCTCAAGATAAAGAAGGCACTGGTTTTATCTCCTGTTCTATCTCAACCTGATTTCTCGCAACCGTTCACCATCCAGTGTGACGCTTCCGATTTTGGTCTTGGTGGTGTATTAACGCAATAGTTGGATGGCGAAGAGAGAGTAATTGCTCACGCTAGTCGATCACTATCCCGCACGGAGCATAACTATTCCGTGACCGAACGCGAATATTTGGCCGTCATCTTCTCTATAGAAAAGTTCCGTCCATATGTACAAGGTACTTAATTTACCACTATTACCGATCACTATTTCCTGCTTTGGCTTAATAATTTGAAGGACGCTACCGGCAGACCGGCTCGTTGTCTTTACGTGGGCGACAGCATACCTTTGATTTGGTGCACCGTAAGGGCGTTAACCATGTTGTACCCGACGCGTCAAGCCGGATGTTCCCTAATCCTACCGTCCCTGAAGTATGTGTTGTGCAGGTTGATGCCGATCGAATAGACCCATGGTATGCAGAATTGCGAACAAAAAATTCTTTATTCCGTTGTTTTAATGCCGTGTACTCCGCGCAGTGTAATTTCGTAGAGAGAAGCAATCGGAGCACCGCTATATGCTGCTACATAGACGAGCACCGGAATTGGGATGTCGAATTACCGAAAGTACAGCAAGACTTGAATACCGGACGACATGAGGTCACCAAATTTACCCCTTCCTTTCTGAATTTGGCTTGTAGCCTTATCGGAAGACTACTACAGTTTGAACCCTGTGATTTCAGAGGACATAGAAATATTACCGGGCGATAGAAGCGCGTATGCCGCAGACGTTCAAGGTCTGAGTGATATTTTTAAGACCGTGCGAGATAACTTGCATAAGCCTTACCTTAAGAATATCCGCACTTACAACTTTAGGAAAAGAGAGTTCTCGTTCAAGGTCGGAGAGAGTGTGTGGCGAAGAAACAAGGTTCTATCTATCGGAGCTAACTAGTTCGCAGCGAAATTGCGAAATATATTCCCTAAGTAATCTGGATGGTTGCAACGTAGGCAAATGGCACGTCAAGGATTTGAAACCGTATCGTGAGAAGGAAGAACATCTTTCTGTTACCTCGAGTTCCGCGAGCGATGTGCATTAATTATTCCTCACTCCTGTGCTACCGCCTCAACCTACTGTGGCAACTTATCTCACAGCTCTGGTTATTCACTGTCTAGATAGTGAAAATTTGTTATTTATTCATTACCGCCTCACCGTGTGTAACCCACTTCCTTCACTTTTCATTTTCCTTATCGAATTCCCTTGTTTCCTTCTCGTTTGGCTTCTCGTATATCTTACCGCACTGACAATTTGAGGTCATTATGTTAATGAGTTTTTATGTCGCTTATCTCACCGATGGTTTTGGACCGTCATGTTGGATAGTTCTTATATCGCATACCTTAGCGAGGATTCTGAGCTATGTTGTATGGTTCATTATACCGTTTACCGTATCGTTTATCTCGAACTCTTATATTGCCAATCCTCACAGATTGTTGTCTTGTCGATTGGTTGTATGTGCCGTTTAACCGATTGATCATTTTATCTTGCTGTACCGATTAGCCTCTAGCATCGCTTGTTTTGTCTGCTGTCTTTGGCTATTCGATTAGCTTCTTTATGGTTAACCTTGTTGATTTTTTGGATTATAGATTATTTTACCTTACCGTGCCACTTAGGCCTTTGAATCGCTTAACTTGCTTATTGTCGCGAGCTGCTTAATGAGCTTCGTTAAGATTTGTCTTGTTGGTTATTTGACCATTGTGTCACTACCGTACCGTCTCAGGTATCCACTGATCTCGTTTATCATGTTACCACATATCTTGCCTAGCCGTGCAAGTGTGCATTCTATCTATCTCGCGGGGTTGTTTCTGTGTACGACCTAAAGCTCTCACCTACGTACCCAACCACGACATAAAAAGCTAGCCCGGTAAGGTGAGTACGTTATACACTGTTCTAATCAATGCCATTGTGGTGTTTAAATAAGTAATTCGAAAAACATAAGTGCCACAGAGTTTCGCGAAAATATCGTATATGCCTTGTTGGATATGGATAACCAACCCAAAAATAAAAATCAAATCCAACATTCCATAGAGGAGAAGCAAACACGAAGCAGGGCAAATTGATATAAAAAGTATGTAGAAAGAGAAGGGCGCCAATCAGCTATAAAGAATGCCAAAAAGTATATTCCTTTTGTCTTGCGTGCTCTGAATATGTGACATATATGTGTGTAACTTGTTTTTTCCAAATCCGTACTTCCTTCGTTAAGTAATAATGGCAAATATTTATATTTTTCTTTCACTGAAATATGATATTATGTGCGTATAATAAATATTACTAGTTTATTTCTTATAATAAAATGCAGAATAAAATATTATGGGCGGACCCAATATTGTACACATGGTCTGTGATATATTTCACTATTTTTTTTTTAATGAAACCACGTGTGTCAATTTAGTGCACATAATTTTTTTTGTTAAAGTCCCTTTCCAACAACTTAATTAGCAAAAAAATATATTGCAAAACTTCCTTTTACCAAGATTTAACAATATACTACCTTGATCCAGGAATAAAGATTAAAAATTTAGTGCTGGTCATTAGCGTAGTAAACATCTCGGGCGTACCTCCAGAAGGGATAATGCGACTACCTTCATTGTATTTGCAGCACCATATCAATAGAAACCATGAGTTGGTGGAACAGTGCCCAACCTGCCTTCGCCGTCTAAGCAAATTAGAAAAATGATTTAAATGTCATGTTGCTGATCATGTACTCAAAACATGGGTTAAAACTTTGGAAGACATTGGTTCTGCTTTAAAAGAGGGGGAACGTACTTTAGGAGATACTTATGACAGTATAGGGAGAAAGTTATCAAATACTCATGAGAGTATATGAGAACTTAGAGACAATCTAGACGAGTGTAGACAAGTCTGGATCTTTTGGAACAAACTCGTGAGCTAGGGGAGAGGGATATCAGTAAAAGAGAATATTATCAACATAGAGCTTCAAAAAATTATGAAGAATAACTTTCAGATGGCAATGTTTGCATTGTATGCAAAGGGACTGAGTAGGATTGAGCCTTAGGGAACTTTAATATATATGAGGCATCCTCTAATGCCTCTCGAAAGCAGATTTCATATCTAAGAAAAAACCAATCATATGTACTTTGCTCCAGAAATCAGAGCTTAAGGACTGAAGTGAAAGAGATTGCGTGAGAGAGATCCTAGACGATCGTTTGGATGAGAGAACAATGCGTTTCGCAACAGCACATTTTAAGATTAATTTGATTTTTGAAAGTTGGGGTGGTGTATAAGTCTGTTCAGCGAGTCTTCATTTCTTTGATAGCTGATTCACACTACTTATTCCAATAAATTACAGAACGATTATGATTAAAATGGGAGTAAGGGATGAATATTCAGGCGGCTTGTTTGATGGAGTCAGAGATGAATGCTATGTATCCTGCAGGATCAGGTCAGGATCGTTGGGATTAATGATACAGGCAGGTATAGGTGATTGATCTAGGTTCTAGTCAACATGCTTAAGATTAAGAATGAAGCGTTTGAAGGGTTTTGGACGAAGATTGAGAAGGGAAATATATATGGGAAGGGAAAAATATAGATTGAGAAGGGAAAAATATAGATGTGGTCAAGTATATATGAAGAAGGTCGCCCAAGGGATTCCCTTGAAAGGAAGGAGAGAGGGAGGGAGAGAGGTGCCACCGATATGGAGATGAGGAGTTTAGAAGTATAACATTACTATGGCCAATGAAGTATCTTGGGTCGTGTTTACAGGATTCTGAAATGAAGCTGCCCGAGTTATAGCCTCTGTGCATTAGGGGGGGGGGGGGGTGAGGGGAGGTAGGTGTTTGCTGAGATGCGATAATGTTGAGGTCTTCTAATTAGAAAAGGGGAAATAGATAAGGCAGAGGGCAATAGGAAAGGGAAGATGGTTTCTATCTGTCACCACTTCGAGATTAGAAAGAATATTGATGGAGTACAGTGGAGAGTGAGAGTGGGAGTAAAGTAGGGAGAAAAACCTTTTGTCCAAATTTTCACTGTATTGTATTAATGTTTCACACATTTCGTTAATATTAATACATTAAAGTGAAAATTTCAACAAAAAAGTCCTTCTTTAAACACTTATTTGCTTTGTACGTACTTTTCATCAAGTAGAAACCAATACAATCCAAAAGTAAATCATTTTCTCGCAACTTCTCGTATTTCTTGGACGAAAATGGAAATTTATTTACATTTTGTTTATGTATGATGAACCACATTTTCAGTACCAATGACGCAAATGTACGAGAAACTTTTACATAGTACAAAGATCAAAATATGGTATCCAATTTGATTTTTTAACTTTGATTCTACAATTAATAAGGTGTCTTTTTGTTAACAATGACTAATTGTTATTGAGCCACTTCTCACACCGCTAAGATATCGATAACCGCCATTAGAGAATTGTTTACAAACAAGGTCTCCCTTGTTCTCCCACAAAATATTGCCTAATTGATATTTCGAATTTACAGAGAAATTATCAGAGTTCTAGTAGAAATATTGCCACGTGTATTGAATAATATCCGGTTGAGGTGGGAAGAGTATTTCCAAAAAAGAGGAGGATACTTTTAAAATGTAAATTATCTTTCATGTCTTGTTGTTATGTTTTTATATTATGTATCAAAATGTTTTTTTATTTAACTGAGGTGGTCGATCCTTGTGCAAATTAATTTTAAATAAATAATCCAAGATTAATATCTACAGTGTTCACTATATTTAAAATTGTATGTATAACATTTGTTTCGATACACACTGCCTGTTTTAAATACGAACTGTGTTACAAACTAACTACGAACATAGTTAGTATTTGAAAGACACTGTATGTTGAAACAATTATTGTTATATATACCATTTTAAATAGAGCGGGAATTTTAGATTTTAATCTTTGGTTATTTATTTAAAATGATTTTTCCCTTGTATAACATAGTATATTTCTAAATGTTTGAATGAAGTATTTCGCATAATTACTAATATTCTATAGTCAAATCCTGTTTATAAACAGATCTTAAAAACCTATTTGAATATAGAATATCGAACTTTAGTGTTGCATCAGTAGAATCATCAATATTGAAACCATTCAACGATTCCAGAAGAAGGTAATAATATATATTGTCAATACCTTATGGCATGTAAGAAACGGTGCCTCCATCGTTACCTTACTGTGGAAATGGTTGCAAAGGAGCCGAGATGGTTTACTCAAAAGCACGAAGAATGATTAAAGTGGAATAATAAGAACATTCTAAAGGGTTACATTTTTTGAATTAATGTAGTAGGTACCAAAAGAAGAGCAATGTGTGGTGTATCTAGTGAGAAAAATTAGAACAGCAATAAAAACTTCACCTTTTTGAATTTATTATAAAACAATATAATTGGTTAGTCTTAGAATTTAGATTAGTTGAAATTAAATTTAAAAAGTAGATAACTGTTAGGGGATAATAAATCCTAAGTCACCCTCATAGTAACGCATCCGGCAATAAGTCTCTGGTCTGACAAATAAAACACACTTTTGTTTTTTAATTTCAACTTTATTCTCCTAGAAAAGCAATACAATCATTCCAACGTTTTTCTAAAATTTCTACACCTATTTTATAGAACGATTCCTCTTTGCTTTCAAAATATCTTTCAGTGTCGGCAATTACCTCTTCATTGAAGTTAAATTTCTTTCCACCAAGCATTTTTTGAGGTCTGAGAACAGGAAATAGTCGCTAGGGGTCAGATCTGGAGAATACGGTGGATGAGGAAGCAAGCATCGCTGCCAACGATTTGTGACTCGGTTTATTGTCTTCTTGCGATCTCGTCTTTCAAACGTACCAATAATGCTATGTGATATTTGCTATTGACGGTTTTACGTTTCTCGAAATAATCAATGAACAATATCACATACGCATTCCAAAATACAGAAGCCATAACCTTGCCTGCCGATTGTTATGTTTTTGGACGGTTTTCACCGGTTGCTGTACATTTAACTGATTTCCGATTTGACTTTGGAGTGTAGTGATGTATTCATGTTTCATCAATTATCACATATCACGTGACAAAATCCTTTTTATTTGGCTTAAAAACGTCCAAACATTGCTCAGAATCATCAATACGTTGTTGTTTTTGGCCCACTCTGAGTAAACGCGGTATCCATTTCGATAACAATTTACCCATTCTCAAATGTTCATGCAAAATGGTGTAAAAACATTGTTTTGATATATTTATGATATCGGCTATCTCCTGTACCTTTACTTTACAGTTTTGCGAAATAATTTTGGGATTTTTTCTGATGCTGTCTGGTGTAACCACCTGATTTGGACGTCCAGAGCATTCAGCATCATCGATGCTTGTCCGGCCACGTTTGAATTAACCATAACAATTAATTATGTTTTCTGGGGCAAAGTCCGAGTAATGGTAATGTTTATTAAACTGTTGTGTTGCTTCAACAGTATTTTTGTTTATCATAAAGCAATGCTTAATCAACACACGAAATTATATTGTTTCCATTGTTTTAAAAATAAAAAAAATTAGCGTCAATAAAAGCACAACAACTCAGAAACTAGTAGACAGATTTTCATGAGATTCTGAAATATGATGTTTGAAGGTTGGCACAATCGACTACTGGTAAGAATTTTTCGTAAATGACGCCATCTATTCCTCCCCAAACCGGGAACTTTTCGACCGATGTGTTAATAATAACATTATTAACTTATAATAGTTCAACTTTATGTCTAATTACTGCTGCTTAAGAACAATTATAAAATTATTCTTTACGCAGTGTTTCAGTTAACATAAAACCAAAATTAAGGCTTTTTGGGTCATGTCACGGTTATGACCAAAGTGATTAAAACTTTTTTAAACGAGAAAATACTCTTTTATATTTTTGTAAAAAGTGCCCAAAGACTATTGTATTATTTGGGTCTGTGTCGTTACTTCCAACATGCCTACAGAATAAACTTATTGTTCCAGATACAATAGCTTATAAATCTGATAAAATGTTTTCCTTTTTGTTATTTAAAAATATCGCTATATGTAATTTTTAACGCAATACAGCATCGTTTGTAGTATTTACGTAAAAATATGTCCTTTGGAATTGTTATTCTTAATAATTTTTTTCGTCCAAAATGATATCTTTTTAAAAATACAAAATATGTATAAATATAAATAATCAATATTTGTAGATACAAAAGCTATATGTAAAAATTATATATGATTTAAATTTCTAAAATAATAATAATAATATATCACTAAGAGCAAAGAGAAGAGATTATTTATATTTCTTTATTCATTATATATCTTGAAAGAAAAGACACAACTTTGAAAAATCTTCTGGATATGTTGCTGCTATTGAAGTGTCTACAGATACAGCTTCTCCCATGATTTTTATGTTATGCAGTGATTATCGCACCTTGAACTTATTGAACCAACCTTCCTGTGCTTAAAATATTACCGACTATAACACCACCTAAGGCACTCTCTTATGGCTACAGTCCTCAATCCATAATGTTTGCTATGTATGCATGATTGTATGTATGATTGTATGATTGTATGACTGTATGTCTTGATTGATCGTACAGTTCATTGATTGACGTGGATCGATGATTGTGATATGGATACAAAGGACTCACCAAGGCGTAATCGGTCAAACTTTTCTATGTTTACCTTAAGCGGAAATACAACTGTTTTCCGTATAGGAACTAATTTCCCTTGGCTTTTACTCGACATAATAAATTGCGAACAAAGCAGAAGAGACACGTGGTATAAATTCGAAATTATTGCGACAAATAGCAAATTGAAGCAATAAAATAAAAGATTCGGCACCGATCGTGCGAAGGCAGCTTTTATCAAAAGCCATAGCTTCATGCGTAACTCGGCGGTGCGTACGGCAGCGGCAAGTTATTTGTCAAAGAAATTTCGTTCAAGCAACAATAATACTTGTTTTTTTTATAAGCATTTTGACATTTGTTTGTTTCGAAAGGTAACCAGAACCAGAAATAATTACATATTATTCTAAAAATATGTATCTTTAGTTTAGAATCCGCGAATAAAAAAAAATCAGCCGCGAATACAAGAAGTAGTCGCAATTTTTTAATCCGCGAATACTGAAAACGCGAATAACGGAACCTTGAATAAGGTGCTTTTTTTACCTACTTTCACCTTTTATGCCATAGGCTGAGAACTTTTTGAACTATTTTTATATTAGCTTTTGTATTCAAGATATGTAGTAATGGGTATATTTTTAGTTTAGTTTTAATATGTATGCAGAATATTATGCATTTTTTTATTCCCCAGTATATTCGATATCTTTCTTACTCCTTGTTCCTAGATTTATAACTGGTCTGAATTCAACTTATATCTCCTGTAACCCAGAATTTTTTCTTAGGATCTTTCTCTCTATTCTTTACAAGTTTTTTTTTCATCGTTGTTTACAATATATATCATTTCCAATACATACATTATTACTGACCTAATCTTGCTACTTTGCATATTTAATTTTAGGTGGTCTTAAACATTTATTATATTCAAATAAATTACATTAGCTAACTGATAATCCACTATTTAATTCAATAAATTGTTTTAGATTGCCAATTCATCATGCACTTAAAATTACATTAAAAATATACGAAATTTCTAAACTTGTTTTTTATTCAAACACTAATTGACCTATTATTTGAGAAAATTAAGAACGTATGACCTTTACGTTTATGTTTACCTTAAATCAGAATTAGTTAGGATTCGCATACACGTAGATGCCAAGGCTGTACATCCGTTTCTAAAAATATCGATGCTTTATCTATAGCCATCGTAATAATCTTTAGTTGAGTATCATCACCAAACTGCGCTGCAACAACCTTGACATACGGAACAAATCAAGTCAGAGATGTTACGTTATTACGAAAGTATTATTACTTATTTATGAATTATTAACATATTTTGTTTAATAGTGGATAGTTTTAGCTATATATTAATGATGATTATACGTAGTTTATACAGGGACACATAAAGGGTGCGGCAAGTCTTTTGCTACCGTTTTATATTAATGCCATTCTTTTTCGTGATATTTGTGGCAGTTGACGTTAAAAGGATGCAATCAAGTTGTAATTTTTATTATTTAAAATTAATTATTGCAGTTCAAAGTGAATTTAGGCGAAAATATCCTAATGGTTTGGCGGTTAATAAAATCACAATTTATTGTTCAATCAAGCAATTTCAAGAATCAAGGTACAAGACATGAGGGAAGTGCTAAAAATCAACTCAAGGACTACATCCGTGTTGAAATAACTGCATTAACACCAGAGATGTTCAAGTCTTCTATTGGAACCTTTGGTGTGAAACACTAAACTTGACGAAATTTACCACTAAACACCAAATCACTTTTCTGAACTCCCCGACGTACCTTTCGCCAGCCATATTAGCATCATCAGGAGAGATACTAAAACTAAACTATGTTCTATTTATATAAAAACCCTATCCAATAAAATGTGTAAAAATCATGAACCCTGAAGTTTACTAAGCTTTACATCAATAATTGAAAAAGTTGACTGAACGGAATAGGTCCTTTATCTTGGTTCATGATTTTCTTACATTTTTCTATTTGAATGCTTTCATATGCATCCAAAGTCCTATTATTATTAACACTTTTAATTAATCTTAAATAACCAATATCCAAACTGTGGTCATGTTCGATTACATGTTGGGCAACACAAGATTTTTCATTTCTCCCATATCTAATGTGGGCAATATGTTTTTTTTTTTTTTGTCAATATAGATCTATAAGTATAGCTAGTATTTGAAAAAGGCACTGTGTGTCGAAACAATTATCATACATACAATTTTAAATATAGTGCAACTTTTTAGATATTAATATTTATTTATTTAAAATGAATTTCCCTCAAACATCGGCTACCTCAGTTAAATTTAATATGGATCTTTTTGTTTGCCTAATATACCTTCGATCACAGTCTTGACAACTAATTTCGTAAATCCCCGACTTTTCATGTTGATCTACTTTATTCTTTGGATTACCCAGAACTTCTCTTAATTTATTATAAGGTTTGTACACAACCTTAATGTCTTCTTTTTTCAAAATTTTGCCTAGCCCTCTTGTTAATTGGGTATCAAATGGTATTACCATGAATTTATTTGTGTTGTAATCCTTTTGAAAAGTCGAATATTCTTTCAATAATTTTCTTATTGTAACCATTCACTTCAGATACCTCCCTTATTAATTTTAATTCTGTGTTATAATTATTTTTTTTAAAGGAAAATTAATTAATCTATGTACCATAAAATTTAAACTAGCCATCTTATTTTGGAAGCTGTTATTAGAATGGTTAGGAATGTATCTCGAAGTGGTGATGTTTTTTCTAAAAATATCAAAACCTAACCTATTTTTATTGTTTCTACTGACTAAAACATCCAGAAATGGTAAACTATCGTTGTTTTCACATTCATGCGTGAATATTATATTTTAAAATTTACTATTTAAGTTCTTAATAAAATCATTTAAGTTTTAATTTTCGAATAGAAAATAGCAAAAACGTCATCCATATATCTTAACCAAACTTGAAAATCTTGTAACAGCGTTATTTCTCCTTCCCTAAAAAGCAAACTACATTTCTCTAATCTAAAAGTGCCAAAAAATTCCAAGTACCAAAAATTCATAAACCCACCTCATTGCCCGCATAAAATCCAGCCAATGAATAAATCATTCTTGGGTTTCCTTAAGACCTATTACAGTGAAGAAATTCGTGTATGGTTGCATACAAATAATAGACTACTAATAAGTTTACGGTTTTGCGGAATTGTTTGGAAACGCATATCGCAAATGCCAGAATGGAGAAATCGCAGCCAAAGGGTTCAGTGTTAGTGGAATATATCCATTCAATAGGTATTTTTTAAAAAATCAGATTATCTTGCTGCAGCTCATGGATCATGAATTAATATTACAGAAGAATTAATTCAAATCTAACACTACCATTATTAAAATCAAAGAATGCTAGAGAGATTCCAGTATAATTGGATTAATCGTTGCTGTCTGATGCTACCTCAGTAGCATTAGTAGTAATCCAGGTCCTCCTCGCAGCAGTTCCCTTATAAGCCTATTTCATATTTCGTCAGATTCAATATCCAAAAAGGGCGCATCATATCGCAAGTCGGCAAAATCTGAAATTATATCCAGTTTGCCCTACAAAAAGGAGCTGCAAGAAGCAGGAAAAAAAGCTTGAGGAACTGAAAAGACTAGACCAAATTGCAGATAAGGGCAAAGAGAAACGTAAGGAGAAAGGCAAAGCGAAAAGTAAGGGGACAGGTATGACAAAAGGTAAGACGAAAGATAAAAGTGAAGATGAAGAGAAAACAGAGAAAAAAGATAAACGTAAAGCCAAGGGTGCTAAAATACAGATTCTACGTGAAAACAACAACGACTCTGATAGTGATGCTACTTTTCTTTCTGACAAATCAGAAGAGGAACTACCTTCCCGTGATGATTTAAGACAGCATACTGAAGAGAATTGTGATTTTTTTTGCAATGGAAAATATAGTGAAGATAAAATAAGACAAGAGTGCGAAGTCTGTCTTAGTGCGTGTTATGTCTGTGATTATTGAAAATATTACAAAATTTGTATTAGATGTAAGTTTAGGAGTACAAAGAGATGGTTATTTAAATATGAATATAATTTGGAATATTCCAAATTATATTCATGTTGGTTAAACATACGCAGCTTTGTGACTTAGTAAAAAAATATTTTTGTTGTCATTAGAGAAGAACTAGACGATTGATTGTTTTCGTTAATAAATCGTAAAATTCATTTACATTATACGCAGTCTTTATTCTAGCACACCTTAAATCTACGGTAATATAATTTTTCTTAAAAGTAGTATTCTAAATTAGGTTCCTTTCCTCTAATGTATAATCTCTAAAAAATAAATAAAAGATATTATGGTAAAAATTTCTTCTTATAGCTTTTCCTGGAGTGTTCAGTTTATGGACATTCTCGCTTGATGCTCCAACAGTAGTCAGCCATCATACTGACATCACATCTACCTTGATACCGCGCTTCCATAACCTTTAGATCTTGGTGGAATCGCTCGCCCTGTTCATCACCAACAGCACCAAGATTTTCTGGGAAGTTAGCAAGATGACTTTGTAAGAAATGCAGCTTGATGCTCATGTTGCAACCAAGCTTTTTAAAGCTCTCCAAGAGTTGTTTCGGTGTATTTCCAAGAAAGTCTTTAACAATATTTTTAAAATCTAACCAAACATTCCTTTAAGTTTGGTCATTGTTTCAGTGAAATTTTCATCTTTAACGAGTTGCCGAATCTGTGGACCATCAAACACACCAGCCTTTATCTTTTCATATGACAGGCTAGGAAATGCCGAAATGATATGCTTAAAGCAGTCTCCTTCAATTGACAAAGCCTTAACAAATTGCTTCATGAGACCTAGTTTTATATGCAAAGGCGGAAATACAATGTTTTTTTTTTTCTATCGACAAGTGGCTGATTTAAAATGTTTGGATCACCAGGTCTTAGGTCAGATCTTGGCGGCCAGTTCGATTGCACCCAATGCTTCTCACGAGCTCTACTGTCCCACATGCACAAAAAAACAGGGATACTTGGTATACCCGCGTTGCTGGCCAAGGCGGAAACAGACCATTTTAAGGTCAACACAGATGATCCATTGGTGCA
The DNA here is from genome assembly GCA_031761425.1 of Cosmopolites sordidus. NCBI lineage: Eukaryota > Metazoa > Arthropoda > Insecta > Coleoptera > Curculionidae > Cosmopolites > Cosmopolites sordidus. The sequence goes on along the minus strand of JARFXV010001480.1, from coordinate 1,111,079 downwards.
TGTTATATTGCAACAAGTCAATGACTTTCTTTATGTCACCATATTCTTTACGCAAAGAAACTGAATGACCCACTCCTAGGTCGAAGAAGGTTCGCCGGTAGGAGAGCAGTAATGACTTCTGTGATTCGCCAAGCTTAGTGGGATGCGCAACAACTGTAGAGAAAAAACTTGACGTGATAGAAAAAAAACCAAATAAAGTTTTGGAATTAGCATGTCAATTTACGTATAATACAGCTTAAATATCGAACTCAACAGAAATAATTTTTCAAACTGTTCCCCAGTGTTATTAATCTAAGTTCTGCCTTTAAATCTTTTTTTTAGGATCGACTTTTGCCTTTTTACCGCCAAAGACTGGTACTAGTAGAAATATACAACTAATGTTTTCTTCGCTTGATTTTTCGTTTTCAACTATCAAAATATTTTTTAAAGAGCGGTATAACTGCGAATTACTCTCGAGTTTTGGTAAAATTTATATATCTTGTCTTTGAGCATTGTTTAATTTCACTCTTAAATATTCGAATACTTTTGTTTGCTCCACTTTGATATCGTTTATTTCAATATTAACTTCTCGATTTTTACTAAAGGTTTACATTTTTTTCAAGCAAAACCTATGTGTTCCCTACATTACATGTTTTTTGTTTTTTTTTTGACAGAAGAAATGTCAGCAACCACTTGAGAAAAAATGTGTCATTTGGTTGTTTTTAAAATTTTCTTAAGCATTAAAAATGGTAGTGAATAAAGAGCATTTGCAATATATTATGATTGATTATTTGATTCCAAGTATGTTTCACAGACGCAAAAGATGATACGTGCGATGATATAATGATATAATGATGGCAACGAAATACTCGGCAGTTCTGAGAGACTCGAGATCTCGAGAGATGAGAGGAATTCTTGAAATCAACCATTTAATAGTATTAAAGCGATTACGCCTATTGAAAATGATTACAAGGACTGTACTTGAGTGCCGCATGAATTACCGAAGAAAAATTTGGTAGACCAAATTTGTGTTTACCATTTTATGAGCAGTTTATGAGCTGTTACCTAAAAACTAGATCATTAATTCTAAGAAATACTGTTTGTAACTAGGTAAATTAAAAGGAACAATCAACCTAAAAAGAAAGGGCATTGCGTTCCATCGAGACAATGATGGACCAATCGCATTTATGAAAACTTCACACAGACTTTCACAGTTAGACTGGGATGTTTTAGTCCATTTACTGTACTTTGTCCACTTTGTTCCGATTCAGATGCTTAGATGGTAAAAACTTTAGATCATTGCAAAACTTATAGAAAGAAAAGGAGGTAAGTAAAAATAGTCTGAATCAGTTCTTTAGCCAACCTCCGAACTTCTAAGTGCGTGGGATTACACAGCTACCTGTGATATAGAGAAAGGTCAATGAACAAAAATGCATATACTGTATTAAACAAATGTAATTTTTAATAAATAAAATGTAAAAAAAGTGTTTGTAAAAAAAGAGGAATTATTGCTTATAAATTATGTTACATTTCGATCGTACTAATTCGTAGAGATAATTCTGCATCAACCCGAATACGTAATAATTGGCGTCAATATTTGTGTTGTTTTGCTAAATTATGTGGAAGTGCTAAAATTTAATGGAAAGAGAGCTAATTTTTTCTGAAAGATTAATTAAAACCCAAAAATAATAAGGTATAAAAAGAAAAGTATATGATGTCTCGATTTATTGCTTATATCATTTCATATTTTTTTTAATTTATAAACATCTTTCAATTATTTCCATCTTTAGCGGGTAATTTTCCTTCTTTCAAAGTTTCTGCACTCTTCTAATTAAGTAAATCTCCCGCGTATATATATATATATATATATATATATATATATATATATATATATATATATATATATATATATATATATATATATATATATATATATATATATATATATATATATATATATATATATATATATATATATATATATATATATATATATATATATATATAACCATCATCATCATCATCATCATCATCATTATCAGCCCGTGTCGATCCACTACAGTATGAAGGCCTCTTCAGCATGTTTCCAATTTTCACGGTCCTGGGCTTTCCTCTGCCACTCTGGACCAATATACTTAACGATATCATCAATCCATCATGCTTTCGGTCTTCTTCGCGGACATTTGCGATCAAGCGGTATTCAAACCAGGATTGCCTTTGTCTATCTGTCATCCCATCGCCTCGCTATATGGACTGCCCATCTCCATTTCAATTGCCTTCTGTTTCGTCTTGTAACGCCAAGCATACATATATATATCTCTTAACCTCTTAACCGTCTTAACCTCTGAATCGTCATGGTTCAAACCTTTAATTCAAAGTACAAGATGAAGCGTTCTAGTAATTACAAAATTACCCCAGGAGGTAGGCAATCCTCTGCCAGCTTTGCTGGCACAACCGGACTTTCGGATTCTGGGGCGTCCGGGCTTAAATGCAAAATCTTTCAGAGGGAGTCGGAGACCTCTGGCCAACGTCTGAAACCGAAAACGAAAACTTTCTTTGGAACGGTAAATATCAATTCTCTCCTGCGTCCAGGAAAACTACACGAATTGGGGCGAACATTGAATCAGCAAAAAATCCAAATTTTAGCTTTACAAGAAACCAGATTGACAGATGATAACATCTTGGAATTCGGCAACTACAGACTTTTTAAAAGTAAAACGGACAAAAGAATACTCAAAAATACACCACATCTCGGTGTTGCTTTCGCTATCTCAAGAAACATTCTTGGTTCTATAACTAATGTCCAGCCAGTAAATAATCGACTTATGACACTATCCCTCAAGTGTGCTAACAAAAACTATACATTAATCAATGCACACCTCCCAGTTAACGAAGAAAATAAGTCTAATCCTGAAAAAGTAAATAAGTCCTGGGAAATCCTGGAAAAGACTATCTCTAAAATTCCCTCTAACCATGTAAAAATCCTATTGGGTGATTTCAACGCCCAACTAGGGAAAGAAAAAAAGTACAGGAAAACAGTCGGCAGTTTTCCCGCTCATAAATGGACTAACCATAATGGTAAAAGATTGGTTGAACTATGCTCGCAGTTTAATCTAAAAATAATGTCAACCCATTTTAAGAAGAAAATAACAAAACAAAAGACCTGGAGGTGCCCAAACACGTACATGGGTGAATTTAAATTGACCATGTGGCCATTTCGTACCCCAATTATAAAGATATTTTGAATGTTCAAGTCAGAAAAGGAGCTAACATAGACACGGATCACTACTTAACTAGAATCAAACTTAGCTTAAAACCTCGAAAACTGATTCAAAAGAGACTGCTAATACCAAAGTTCGACCCAACGAAAATAAAAACAGCCCTAACAGAAGAGCTTGATAAACAACCAGCACAGAACTGGCAAGAATTAAAAAATTATTAAAACAACCTTAAAGTTGGTCCCTTTACAAAAACGTAGAAAACATCCGTGGTGGGATGAAGTTTGCGAGCAAGCAGTATTAAGTCGAAGTAAAGCATTCAAAGATTGGAACAGTCAAAAAACAGCAATAAACTATAACATCTGTTTGGAAGTAAGAAAAGAAACATCGAAGCTAATTAGACAAACTAAAAGAAAATATGAAAACAATCAACTTAATGAAATAGAAAAAGATTTCCAAAAAAATAACACCCGAAACTTTTAAAAAACATTTAAAACTAAATTAACAGGCTATCAACCCCAAAGTCTTTGCTTCCAAAAGGAAAACGGACAATTAGCTCTAAATAGCCAAGACAATTGCAAAGAACTTGCGAAATATTTTGAACAAATACTAAACTGTCCTGAACCCGTAAACAAATTACCAACACTAAACCCTAAACAAACAAACCCAGATTCATTACCACCGAATGAAGATGAAATAATTAGGCAAATCAAGCGACTTAACAATAATAAAGCTTCTGGTGAAGATGGAATCACTACTGAACTTTTGAAATCCGCTGGTCCACGTACAATCAGGGAAATAACCAAAATTCTACAAGAAGTTTAGCGAACCGAACGGATTCCGGAAGATTGGAAAGATGCCATAATCCATCCATTACATAAGAAAGGAGATAGAACGGATGTAAACAACTATAGAGGGATATCTCTTCTCCCAGTTTGTTACAAGATTCTATCTCAATGTCTACTAGACAGAGCACAGGGACAGTTAGAACATAAAATTGGTGAATATCAAGTAGGTTTTCGACCGGGCAGATCGTGTCCTGAACAGATCCTGAATCTAAAGTTGTTCCTAAGGCATCAAAAACTGTACAATAAAAATCTCGTCTGTACATTTGTGGATTTCAAAAAAGCATAATATTCAATTGACCGCGAATCTTTATTCCGAATCTTAAAAGAACAAGGACTAGATCTGAAAACGCTGGCAATTATTAAAGAAACATTAACTAACACAAGGTCAAAAGTTAAATTTATGGGTGACATCACAGAGCCCTTTGAAATTAAAACTGGAGTGAGACAAGGGGATGGACTCTCGCCACTCTTATTTAACTGTGTTCTAGAAAAAGTAATATAGGAGTGGCGTGAAAAAAAGTCCGCCCTGAATATTGACCAGCCCATTAAACTGGGGAGAACCAACATCAAAATTGATTGTCTGGCGTTTGCTGATGATCTAGCAATTTTGGCTCAAGATGTATTAACGGCACAGAAACATATTGAAATCCTAAGAGAAACAGCAGAAAAGGTAGGACTCCAAATTTCCTTTGAAAAGGCACAATACATGACCTGCAAGACTAAGAACACCATTTCTAAAAACTAAATATGGTAACATCAGACAAGTCTCTCAATTCAAATATTTGGGTGAAATAATCATGGAAAATGGGTTGGAAAAAGCGGCCAATAAAGGTAGATATCAAAAAATGGAAACGGCATTGAGACTTACACAAAATATTTACAACAAAAAATGCCTATCTAAAAACACAAAACTGAGACATTACAACACAGTTATTAAACCAGAATGTCTATATGGGGCAGAAACACTCATTTTGAACAGAAAGAGAGACATCGAGGACATTGAAAAGAAGGAAAGAAAAATCATAAAAAAAATCTTAGGCCCCAAACAAATAAGTATAACAACATACCGACTTCGAGAAAACCAAGAAATCAAACAATACACAGATATACATAGCGATATGAGAAAAAGAAGACTTAAGTTTTACGGACACATAAAACGGATGAGTCCGAGTAGGCTAACTAGACAAATCGTCGAATTTTATGAAAATAGGAGTAGAGCTAAAGTAGAAATAATTAAATGGATCGCTGCAATTAAAGAGGACCTAAGATCAGCCAATATTACACAAAGTGAAATTCAGGATAGAGGCTGTTTCAGACACAAGATTGACGTTTGGAAGGTTGGCCAGAGAGAAAAATGTAGGAACACTGGAACAACTTGGTCTGATGAAAGCAAAAAAGCTCATAGCGAAAGAATGAAATTAGTATGGGCGCAAAGGAAGGCTAACAACAACAAACGCCTCTAAATATACTTCGCGTGGGCCACAAGGGTCCATACGTGAATAATAATAATAATATATATATATATATATATATATATATATATATATATATATATATATATATATATATATATATATATATATATGTATGTATGTATGCTTGGTCGAGTTGGTCGATGTCGGGAGCTTGCAGACTTTTCCCCAAAATCTCATTTAGCATCTTCGGTGCTTACTGTCGCGTGGTTCGTGACTGTCTGAGAGAGATCGGTTTACTTTTACTTATTCTTCCAGAATGGTAAGTTGACCGAAGGCCCTCACTTGTATTCTCTGATTTTTTCCGGAAGTCGCGACAATGTCGTTTCTCCGGAGGGTTTATTTGCCGTTCTTTAGGCAAGACTGTAATGACCGACGTGAGTGGTCACTCTGGGGCAACGGCCGGCTCTGAGATCTGATGAAGCTGTCGTGGCTCTGATTAGTGGATTTTTCGATTAACGATCGATCAGCCGTGTTGATTGAGGCCAGGAAATCATCCCACCTGTCGTCTCTAAACTCTTGAAGAGCCCGTTGGGGCTCTCTCTTGACTTCGTTTGCACGAAGCCGGAGTTCAGAGTCGCCAGTCAGGTAATTGCGTCTGTAAAGCCGGTTTTTTATTCGAGTCTTCTCTTTTGCCTCGAACGGGATGTCTAGGGTAGTCCGAGCTTATTCAGGAGAGGTTTTAGTAGCCGCTTGCGTGGCTTCCATTATGCCATGGGTTAATTTTTCGACCGCATCCTCAAGCTGCTGAACGTTAGCAATACGCGGGTTTGGCCCGCTGTCCTGCGAATGCTGCTGAAAAATGCTCCAACAGATATTAGCCTTCTTTCTCGGCGGGAAAGTATCCACCTTGGTGCCGATTGTTAGCACTACCGGGTAGTGATCCGAGGTAAGCTCATGGACAACCTGGACTTCGCAGTGATTTGTTAGATTCTTTATGATGAACAAATCTAAGAAGTTGCGGAAGCGGGATGGTTCGTCTGGAACAAGGAGGTTCAGCCCGTATCTTTCGGCCAAAGATAGCAGGTCAGTTCCTCTCCTGTTTGTCAGATCCGAACCCCACAATCGATTATGCCACGCCACGCAAGCGGCTACTAAAACATCTCCTGAATCAACTCGGACTAACCTAGACATCCCGTTCGAGGTAAAAGAGAAGATACGAATAAAAAACCGGTTTTACAGACGCTATGGCGACCCTGAACTCCGGCTTCGCGCAAACGAAGCCAAGAGAGTCCCAACGGGCTCTTCAGGAGTTTAGAGACGACAGGTGGGATGATTTCCTGGCGTCAATCGACAAGGCTGATCGATCGTTATGGAAAACAGCCAAATTCATGGTGGGTAAGGTGAGAGCCGATTCCCCCCTGAGAACGAGTGATTCTCACGCCGTCAACGGGGCGGAGAAGGCGGAGCTCTTGGCCGTAACCTACCAAAAGCAGATGACCTCTCCTCGACCCTCAGTTGAGAAGACGAATAAAGTTGACAAGTTCAAGCAGGAAATCCTTTCTTACCAAGGAACTCCCAACCCCGGCTACTTGATCAGCCAAATTGTCTCACCGAAGATAATATACGATATTATCCGAGGTTTGAAAGTCAGAAAAGTTCCTGGTCGCGACCGCATCTCTCCAATGCAGCTGAAACGACTACCCAACAAGCAAATTGCGCAGTTGACTAACACAGTCAACGCAATTTTCAGACTCCAGCATTTTCCATCTCTATGGAAACATGCCCAAATCATCGTAATCCCTAAAAAAGAAAAAAGCCTAGAGGAGCCAAGTAGCTACAGGGCGATCAGCTTGCTTAGCGCATTTGGCAAAATCGCCGAAAGAGCTATTTTACATGTTCTGAACGGTGTTCTTGCCGACAATAACCTTCTGCCGGACAAGCAGTTTGGTTTCCGGAGGGGGCACGCAGCCGTCCATCAGGCGGAGATCAGACAGGGTTTCGACAGAGAGATCAGGCGGAGACGGAGATCAGACAGGGTTTCGACAGAAGGCGTCATACGGGAGTCGTCTTCCTAGACCTCTCGCAAGCATTCGACAGAGTCTGGCATCTTGGACTCATAGTCAAGATGCTCAGACTCGGCATACCAACCGACCTAGTCAAGCTGTTGGCATCATTTCTGACTGGACGCACTTTCCAAGTGCTCGTCGATGGTGCATTTTCATCAGTCCAGCGAATCGAAGCAGGAGTACCGCAAGGTTCCCCTCTTGGCCCTGTAATCTCAATGTCTACATGGCGGACTTTCCAAAGATTCCGCACGTGCAGACTGCATTTTATACTGGTGATACGGCTTTCTTTACGTCGGCCCATGCGCCCTGGGTGATTACATACAGGTTGCAAAAGCAGACGTTGAAAGCCTCGAGATGGCTAGTCGAATGGCGACTAGCAATCAATCGCATCAAACCCAGGCTGTTTTTTTCACTCGAAGACGGCTGATAATCCGCCAGAATATTCTTATTCATGGAGTCCCGATCAAGTGGGCCAAAACGGCTCACTATCTGGGACTTGAGTTCGACAAGGCCCTTACGTGGTCTTCACACCTCAAGAAAGCCACCTGGAAAGCATACGGAATGCTCCGAATGCTGTACCCCTTAATCAATCGGAAAAGTAAGCTCACGCTTGAGAACCAACTAACCCTGTATAAGTCCATGGTCAGATCAGTCCTTATTTACGGACATCCGGCCTGGTACCCGTTCCTCCCAACTTCATCGATTAAAAGACTTCAGTCTTTTCAATCACGTGCGCTTCGCACAATAGTAATCGCTCCCTGGTTTGTTAGGAACGCGCAAATCCACCGGGAGACAGATATTCCAGAGCTTCAGACGTTCCTGTCCAGACTACTGGACAAATTCCTAGCGACGGCGTCCCTTTCGGACAATACGCTAATCAGAGCCACGGCAGCTTCATTGCCGGCCGTTGCCTCAGAGTGACCACTCACGTCGGTCATTACAATCTTGCCTAAATAACGGCAAATAAAATCTCCGGATAAACGACATTGTCGCGACATCCGGAAAAAACCAGAGAATACATGTCGGGGCCTTCGTGTCAACTTACCATCCAGGAAGAATAAGTAAGTCGAGAACTCGAGAGATCAGAGAAATTCTTGGAATTAACGATTCAATAGTATTATGGCGATTAAGTAGGTTTAAAATGGTTAAAAGGTCTATGTATTAATAAGGACTAGGCATTAAAGTAAATAATCGACCAAAAGTGAACTGCATTAGCGAACAGGAAGGGCATTGTGTCTAGACAATGCTGGACCACACGTGTGTATGGTCACCCGACACAAACTTTGACAACTTGACTGGGATCTTTTGGTGCATCCACTGTACTCTTCCGACTTTATTTCACTTCAAATGCTTAGATGGTAAAAAGTTTACATCCTTGGAAGACTTGGAAAAAACCATCTGAATCAGTTCTTTAGCCAAAAACCTCAGAACTTCTGTGAGCGCGGGATTATGCAGCCACCTGAAAGGCTAAGAAAGGTTAATAAGCAGACCGCTACATACCATATTGATCAAATGTATTTTTTAGTAAATAAAATGTGTTTTCAATATTTTACAAAAAGATAAGACGAACTATTATCTATAAGTCATCTTACATTTTGATTGTACTAATTCGTTGAGAGAATTCTGCATCAATCAAAATATGTAAAATTGGCAGGGGCTAATTTTGGAGAATAAGCATAATGATGTTAAACCCTCGGGTTCAAGAGATGAACTTTCTACAGTAATGATGCAGAGCTTCATTAAATATATGTTAATTTCCTAAAATTATAATTTCTAATTGATTTTATTTTTTTTATTTTTTGGTTATAACTAACTTTGTTTAGAGAAAAATTAATCAATCTATCTACCATGAAGTTTAAAATAAATATCTTATTGTGAAATCTATGATTTCAATAATTAGTATGTGTTTAATGGTAAACGTCCTTGAGCTTAATAAAGGATGTGAAGACCAGCCAGGATATGATATTAAAATATCGGAGGCTTACTTAAGAGCAGAGGAGTAACTAGGAAATAAGGAATATTACCAGTAAAGATTGAAAAAATTGAAGGACGTATATAAATAAAAGTATATTATATGATAGAGGATACAAGTACAGGATTTTCATACATTACAGTTTGTGTATTATAAGGTTTGATTATCTATAATTTATATATGAAATATATCTTATATCATGAAAAATATTTCATTAACAAAATTGCAGATAAAAATCTGCTTTCCTTCATTTACATTCCAGCTTGTCAACGTAATTTAACAAAAAAACACAAATATTGAAATTGTCAACCGTAGCGTCAGCTGCTCTGTCGCCTCTCCTGATTCGGGCAAATGAAGGGATGGAGGAAGGGGTTAGGATAGGGGAATGGCTGCGTTTAGATAGCACAAATATTGGAATTACCCGATTTTATTTAATTAAAACGTACCAATAGAAGAGAATCGTTGATATAGTGAAATTGCAATATTATAAAAAGAGGGAAATCTAAAAAAAAGTGTCAGTTTAATTTTAATTAAAAATATCAAATTCATGTCAATGTATTTGTTATGTTTTTAGTTCTAGTTTTGTACTGGCAAATAAAATACACTTTTACCGTTCTGCCTTCTTTTTATCAACTGCATTACTTTATGTTCATAAAGCGCCTACAATTTGTCGAAGAAAAGCCAATCCAGAGACCTTAAATACTTTTCCCATCAATGAAAACTTTCTCGTTCAGATAATTCTGCATCAACTAGAATATGTAACAATTGACAGGAGCTAAGTCTGGTGCATAAGTATAATAAGGGACAATGCTCTAATAAAATGTTGAAAACTTCTTACAGTAATAATGCAGTTTATCAATCATTTAAATATCCTGGTCAAAAGCAAGACAATGCTCGCTTGCATATATCACATGTAGCGTTAGATTTCTTTGAGGTTTTATTCTATATTATTTTTTTCTTATAAATTTTTTACTATATTAATTGTTAGAATTACAAAATTTCTTTGGGTGTATATTAATATTATGTTTATATTAATGTTAATCACATAAAAATATCTTGTTTTCAACAAATATATTTACAGCCTTACACAAGAAGGTAAAAAATATAATTTTTCGAATATGATAAATTCAGGTACTTATTTCCATACAGAGAAAAATAATAGATGGAAATTTATACAGCCGGGCTTTTTAATACATTGGTCAACCATTTTTGGCTATTGAAATGCTAAAGAAACGTGAGACCGCTGTTCATGACAACATCACTGGAAATATACTAAATAATATAAGAAAACATGGTTTTAAGTACAAAATTATTTAAGAAGAGAAAAATAGCCACGATATTGAAAGGAAGAAAGAAAAGAAGATTAAGACAAAGGAAAGCTTAAGAAAAGAGCTAAAAAGGGAAATGAAGATAACAACGAGTAGGATATGTTTTTGTCTGTTTTCTTAACCCTCTTCTCTTTCTTCATTTTGTGATATCGTGGAATTTTCTCTTCTTACATAATTTGGTCTAAAAATCATTTTCTCATATTCTTTAGTATTTTTCCTGTGATTTTGCAATGACCAGCCGTCTTACCTTTCCACATTTCAATATCAAAAAAGGCTGATCAATGTTTTAAAAACGCTTAGCATATATATTACTATCTACTCTCACTCCGCATGAAAATAAGTACCTGGATGTATCATATTCGAAAAATAAGATTTTTTTGGTCATATGTACCTTCTGATGTAAGGCTGTAAATAAGATTATTGAAACCATTTTTTTTTTTTTTAAGACATTTTTATGTGACAAATATTAATATAGACATCTAAATTCATTTTGTGCTCATCAAAATATTCTAACAACTAGAATAGTAAAAATAGCTATAAAAAAAATATTGAATAAAACCTCTAAGAAATCTAAGGTTACATATGTTATTTGGAAGCCTACATTTCCTTCTTTTTTACCATGATGACAGAACACTTGATCGGAGCGTTTGACCTCATCGTACTTATTCACCGGACCTAGCTCCTGCCAATTATTACGTATTCTGCTTGATACGGAATTATTTTAATTAAAAAGCTTTCATTGATGGAAAAAGTATCAGAAGGCACCTGGATTGGCTTTTCTTCGATAATCGTTTTAGGAATATAACGTAATAAAATCGATAAAAAGATGACAGAACGGTAAAAGTATATATATTTTTGCCATTCCTATATTATAACACGGACAATTAATGTAAGACGCATTAGAACAGATTAAATAACACAAAAAACAAATAAATTAATACGAATTTGGTATTTTTAACGATTTTATTGATGAAAAAATCGGGCGAAAACTAAAATGAAGTTAACATATTCTGTTCGATTTCCCTCTTTTTGTATTGTTGCAATTTCACTACATCGACCATTCTCTTCCAATGGTACATTTTAATTAAATAAAATCGGGGAATTTCAATATTTGCTCTGTCTAAACGCAGCCATCCCCAACCCCTTTCCCCATCCTTTCGTTTGCCCGAATCAAGACAGGCGACAGAGCAGTTGACGCTGCGGTTGACAATTTCAATATTTGTGTTTTTTGTTAAATTATGTTGACGAGATGAAATTTAATGGAAGCAAAACAGATTTTTATCTTAAAGAATAATTAAAGCCCAGAAAAAATGCAAATTTTGTTTAATGTAGTTCTTTTTCATGATATTTGTTTTTTATCACAGGAGATTTATCACTAAATCCTTAGTAACTATTCAAATCATAGCTTGCACAATAAGATAGCTAGTTTAACCTTTTTGGTATAATAGTAATTTTATGGTAATGGTATAGTATGGTGTAATAGTTTATTTATGGTTTAATACATTTTCCTATAAAAAGGTGGTTATAACTAGAGACCGGACATGTTAAAAAAAAAATCACTTCAATTTATGACATTTTGACGATATAGATATTTTTATGAATTGAAGTGGTGACTCACGTCATTACATGAAACGATTTGTTCATATATCTTTTATAACAAGTCCGGTGGACAAACCAAGATTGTGATTGAAAGTATGTTGACCTAACTAAAAGGCCTATGTTAACTACACATAAAGGACATATTGTGCACATTAGATATGGAAGTAATGAGAAATCTTGTGTTTCCCTCATACATGCATTCGATCATAATATAAATATTAGTTAGATAACCATTAGTTATTAGTTAACTATAATATAAATATTACTTAAGACTTAGTTAGAACTGTGAACAATAATAAGGCTTCGAATGCATACAAAAGCATTCAAAAGAAAATCATGAACCGAGATAAGGGACTTATTCAATACAGTCACTTCACGCTTCATGATTTTTACACGCTTAATTAGATACGGTTGTCGTAAAAATTGAGCATAGTTTAGTTTTAGAATTATATTAGATCATCTCCTTATGATGCTAATATGGTTAACGAAACGCGCATCAAAAAAAAAACAAATGATTTGCTATTTCTAGTCTTCTAATAAATTTAATAAAAAATCTTCTAGTAAATCTTCTTGAGTTAGAAGAATTGATCACGTCATCCATGATTAAATTAAATAGAGCTTTTAACTGAAAATCCTTTTACCACCATACTAACACATCGATCAATACAAATAAAACTTATTGTTCTTTTTGCAAATTTCGACTTTATTCATCAATATATTCTCATTGAGGAGAAATACAATCAATCCAATGATTTTCTAACATTTCTACACTTTTTTATAGAACGATTTTTTTTGGCTTCAAAATATCATCAGTTTCGACAATTACCTCTTCATTGCAGGGAAATTTCTTTCCAGCGAGCATTTTTTTGAGGTCTGAGAACAGGATATAGTCGCTGGGGGCTAGATCTGGAGTACGGTGAATGAGGAAGCAATTTGAAGTGTGCCAACAATTTGTCACACGATGCATTGTCTTGGTGAAACAGCACATTTTTTTGTTTCTTTGGGGCCTTTTTTGCCATCTCGTCCATCAAACGCTATGTAATAGTCGCTATTGATGGTTCTACCTTTCTCAAGATAATCAATGATAATAATTAAAACACTTGGTATTTGTTTCACAATATATTCAAGATATTCTCTAACATGTTTCGGCCTCGCGACCATTCTCAAAGAGAGTTATGTATAAACTAAAGGAAAGTTTCAAAGTGCTGTCTAATGGAAGTCGGTTTTTTCATCTCGTTAAATTTATTACACTATCAATAATTGGAGTATTTCCGAAGTCTAGCTGGGTGTTTGTTAGGTTTTTGCCGTCGTATATGGCTTTTTTAATTTCGAAAATTTCCAGGTAATTTAACAGTCTGCTTTTATTGCAGCTATGTATTAATTTGGTATTATTAATGTTAAAAAAATGGTTCTGGTCTATACAATGTTCGGCAAAGCCCGTCTTTCTCTGATTGTGTAAAATTGAATATTTATGTTCTTTTAGCCTATCATTGAGCGATCGGCCCGTTTGGCCTATATAAATAGCGTCACACATATTACATTTAATTTCGTATACTCCAGATTTGTCACAAAATTTTGCTCTTTCTTTGTTATTGTTTAACATCGATGCAAGATTATTCTTATTAACAGAGATAATATTAATATTTTCGTTCTTTAACTGATTTGTGATTCTTGAACTTAAATTGTGATCAAGTGATCAAGTGATTAATGTGTGTCAAGATAATCGATGAACAATATCCCATGCGCATCCCAAAATACAGAGGCAATAACCTTACGTGCCGATGGTTGTGTTTTTGGTTGCTTTAGACGGCTTTCACCGACTACTGTCCACTCAGCTGACTGCCAATTTGGCTGACTTCCACCAGAGTGTAGTGTATCACATACCGCATGAAAAAATTCTTTTTATTCCGCTTAAATAGCTCCAAACATTGTTCAAAATCATCAATATTTTGTTGCTTTTTTTTGGTTCGGTGTGAGTAAACGCGGTACCCATTTCGATAGCAATTTATGGATTCTCAAATGTTCATAAAAATGGTGTAAACACTTTACAGTATTGAGAAATCATTTTGTGAATTTTTTTGATGTCAGGTGTAATCACTTCAATTGGACGTCCAAAGGGTTTAGCATTATCGTTGCTTGTACGGCAACATTTGAGTATTCAGCATACCAATATATAGAGATAGATAGATATCGATAGATAGAGCATTCAGCATATCAATCAGTTATGGTTGATTTTCCCTGGGCAGAGTCGGGGTATTGTTTATCATGGCAATATTTTGCTTCAACGGTATTGTTCATCAAAATGCACTGCTTAATCAACACACGAAATTATTTTATTGCATTGTTTGGAAAATTACAAAAGTTGCGTCACTTAAAGCTCAACAACTCAAAAACTAGTAGAAAAATTGTTATGAAATTTTGACACTTGATCTTTGGTTGACACAATCGACACATCTATATGTTAGAATGGGGACTTATTGACCAATGTATTACATATTCTTACATCACTTCAGTTGTTTGTGTACAAGTTTATGACAACATTATTTACCTGTTTTTTTGTCCGAACTTTTCTGACCGATTTTCTCAGAACTCGGAAATTTTTAAAGTTTTATAAGAGCTATAAAATTTCACCACATTAGGATTGTTCCAGTTGTTGTTCTATCTCTCTTTTTTTCTTTCATTTAATTTTGAAAATTTTCTCAGAGGTGACCTCCCCAATACTTTTCATATTTCCTTCTATCCCACTTTTGGAAAATCGGCAGGATAATCTCCCCATTTCGTGTAATCGTCTTCTCTTTTCATATCATGTTAACTAATTCTGCAAGGACTTTTGTATCATTTTAGCCATATTTTTTTGAATTTCTTGAATAATATTTTCACGTTTAGCGGCGTTACCTATATTCAGCACATGTATAGTATTTAAGGTTTTTTATAATTCCTGGCCATTTATTTTTCTACCTAGTCTTCCTCTCTCTATAAAACTAACAAATCGATTTTATTATGTTCGTAAGATCGAAAGCAAATATTTTTATGCTTTAATAATAATACACAAATTTGAATTTATTTCATGCCTCTTAAAACGTCCTTTAACAACTAAGATAAAATAAAGCCTCTAAGACAATAGTGAGTGAACATTGTTTTGCTGAAATTTGGGAATCCGGAGAATTCAAGGTATTACAATACGTAAAGTTCCATAATTTCCTGTATATTAAGCCTGACGGATAGGTTACTTCGCTCCTTATACCATAGTTCATGCAGTACAATGCACATTTCTCTATACAGAAAATTAGGAATTGTTCTTTGCTGTTCTTCCAACCAATAACTGCTCATATTTCTACAGGGTGTAAAGGAAAATACTTTTATAAATTTATAATTTTATTAATTACATATTAATCAAAGATTCATTACATTATTTTAAAGAAAAAAGTTAATAAAAGGTCAACAAGGGTCAAAAACCTTGATATTTTAAGTTATTTCTTACCAATAGAAAAGCTATGATAAGAATTAATACTTAACTAATATGTGAAGTCGTATTTGGCAAATGTTAATTTGTTATTATTTAACAATTAAACTACAAATAAGCTAATAAAAATTGTTATAATATTGTTTTTTAACTAAGAGTCATGCCCTGCATCAGTCCTGATGGATGTGGCAATGTTACAATATCGCCACGACAAATATAATCAAAATTGCGACAAAAATGATTTCAGTGTTTCAGTGCGTGCACTTAAGTTCATTTTATAACCAATAATGTATTCTGTACGCGAATATCATTGGATATATTCTTATTTATGGGGAACTCTGCAAAATGTTGAAGGAACTAGCCGTAATTATGGCCAACGATACCCCAAACGGCCGTTTCCGGCTCGGTAAGCCTTTGTCTAAGTTTCTCAAAGACTTTTGCATTCGAGAAACGAATGCAAAGAAAAAGATTTTTGTGGCGAAAAATCGCTTCTGAAGTCAAAGAACAAGTTTTACATCTCTTAGAAGAGATCATACTCGAAATGGTACTAGAAATGGATTCATTATAAATAGAACTCTAAAAGAGCAATTACTCTACCCTTATCATGTACAAAGGGTACAAACATTCTTATCGACTGATTTTTCACGCAAGTAAAATATTGTGAATAGTTTACTCGCCGAAAACAAAGGAATTCAAATTGTTTGTTCAATATGTTATCAACCGAAGTAGCATCTTTTACGATGAATGTGATAGTGGTCAATTTCGACATATAATTTAATAAAACAATTAATCATGTGCCTCTTAATGTAACGTAAATCGTTTCACACGTATTATGTGAAAAATTAGTATTACAAATTTCAACTTTGGTCTTAAACGACAACAATGCCTAAGTTTTCCTTTTTTTTTGTAACAAAAAAAAACAAATTTATGGAGTAAATAACTAGAAAAATATATTTTTTTAATTTTCGAATATATAGACAATTTCGAATGTTATTTCTACAATTCTGGTTTCTAACAAAACTCAAGTATTGTCTAAAAATTAAGTGTTTAAATTAGTGTTTTCGTTTATGGGGGTGTGAGTTAAAAGCGATGACAGAAGAATGTAAAAGAAATAGGAAATCGATATCTTTAACCATGTAGAAATTCGCTTTTGATTACGATTTAACTCGGAATGGTTTGTCGCCTTTCGTTACATTTGGTTTAATTAAATCAAATGTAGTAATCTCAATATTAGGGCTATTTTTTTTTGTTAAATTCAATAAAGGAAACTGGAAATTAGGGTTAGAAAAAGTAATTTTACTGGCTAATAGTACATGGTTTGAGTAAATTAAAAATTATTTTTCTTAAAAAAGAATAAATAACAAACGGAATAACTGCTCATCGCATATTTGATTAATTTAACTAAGGAAATATCGAAAAAGATGATATGTCAAATAGGAATCGAACAGACGAATGAAAAACTTCCCAATCAATTCAACAGAAAACAACCTTAGACTCTTAGGGTTCTTTAATTCAACAATTAGTCAAGTTCGTACAGTCGTACAGATTTTGTTATTGCCACAGAACATTCAATCGAAAAGGTCAAAATGACATACTTCTAGTATCAAACACAAAAAAAGTTTAATACCACTTTTTCCCTTTACCACCACTATGATGTCATTATGTCATGATTAAAAATCAGTGGCGGCTCCGTGGATTTTTAAAGTGGAAGGGCGTAGAAGAAAATAGTGTTGCTGAAAATTTTTTTTTGCTTTCCCCTTCCTCCTTTTTATTTTTCGTGCTATTGAAATCCTATACAGGAGGTGAACCAGGAAAATGAGTTAAAGGAAAAAAACTGAACGGAAATAAAATATCGTGTTTTGCTCTGAAAAATTGTTTACTGTGATAGAACGTCCTCCCTCACGAGCCGCCACTGTTAAAAATGCAGAAAATCTAATTATATTTGAAAAAAATGAGTGGTCCAACACGATTATTGTATCAGAATGTAACTCTTCAATACATATCTTCACCGTATCGCATATCTTGAATACAAATACTAATACAGTTTTTGCTTTTTACTTTATGTTATAATTTTGATTATTTTATTTTGAGTGGTATTTTTCATATGTGACTAAATTAATCCATATTTCTGAGATTCTGTTAAAAATGACAAAATGCCACTAGTTGCACCATGCCGTTTTAGGCAATTATCTGAATTTGAAGAGGGTTTAACCGATGGTACGAAAGGAACAAGTTAAGTTTTTACATACTTCTACAGTTATAAAAACATAAATAAGATAGTTTGAAGATCAGGGTTATGTACGAATACGAAGTTCTGATTGTTTTAAAAGTATTCAAAGATATGATGAAGGAATCTTAGACTTCTTGCTGTTTGAAATCGAGAAGAAAAGATTCGATAAGCGCCTGGTGTACACCCCTAGTATTGTAAGGAAGTTTAAAAGAAGCCTGTTCTAAAACCGAAATATTGCAGCCCGTCCTTAGGTTGTATTTACATGCTCGTTCATATTTCATCTTTTAACAAGTTAACACCAAACCGTATACAATAAGCCAATTAAGTTTGCAGAAAAAAACGACTGTTAGTGAGATCCCTAGATTTATAACCGATAGAATATGGCGTGGGATAACAGTGATCAACCTCTTAATTCAATTTCCTCCATAAACCATAGAATTACAAAATCTTATAATAACCATAGTGAACATTCTTTTTCTTCTTCCTGTAATGCTACAGCCCGTTAGTGAGCCTTAAAAAAATGAGAAATGAGAGAAAACTAATGAAAGGAAATATAGTAACGAGAACTGGTAGCCTAGCGTTCGGTCGACCAATACAATACGATACGACAAAAGACACCGTTTTGGGATATTTTGGGGAACGTTGACAAGGTCGTAACCCACCAGCTGAAGGCAATTGAAGTATCTGAATTTCAACACTGCTATGAGCAGAAGACAAATCCGGGATGGGACTGCTAAGACCACGCCCAACCTTGGTGAACTTAGTCATTAATACATTTTAATCTATCAAATGTAGTTAGAATTTTTAATTTTTTATCATTACGTAATAAATTAATTACAAAATCAATCCAATAAAATATAATTGTCGTAACTTTGCATTTTTTTCTTATTTAGTAGATTTATGTCTATAATTCTGGTCTCTTACAAAACGTTCATATCTTTATACATTTTCAGCAATTTTTCCGTTATTGGTCCGCATTAACTGGGATGAAAGGGGATGTAGAAACACACGAAAAACGAAATTGATATATTTTATCATGTATGTGTTTATTTTTCATTGCGATTGAATTTGGAACGTTTTGCCGCCTTCCGCTCACATTCATTTTAATTAAAACAAATTGGGCAATATTAATATTTACATTATTTTTTTGCCGGCCTGAATGAAGGAAACCGCAAATCAACGCAAAAACCTCAGTCAAAAATTATATATATTAATATAATATATATAATTTATATATATAATTTATATATATAATATATATATATATATATATATATATATATATATATATATATATATATATATATATATATATATATATATATATATATATATATATATTATATATATTAATATAATATATATAATTTATATATATAATTTATATATATATATATATATATATATATATATATATATATATATATATATATATATATATATATATATATATATTATATATATATATATATATATATATATATATATATATATATATATATATATATATATATATATATATATATATATATATATATATATATATATATATATATATATATATATATATATATATATATATATATATATATATATATATATATATATATATATATATATATATATATATATATTATTTAAAAGCTTTATAGGCCCTGAAGGCATAGGCCTAGGGCATAGTATGCACAATATTGTATTCTACATATCACTAGTTATATAGCATTACATAAGTGGTTCCCCCATTCAAATCCACCTTCACTAGTTCCTCTACAGCACAGTCTGGACTATACCTCTCCACTCCTTTCTATTGTTTGCTATTTCCTTCCATTCCCCCATCTTTATCGTATCCAAATCTTCCTGCACATGATCCATCTTTTTCTTCTTCCCTATTGGTCTTCTGCGCAACACTAGGTTTGCCATTCTCCCTCGGTCCAGTCCCTCCACGTGTCTAGACGATCGCACTCTCTTCGTTTTCACAAATGTTATTATATTTGGACTTTTGAACAGTTCCTCCAGCTCATTATTTGTTCTTCTCCTCCACACAAATGTTATTATATTTGGACTTTTGAACAGTTCCTCCAGCTCATTATTTGTTCTTCTCCTCCACCCCTCCTCAGTTCTCTTTCTTTTATATATAGTTCGTAACATTTTTTTCTCCCACCTTTTTTTCTCTTCCTCCGTTCGGTTTAGTGTCCAAGTTTTACAGGCGTAGATTGTTGTAGGTCTTATTACTGTTGTATAGATTCTTTGTTATGTGCTCCTGAATACGTCGGACTTCACCAGTGCCTTCAGGCTTCCATATTTTCGGTTATCCTTTGCTATCCTGACCTGTATTTCGTGCTCTTTGTGCCCGCCTTCTTCGATTGTAACTCGTAGGTAGTAGCATTTTTAAACCCTTTCGAAAAGATATTATCTTTCATCACTGGCTGCCATGGCCATGTTTTCCTTTTACCCACAGCTATTGCATTTGTCCTATCACCATATTTTTTGATTTATTTCCAAGCCGAACTTTTTCTATTGGTTTTATGGTTCTCTTTAGCTCCTTTTTAGTTCTGACCAGTATAGTCAGATCATTTGCGAAGGCCAAGCATTGGTGTTCGTTGTTGTATATTGTGCTATTAGTTCTAAGCTTGCTGTTTCTTACCATCACCCCCAGTATCAGATTGAAACGAATCATTCACAGAGGGACCCTGCCTAAGACCTCTTCTTACCTCGAATTCTTGCGATACATCACCATTCATAAAATCCTATCTCTTGTTTTCTCCAATAAACTAATGAGTTTTTTGAGTATTTCTAGTTGGGTCATTCCTTGATAAGTTTTTTCCTAATTATTTTGTCATAAGCTAGCTTAAGTTACATGGATCTCTTTTAGGGTAAATATTTGTTCTGCCGTAGATCTGTTGTTTCTGAACCCTGCCTGGTACTCCGCTATGACTTTTTCTGCATATATATTTAATCTTCTATTATTATGGGATCCAGTACTTTGTAGCATGTGTCCATCAATTCAGCTGCCATCATCTCGTATGTCTATATTAATTTTATTATTTCGCTGATTCTCTTTTGTAACTCCTCCTGCCTTTATCATTTCAGGATCTTCCCAAAGGAACTTTTTTTTCATTCCTGATATAGTTTCACATTCTTTATCGTATCAGTCTTTTATCCTCATTCTTTCTCTTTTCTTCAATATGACTAATTCATTTACTATTTCCATTACTTGTTTTACTTGGGTCCATTTATCATCTATTTTATCATATCATTCATTCGTTGTAATCTTTGGTTGATATATTATTTGTATTTGTTGCTAATTATTGGATCTCTTAATCTTTCTATATTATACTGTTCCGTTCCCATCTTGGGCGTGCTTATTCAATTTTTTTTAAATTCATTCTTGCATGTGATCCTTACCAAGAAGTGGTCAGAATCGTCATATGCTCCTCATATATATATATATATATATATTTGTAAGTATATATTAGGTTTTTTTTCCGGGAATACATCCGGCTGTCGAATTGGTCCCTATCGGGATATAAAGACGTTTCGTCAAAAGGTGCTTACTGTTGCGAGGTTTATGACTTTCTGAAAAGCTTTCCCGTGCTTGCGGTTGAATGCTTTCCCGTGCGGTATTTATCTGTTTGTGCCTGTGTCTTAGTCGGTAGCGATTGGCTGGCGTTGGCGCTGGCTCAGCCCCCTGAGGTACTTGGGTCATCTTTGTTTCCAGTCGTCCTCTGGTTGTCGTGCTGTCTGGGTCTGCTGTTCTAAGGACGCTTTTCCACGTTATTGATAAGTGTAGAGCGTTGTTCCTCTCATTTAGACTTCCTTGTGTATCGATTTCTGTAGCTTCTCTGGCCAGGCGTGTCCGAAAATCATTTATGTTGGCTATGTCTTTGTATCTATCCAAGTTCATTTTGTGCTGTGTTTCTAGTTGATTTGGAATAATAGCGATGTTGCTTGCTTGTTCCGTATGCTTGTTTTGTTTTTCTCGATTCTAACAGATGGTTTTCTGTTTATTTGTCCGATCTAGGTCTTGTTACACCCTGATCATGAGATGCGGTAAACTCCTTGATTTTCTAGTTTGACTTTGTCATTCGGGTTTCTCAAGGACATGCTTATTGTTCGGTGAGCTTTGTATGCTGTTCTTATTTTGTGTTTTCTTCCCGATACGGTCCGTTGTTCCTTTGATCTTCGGATTGTTCTGTCGTTTTTTTTTCTGTTTGGTGTTGTTGTATTGCACGGTCGATTGTTCTTTTTGAGTCGCCGTTTTATTTTAGAATGTTCGATATATTGTTGAGTTCTGCCTGCTGTTCATATCAGGGTGTTTGCTACCGCTTGGATTTAAGTGGAATGGTGATGTGACTGTGCGTTGAGATATCTGTTTATGTGTGTTGGTTTTCTGTATGCCGTGTGTCGTAGGCGACCGTCTGTTGGTTTTATGACTAGAATATCTGGAAACGGAAGTTTGTTTTTATTTTTCCATCGGTGAAACAGGATATATACATACATACATACATATTATCTATCTATATATATATATATATATATATATATATATATATATATATATATATATATATATATATATATATATATATATATATATATATATATATATATATATATATATATATATATATATATATATATATATATATATATATATATATATATATATATATATATATATATATATTATAATTATAGCAGTTGAAAGAAATGTGATCTGTCTTTTTGTTAACCTTCTCGTCTATCTGTCCCTTCCAATCTAAATCGCTTATTAGTAAGTACACTCTGTAACATTTCTATTGGAATTTTGGATATTCATCGTTAGATTTCAAGGTTCAACAACATATCGTTCGTGCTTTTCAATATCCTAACAGTATGAGCAGTCGCTTAATGTCGCTGAAACCGTTTGTCCTCATGTACAAGATGCACATTTTATTTATTGTAGTCACAATATCAAAAAATGATATTGCACACCACACCTGTGACCTTTCTATTCTTTAAGTTTTTCGTGCAGTGGACACAAATTTTATTTACTCATTAAATCCTAAGCGTAAAAATCTGGTCTATCAGAAACATTAGAAGCTACATGAACAAAAATTAGAACCTTACTTCAAATTTATTCTAAGTAAGGTTATAATTTTCAATTAACAGGAGAGAGAATTGACAACTAAAATTCTTTGTGAGGCCAAAACATTTTAGAGAGGATATTCCTCCCTTTTACAGAGGATATTCTATCCAGGAAAGGATCTGGCGAAGGGAGCAGAAAAGAGGCTTTAAGTTTTAAATTTCGGCCTTCAAATTTTACTAGTCAGCCTGGCTTTCAGATCTTAAACATAATCTGTTTAGTGAGTAACTACCCCTGGAATAGAAAATTTTATGTAAAGGGAACCCGGAATCAACGAATTGCTTGGCTAGCCAATCCACCTTCTCGTTCCCTTCAATGCCTTTATAACTTGGGCACCATCTGAAAATCAAGAAGCCCCGAAATTTAATGCCCTGGATAGCCACTTCTGAGTGAGAGATGATTTGATCGTGTTTCATAATAGCGCATTGTGGGAGTAGGAGAATATACTCCAGTTGGGAAATGACTATGGTTTGATGTGTGCATTATCTCTCGAAAGATTAGGTTTTCCAGAAGGGACTGGATGTACGGAATGTTGCAGGTGGATGATTTGTCATTTTTAGGAGCGAGAAGTCAATATTGGGTGGTATCAGAGTAAATGGGGGGAGCCGAGTGTGGAGAACGGAGAGAGAGAGACATGCAAGAGGGACTATCCCGAGAACGTCGAAAAAGTGGCGGAATATGTAGTTGAACTACAGGGGAAAACAAAAGAAGAATTGAATAAAGATGAGTGATTTGGTATAAAGGTTCTTGACTATAAGCCAAATAAGTATTTCAGGAGGAGAAAATGTCTTCTCCATTTAAGGGGTTCTATGTCTGATAGTTGAGTATGTGGTAAGTCTTGCATAAGCCAATCGCAAGTCTGATGGAGGGATTTTGGATAACACCCAGCTGACGAGTTTTGGATATTATGATAGGTTTGAAGAGGTGTAATAGGCAGCGGTAATCAGAGACGCATGAGGAGCCTGACAGTATTTTGATGATGCCCAGGTCTTTGGCTCGTTTGGTTTTTAGGTGCAGTACACGATCTTTTCATGAGACCTGAGAGATACCTCTGCATATAGGCTGCAAGAGGCCATGGGACGGACATGGCCCTGAATCATGATCGCGATAGTGAATAGAGTAGGGCTGAAGACTGGCTCAGCCTTGAGCCTTAGAAGCCTGTCAGTCTAGTCTGAAGGATTCCATTTGTGTGAGGGTGTGGATTTTATAGATGGCGATCTATCCTAACCGAGAAGAGTCTGTCGGATAAGAAGTTTTACAATGCTTCCGTTTATATATTTATTTATTATATTTTCTGCTGATTATATTTTCCTTTGTAGTATTCGATGGCATAATCAAACTGCACTTGATTCTTTGAGCGAAAACCATTATAGTGGTGAATGACCCGTGAACATGCTGAATGTGTGATCAAAGAGATAAGGTCTGAAATACTCACAGTTGCACACTATGGCAAGAAGTTTCTTTTCAATAGCGGAGTAGTTCATCTCAGTGGTATTAAGGGTTCTAGATGAGTAGAACATTGGGTGATTGTCTTATGATAAAACCGCTCCTAATGGATATTTTTATGCGTCTGTAGGATGCCTCGAAAATTTTCGAGAAATTGAGGTAGATCAGGACAGGTTCTGATGTGAGACGCTTCGTGCACGTATTAATTTCTGTTTTCTTTTCATTTTTCTTCATGCATTGGTTTTGTGATCTTCGAGATTTTTATTAGTTCTAGAGTGCGAGGCGTAATTTGATTTCTGATTGGGTCTGATATCGGGAATTTTTGCATGACGGATATCTTATTTTTATTTGGTTTAATCCCCGGTGATATTATGATGTGGCCTAAAAATTTGTCTTTTATCCTAAGGAACTCGCTTTTGTCTAACTAGGTTTTTAGGTTATCCTGCCTAATTTTTGAAAATATTCACTAGTGTTTTCCTGAGCTGTCCAACTTTTTGAGAACTATCCAAATGTTATCCGAACTATCCAAAAATTATCCCTTTCTTGATCATTTCGCTGATTTGTCGCTAAATCTCTTTTTTATGTATTTGTTTTTGTATTTTCTATGTATTTGTAAGACTTTGCGTAGACGGGTATTTCATCTGAAGTTTTAACTTGGTATTTTACTTTTGATGTAAATGAAAGTTTATATTATATTATATAGTCTTGCAATCACGATCACAATCATGTTTGATAATCCGCTATAGGAGAATTTTTTTATTTCTTCAGGTCAGATTGAATTAATCAGGGATTTTATTGTATGAACCAAATTTTTTTTTTTGGTGCTTAAATTGATTTTCAAATTCAATCAGTTGATCCTAAAATACCATCAAAGTACCCGTATAAGTTAAAAACAATAAGTGTTATTTTACAATTGTTAACAAATTCTAAAAATAAGTTGTCCGCTTGATATTTGGTTAACTGATTTTCGACAGCGATCTTGTTAGTATTGGTGGTTTGAGAATTACAATTTGGAAAAAAATCTTCTGCGATAAATGGTCTCAAAATTGAACACGAACTTCCGTGTCGATGAGCAATTTTAATTTTGGCTTTTTTTTTCGACGTAAGGAAGAACATTGTCCGATGAAATATTTATTTCTACTACGTTTTGTTTTTAAGGGGTTGACCTTGGTAAAATATTCATTAAAATAATACTCGTCGGCGTAATGCTCGTTAAGATCTTGTGTTTCAAAGTTTTCTTGTTCCGTGAAAACGTATATGATCGGCGACGTCGTGTTCATCTTCTTGGTAATACCTTGATTCGTATAATAGCTGTTATCGAATTCGCTTGGGAAAACCCATTCGACTTAAATAACAAAACGTCATATTCGTTGGTAAATAATTCTTAGAAAGTAAAATTAAGTGAAAAATTTTGTATCTGAGAATTATACTTGTTTGATATAGTTAAAGGGTTTCGAGAAGTTGTTGACATAGCTTTTAGTTTTGGTAATTGATTTGAAGGTAAATTTCTTCTTAGTTTTATTGTGGACCAAAAACTTCTCTATTTTTCTGGAATATTTGTGATAGAAATAGTGAGGGCTTTATGTTAATTGGTTGGCACAGCCAGACAAATTTTAGGAGAAAATTTGCATCAAACTGAGCCTTGATTTGCGGAAAAACGTTCTGCAAAATTATTTTAAAAATTGATTATTGGATTGAAGTGTGGCTAATAATTTTATTTGTTTATTTTGAAAATTCAAGGAATTTTGGAAAGGTTAACTTGCTTGTTGTTTTTGATTGAATTGCTTGGTTATTTTTTAATTGTTGTTAAAATCTTTCAAAGTTTCCAAATGCGCCAACAAATGCGCCCATTGGCAACAAACGGCATTGCATCTTCTAACGTTTAACAGATACAAATTGCTCCTTAACGTGCCGTGACATCCCGCTACAACGGCGCTTAAGACCGTTTTGCCGTAATGATTTATTTGACTGAGTATCTGTTCATTTGAAAACTTTGTATCAATACTTTTTATTACGTTTAATCGCGCTACTTTAAAGCAGCAGCATTCAGGTACAAAATTTAGTAGATGTTCGACTTTAAATGGTCTAGTCTTAGTTAGTTCTTGAATAAGTAGTTCCGTCTTTTTCATAAGGGCACTTGGAGCACGAGCATATGGCCCTCGGCCTGATGGGCGCTCCGAAATGCCGTTGTCCTCATTTAACTTGCACGTACCGTACCGTTCCGTCAACTTGGTTGTCAAGACAGATGTGAAACTATACCATCTCGCGTAAGCACCTACATTAGCACTACCTACAGTGTAGGCACGCACCGTTGGTGCCTTCACTGTAGGTGAGGCATTCACATAGACATAGATGTCGATTGGATGGGGATTCACCTGATGTCTCAAACTTTTTATTTTGTTTACTTGCTTATTTATTATAAATTATAAAGTGAATTTATTAAATTGTTTGTGTAATATTTGTCTGCTAATATTTACAATAAATTTATTAATATAATAGCACAGCAAGTATTAGCAATGATTGTTAACGAACTATAAGCAGCTATATACTACTTAATAAGTCTGGATTCCACAACAGATCTCTCCCATGTTGACTTGTGGAGGCGCATAAGGCAATTTTTACCTATGGAGGAGCATAAAGCTCAATATATAGCAGATACTGTTTTAAACATTATGGAAAGTCTTGATATTCCAATAAAGGATTAATGGGTAGAGCTACAATAATGCGGCAAATTTGGCTGGAAAGTATTCTGCTCTTCAGGCAGGAAAAAATAGAAATGTGAATTTGCTGCTTCTCTCCTATATGATGTACATTCACTGAATTTAGTAGGTACTCAGGCGGTTGGATGTATTTTAGAAGTAGTAGCATACCAATTAATA
The DNA here is from genome assembly GCA_031761425.1 of Cosmopolites sordidus. NCBI lineage: Eukaryota > Metazoa > Arthropoda > Insecta > Coleoptera > Curculionidae > Cosmopolites > Cosmopolites sordidus. Next base: position 1,083,511 of record JARFXV010001480.1, on the reverse strand, counting down.
CAAAAATTGTTCAATTTTTTCTAGGGTTCGGCTGGAAAATTTTGACAGAATGTTTAGGTGCAAAAAAATTCTGAACTCCCTTTCTAATACCAGATGGTCTGCACGCGCTGATGCTCTTAATGCTTTACGTAATGGTTACAATCATATTTATAAAGTCTTAACATCAACTGCCAGAAACACCGATCAACCAGGAGAAACAAGAAATGAGGCTCAAGGCCAAATATATCTAATGACCTTTTAAGAATTATCAATAAAACAAGTATAAGCTTACAGAATAATACCATGATAATGGAGGTTACAACAAAACTTTTTACAGTGTTTTTATAGTAGCACACCCAATAATTTCGGTCAGTATGAATTGGCTGGCAAAGAAAAAATTCAAACAGAGACACAGTAGCACACGCATCACATTTTTGGATGGACTATGAGAGATTGTGAAGTTGAATGGCAAAGAAAAATTTCGCATAGAAACATTTGTTCCTATAATCGACACATTGGATGCTCATTTAAAGCAACGTTCATACAACGGAATCATACAAGAAAATTAACAAACGTTTTAGTTTTCTTTCTCAGTTAAAAATAATCGATTTTGACCAGTTGACAAATAAATGCAAACATTTGCAGAATTCTGTTACGAAGAAATTAACGCTAATAAGCTTAAATCAGAATTTTTTCATTCAAGGCAGTACTTAAACCTTGTAAATGAATGGGCAGATTTGAGTATCTCAGCCTTACATACACTAATTTTGGCAGATACATTAAAATAAACCTTTTTGAATGTGGAAGTTGCGACAAGGATATTTCTTTGCCTAATAGTCACAAATTGCAGTGGAGTGCGTTTATTTTTGCAGCTAAAAAGAATAAAGATAAATTACTAACGATTAGGTTACAAGAACGAATTACTAATTTGTCAGTCATGTGTATCGAAAGTGAAATTCTTTAAAAATTGAACTTTCATGACATAAAAGAAGATTCGTGTTGTGTTGTGTATTGTTTAAATTCTTCATCGTTTACCTCGCGATATTTTAACATGAATGTTTTACATCTTTAAGTAAATAAAGTATGTAACGTATTATTATCGTCATCGCAAGGCTTGTTATTTTCAGGTTTGGACCTGAAAATATCCCAATTAATGTTATTACTAACATATAAAATTATTATTTTATTATATATTATTACTATATCTTTTATTACTGATATAAAAAGATAGACACATTTTTATATTTCCTGTCCTCCTATTATTTTCTTCTACGCCTGTTGTAGGTAGTGTAGCTGCATTCATCTAGGTTTCCTACCTATGCTGTTGAACTGAGGAGCCGTTCGACAAATGTAGCTTGCGATGGTACAATTAAGATGGTACAAGTTCTTCAGTAGCTTATTCAATCACGTTGCAACCGTCAATTTCCGACTATGCGAGACTCAAAAGAAAATCATGTGATCCTACCGACTGCGCCAAATAGATGTTGAAAGCGATGACACTAATTTTTAAAAACAATTTATTTAAGAAATTATGCCACTAAACCGTCTTACATCAATGCTTTGACGAAAAAGCAAGATTTTATGAATAAATGGAACATGATATAATATTATTTTTGTTTCTACAGAATAGCATCTTATATTATTATGGTTGTTCCATAGCAATTATCTCTATGGTAGAAAATATAACAGTGGATACGTGTCTATCACCTGAACATCGCCGAACATGAACGCATCAACATTTAGTTCTCATAGTAATCAACATAGCAATGATTATTCAGTCCATACACTATATTGAACGCATAATGCTTTGTTCCATACTCGCTCTGCGAAAAATAAAAGGACCATGAGAAAGGCTCGAAACACTCGGAATTTTCTCAAAAATATTAGACTAATATCGAGGCTGGATATCGAAAATATCGTTTGAAAATCATTATAGTTATCAACATTGAAAATAATTTTAGTTCAAAAAGCGCAAAATCGTACATAATAGAAGTGGCGTACCTGGGATAGGGCAAGTAGGGCAGGTGCCCGGATACCATTCAAAGAGGGGCACATTCATATAATCCCGCGATTCCCGCGCGTGGTAAGCTTTTGCGAAAGAACGATTGGTGCAACGACGGCCACCGCGCCGGGTACTACTTTTGTTCCATTGTTGTTGTTGTTTTGTTCCATTGTTGTTACCGGGTACTTTTGTTCCATTGTTGCAGATCGTGTGACTCACATCGGGGTTAAAGTTTAAGATGCCGTCCTTTAGGTCCTTTAGTCACTGTCTATTTGGTGGTGGAAAGGAGATGATGCTCTTCTCAGTTCTTGTTCTAGTGTTGATTTTTTCAGATATGCTGATTATTCTCTGGGTTAGTGAGCTAGTGGTGGAAGGACTTGGTGGCGTTGACACCCTCGACGCGTTGGTCCTTCTCTGGCGTTGGAGTTGAATCTATTCTCTAAGTTAGGTTTTGAAGAGCCATGCCATACTTACTAACTGGAATCTCACCGATTTTACGTCGACCTCCATATGCTACGTCGGGGGCACGGCCGGCTTTCCACGCGGATGAACTACTTCGGGGTTTGCTCGCGTTCTAAGCCTGATGAGACCGTTGCAGCCAACTACCACATTTGTATGCCCCCATGATAACCAGCAGGCAGGTCTGGTCACCTCGGAGTGTACCTCCAAACTGACCGCGCAGGTTAGCATAGGTAGATTGTTTAATGCTTTCACTCGCTCGGCTATCGGCTCATATGACTTGCGTGGCGCAGTTGTATATTTTCAGTCGGTGTGTATCCATCCGCAAATTGCGAGCGATCTTTATCTAAGCTAAGACTAATAATATCATAATATTTGAAGGCTACAATGGGTCAAAAAAAGGTTATGCGAACTAGCGTTACTCAGTGTAGAGCGAGAAGATACCGAAGAAAAGATTTCAAAAGTGTTATAAATTTATTTGCGTCGCAGAAAGCAAACAAGATGCAATTTTAAGTTTAAGACTACAAAATGCACACTTTTAGGGACTAATTTTCGTTAAAAACAGAAAAATAAACATGTTTGGTAAGATGTATGACTGACTTATTTAGTGTATCGGTTTATTTTATATTTAGATAATTTAGGAAGGAGTGCAACTTCGATGTTCACCCTAGGCGTCATTTCCTATTGGTAAACTTCTGCATAAAGGATTAGTTCTAAAATAGTCAGAATATCACCGACTAATATCGCTCTCACGATCTATCGTAGCACTATCCGTCATATTTGTCCGATCTGGCACTCTTTGACTATTTTATATTCCAGAAATTAATGAGTCTCTTTATAAGGATATTCCTGTATTGATCGGGGATGACCATGATAACTAGAATAAAATTAGAAAACAGGAAATTAAAATATAATATATGAAAATTGTCTAAATGATATAATATTATTTATTTACTATGACCTAAATGTAAGCAGGGTTTTTAAATAAAACACAAGTAATCCTCTATGACTGCAAGACCATTATTGAATGTTTTCTGCAGTCTTCGAAACAATTTAACAAAATTCCTTAACAGTGGGCAGCGAACTCTCTTGAATGGCCTTTATGGACTCAAAAGGCGCCCACGAAGTGGTTTGAATCGATAGAACAGGAAAAAGCCACACGGCGCCATATCTGATGAATATTATACCTGTGAAATGATATTTATATGATTTTTACCGAAAAATTGACGAATAATTATTGTGCTCTGTTCTATCATCACTAAAGTCTTTGTATCTACTTGTAAACATTTTTTGATATAGTTTCATCGCCATAAAACTTCCCTAACATGTGTAATGCATCACCAAAAAAAAATCGTTTCTAGACAAGATTTAATGCAAATTATTTGCTTAATAAATTTAACCGTTTTAAAAAGTCATGAACAACATTTTTAAACAATTACAAGCGAAATGATAGGAAACTTATGTCATATGACAGAACGTCATACCAACCTACAAAATAGATTGCCGTATCTATACGTAAATTGCTTGAATTTTTAAAACAAAAGTTACCTCACTTTTTGACTATAGTCAGTACCCATAGTAACCCAGTAGTATATATACTGGGTCGCTATTATGTTATGCATGGAAACGGTCAAATATCTGGAGAACGCTTTACGATTTCTTAATGAAATTTTGTGCACAAACATCAAGAAATGTTGCCCACTTTTTGGGTATTTTTTTCTTGTTGCATCAACGAAAGACTAGACTTTGACATCGTTGGAAAGAGGATTTTTTTCTGTATTGAACGATGTAAATATGGTATGTTTTTTTATAGATTTAAAAAAATGGTTAAAAGGTGTTTCGATTTGTTTTAGAGTTAATATATTTTTCATGTAGTGGGCTGCTATGAAGCTGTGGATAACATATGAATTATTTGATTGCACTTGAGAACTGTTAACGTCAATTTGTAAATTTCAAATTTCTAATTTTTTTTATGCAATTAATATGCATTTAACTGGAAGAGAAATAATTAAAATATTTACAATTGTTGGATAAGGTGACAGAGAACGCACTTACAATGAAGTTTGTCGAGTATTTAAAAAGGAAAATTCTTTTAGAAATTAAAAAAAAACTTTTTTTTCATATTTCGAAAATATAATATATTGAGAGTATACTAGCAAGAGGAAAAAGAAATTAAATATTTACGGAGTTATCGTGCATATAGTCGAGCACGTCGGAGCCCGTATATTGCGAGCCAGGTCCAGAGATTGGCCTCTAAAATGTGCAAACGAAAGAGTGAGATGGTCAAGGTCTAATAGAGTTCTTAACCGATGTTAGCACCACGAATGCACTGCTTCGAATGAGCTATGGGGCGTTAGGCTACTGCGCATCCAAACCTCGGAGGTCAAGCTATGTTGGTTGAGCCGTAAATATCGGCTGGTAAAAACTGGGCTATTCAATTACAATATGATCTTATCTATTACCGGGGTGCTTTGGAAATTTAGCTGGCCATTCGTGGTTATTATATGATTTTTATTTCAAAATATTTCTAGTTGATCTAATTTTTTAATTTTCTTTTTGAGTATAATAATTTAGCAGTGTTTATATCTATAAAATGAAATCGTTTTTAATACGATGTGTAGACATTCCAGTGCTTTTTATATTATTTAAAATATCTTTTTTATGTTCTTATATAATATCACTCGAAAAAATTCTACAAAGGGACAAGTACAAGTGATAGTGCAAGTGTATTTGTGTGTATAGTGTAAGTATAATCTATGCCAAAGTTTTCACCGAAACGCCGAAAAGCTGAAGGTCTATTATATGCAGCTGGGATCGCTGATTGATCGGTAAGTCACTAAAACTAATAGTCTTATCGTATTGAAACTTGAAACTTTAAATGCGATTATCTCGAAACTGTGTTTTCAAAAACTGCTCGTGCTGTAACTCAAAAAGTTATTTATCGATTTGGCAGAAAAACTGGGAGGTTTTTTTCTATGTCATTATAGGAAGGCTATATCTAAAATTTTAAATATTTCGTATAAATAAACTACTTTTTCGGAATAAAAAGGTCGAAAAAATAGTGCAAAATATTTTTTTTGTAAAAGCTTACTTAATTTTTATTTTAATATTTTTTATAGTTTTATAGAATTATCCTTCCCGTGCATATGTCAGAAACAGAAAGCATTTTATTTTTGTTTCTGATGAATAGAAAAAGAGTGACAAAGGTAGCACTTTTGGACCTCGCGCCAGAGACGCCCGAAAAAAAAAATTACTGAGCCGATTTTGTAAAAAAAATATACTCTTTACGATCACATAAAATGATGTTACTTTAAAATGATACAACTATTTTATCACCATTAAAAACTTCTGAAAAATGACACATTTTGAGGCGTCTAAAGGTATTTCCCTCCTTAAATAAAAACATCACTAAGTCAGCAGTTTTAAAAATGGTGAAAAGATTCAACGATACAGGCAGCATTAAAAGCCGTTCAAAATTTGGAAGACAAAAAACAAAAACTAATAACGAAAATTCTTTGAATGTTTTAATTTATGTAATAGACAATGGTAACGTTTCCGTGCAACAAAATGCTTTAAATCGTAATATGTATATTTTGATCGAAGAGTTTAGTTTTGCGAAGGTATGATGGAAAAAAATAAATACCAATCCAAATTTTGTTTCAAGTATTATTTTCACGGATGAAGCATCATTTTGTTTAAATGGTCATGTGAACGGACACAACTGTAGATACTGGGCTAATACTAATAATCTAATAATCCACATTCGATTGAGCAGGTTCATACATAGCATCCTCAAAACTTAAATGTTTGGCAAGAATACTCTAGGTCCTAGAATTTTAGTGGCAAGAATACTCTAGGTCCTTTTTTCATTGCTTTTTTTGCGTCTGTTTCCAAATTTAGTTGACCAAAATCAGAAAATATAAATACAGCAAGATGGTGCACCAGTACACTATGGCATTGACATTAAAATTTTTCTTAACACCACTTTTCTAAACCGATGGATCGGTTTACCAGGAGCTATCAAATGACCGCCAAAATCATCAGACTTGGCACCACCCGATTTTGTGAGTCTGTTCAAAATGTCGAGTTTACGTTATTAGGCTTGGTCATACTTACGTTATTAGGCTTGGTCATAATCAATACAATATTTACCTCGTTGAGTTCAGAACAAAATTATCTTTCCAATGATGCCAAAGTCAAGCACTGTTATCAATAAAAATAAATCAACCTAACTTGGGATTTTAAATATTCTAGAAGAAAAAAGAACTGAAAATAGTCCCAAAATGTGGCAAACATTTCCTGATGTTTCTGTACAAAATTTCATTACGATATCTCAAAGTGTTCTCAAGATCGTTTCCATTCATAATAGCGACCTTGTATATTTCTTGTAGTTTATGGTTCTTAGAATAGAAATTATGTTTAATTTTTAGACAATCTTAATAGAAAATTATAGATTGAAGATAAACGCCAACAAATATTTTCTGAATCTATGACACAATTTTTAATGTTTTTTATAAAAACTTAATGTTATATAACGTGGCTATTTTGACTTAGATATTTATATTCACAATTCGATTAAAACCCTCCCTCCCATCGTTATAAATTCAGTGGGATTTCCCTTTTATTGTTCCGTATTAGAGGGGATGAAAAAGGTAAGTCGAAACAAAACGAAATCGATATATTTTACCATGTAGGTATTTGTTTTTCATTACAATTGAAGTTTTACCGCCTTTCACTGACATTCGTTTTAATTAAACCATACAGAATATCAATATTTGCCTTTTTTTGTTGGCTTCAATAAAAGAAACTGGGAATAAATGACCAATAAATTAAAATATTTTTTTAAAAAAGCACAAATTGGATGAAGGTAGATTCTATTATTAAAAGAAATCCGCATTAACCCATCCAAAAGTGAGGTACTATAACACAACTTTCTCAAAAAAATATTGCTTGCTATCTCTGTGAATTTTAATAGTTTAGAATACACAATTTAAGAATTAAATCAGAATCGTGATAATATTCAAATTTTTAACCCCAGTTACAAGTTAAAACGCGATTAATGTTCATTAATTACGAGCATCTGCACATCACGCGGCTGTCTACGTGACCTTTGTTATCCATACGCTCCCCACCCCGTGTAACAGGCCTAAGTATTGAGTTTTTTGACAATGCGCACTGACGCATTATGTTTAAAATTTAATTCATATTTTGTTTATTGATTTTTATAATACTACAAATTGCCCATAAAATAATAAGTTCCTCGCGAAGAAAATGTATTTTCCTACATCTGTCTTGGGTATGTAACAGTAAAACAAAGATGATATATGACCGATTTCGTGAAAGAGGTTTATACCGTTTATTTCGGACTACAAATTAAAAAACGTAATAAGCCATAGACTCCTTACAAGGTTTATAACTCTTGTGTTGAACCTTTGCGCTTGTCGAAGAAAGGAGAATGCTCAGGGTTAAATTTCAGTATTTCTATTATATGGAGGGCGTCCAAAAATCATTTGGATGATTACTACCTTTGTGCAGTAGATATTAGAGGCTTCAGTCGGCATAAAAATGGCAATATAATGGCAATATATAAATTTAGAATCTTTTACATGCTCTATTTTTTATAACGAAGAACTTTCACCCCCTATTTCTGCCTCACAGCTGGAGCGTATGCCATTAGAAGCAACAGCGTTTTCGGACTCGCATTGTTCCATACAATCTCTAAGTACAAGTGAAAGTGAATATGTATGAGGCCTTACAGTTTCCTGAAAATGAATTTAGTGATTTAATATGGATCAAATTATTAAACAAGGCGTCGGAACTGTTAGCGTCACAGCTAGAATAATTTTTTTTTTACAGTATTAATAACAGCTTCTAAACTAGAGAAAAAAGATTTTACCCTATTTTAGTGAGGACGCAGAGCTTGTCTATTATAACAACATTGTAAAGTTACTTCTAGATATGGGTTTATCTCAATATAAACCTACTGATTGGCGGCACAATAGATACCTCGAAAAGAAGTTACTGCACAATGGAAACCGATATGGATCTATCTTTATTGTCCATTCAACCAAACTCAAAGGAGAATACGAGAATATTACATTATTTTTTGAAAAAAATAATCATGGTTTAATTATTAATTAATGGTCATTTTGTGTGGATTTAAAAATGGCAAATTTCTTACTTGATCAGAAAAGTAGATACACAAAATAACTTTGCTTCGTTTGTCTTTGTGGCAGTGGAACAAAACAAAATCACTGGGAACAAAAGTTGTTGCCTTTGAGATAATCTTTAATTGTAGGTAAAGCTCGTGCTAAATATACCATTTCTGAGTAGGGACAAAATTATACTTGCACCACTCCACATTAAGCTGTGAATCATGAATCAGTTTGTCAAAGCACTGGATAAGAACGAAAAATGTTTTGTATACATTTGCAGAGCATTTCCTAAGTTAAGTATGGAAAAGCTAAAAGCTGGAATTTTTAACGGCACTCTAATATTAGTTAAAGTTGCGAACTTTATAAAAAGTCTTGTAATGACGAATTTTGTTTTAAGTAGTTTGTTTGGTAAGCAGATATTGTCAAAACGATGTTAGAAAGCTTAAGGATTTTAAGAGTAGATATGAGCATAAAAAAGCATTACCTTCACAGTTATCTGAACAGATTTCCCAATAATTTAGGGGAGCTAATGCTTAATAAAGCAGGGAGATCGCTTTCATGAGGATATAAAAGTCACGGAGGAGAGGTATCAAGGCAGATGGAATCAACATATGTAGAGACCAATAGTAATCTGCAATTTGCTATTGTTGTCTACAAAGATATTGTGTTCAAGAATTCCATAAGTCTTATAAGAAGTGAGGTGTAATATACTTTTTCCTCCGTTTTAATTTTCTTACCTTTTTTACTTTGATATAGTTAAAATAAATACTTTAATATAATAATTAAGTAATTTTCAATATATTATACATATTAAAAACAACAATTTAAATATATCTCATATATACCTACTGCCCTATTTTAGTGTAATATAAAAATAGCGATTATTTAAAAAATTAGAGCCAGTTTCGGAAAAATATTTACAGTTCCGTAATTGTCAGTATAAAATCATTTTAGGAGCACCCCGATATCAAGGGCAACAAAGTCACTGTTAACCAGTGTAAGAGATTAATTTAATCTCGAAATTACACGACAAAAACAGACACTAACAGACAATTTGATATAGATACTAGATAAAACGTTTATAAATGGTAAAGGATACCATAGAATCAATGGCTATGCCTTAAACAAGAAACTTTAAGATCATTATCAAAAGACGCCTCAGTTCTTATAAATTTCTAGAAAAGATAGAATAATTAAGACTAAAAAAGGGTAACTCGCGTAAGACAGCAACATCTCTTTGGCATAAACAGGTCAAATAAGATCATAAAATTTTCAATATTCTCAGAGCATCAACATGAGGAGAAAGGCACCCCGAAAAGTAATACAAGAGAACCCACAAATAAAGTATGAGAGATATTTGAAAATGCTACACAACGACAAATCCCAAGAATGAATGAACAACACGCTCAAAACAATCGCTTATAGCATATTTGTTTAATCTGAGGACAATAATGCATTGGACGTCTTCATTTGGCCTTCGGCGATGAAGTACCATATAACAGAAGCGTTTGTAGAGGGTTTGCAGAATGTAAACGGAAAACACAAGTCTTAATGACGAATTTTATGCGATCGCCCATCAGCATGTGTAATGAAGGAAAAATTCGGAGTTTAAGGTAAAATATTGAGATCAATCATGTTATATAAAGTGAGATTAAAACATCCGCATTATTTTTACGCGATCTAGAAGATTTTAATTTATCCAGATCGTTCATTTAGCTGCTCTCTGTCTTCTTTCTTTTCTTCTTTTTAGTGGTATGCTTGTATTATTGCTTTTTGATACACTCACTCACATGATAATAATTGTATTTTTTTCTATTTCTTCTACAATGTGTATATATATATATATATATATATATATATATATATATATATATATATATATATATATATATATATATATATATATATATATATATATATATATATAATATATATATTCCTATTTTCCCTTCTTGTGTTATTGATTCCTATTTCTTGTGTTGTTTGTTGTCTCATCTCTTATTGCCGATCCATATGGTACTTTGGAAATGAACACTCATTCAGTTACATTTTTTTATTTGTCTTTCTTTTTGTTTTTTTATCTAATAGCTCCAATTTAGCTCTCATTAGTACTATCATTCACTCAATCATTGTAATAGTAAATAAGTAATTTGGTCCCATTGTGAGTTGAAAATTAATTCCAATTTTTGAAATTATCATTTATAGTAACTAAAAATAATATAGTAACTAAAAACAATAAAAATGGATTAGAATTTTATGTATTTAGAACAAAAACTATTATCAGTTTGAAATTAATTTATAATAATTTAAATAATAATTTCTCAAATAAGATAAATCGTCATAAGATAGGATGAATAGTTTGAATTTTATAATTGAATGACCATTAATTCATTATACAAATATATACAGTTATAATGAAGATATGTAATTAATGGGTGTGCTGGCGGAGGTGATACCACAAAAATATAGTTGAAAATGTAATTAAATGCTTAGGTTTATAAAATTAAGAAAATAATATTCGTCTTTCCAAAGGAAACAAGATCAAATGAATTTCTTTATGATGCCTTTCGCTTTTAATTTAAGGGGATTAGAAAAACAACCAGAAAAGAGGATCTAAAGATCGTTATAAATCGAGCAATAAATGATGGAACATTATTGGGAATTCAAAAGACAAAAAGAAATGTCAGAGATTTATGATATCAGTTAAAGATTGCCATCGAATAAATAGTGTGAACCAATAAATTTTACACTAAATAAACTCGTCTCCATCGCATGTGGCAGCAAGACATGTAAGTGGCCATTATTTTTGAGATTGCTTTTGCTACCTACTTGTTGTTACAAGACTAAACTGCACCCTTACAAGATCCAGCTGGCCTAGGATTAAAGGTCTTCTGGTTTCGCATTACCTGAAACAATTTTTGCCAGAATACTGAAATATTTCACTATTTTGAGTTTTCTCTGTTGAAGTCCACTTCTACCTCAGAAGTAATCATGTTAATAAATAAAATTGCCGGAACTGCAACAGAATTTTGAACTGGAACAGGGATGCTTGATTCGAACCTCAATGATTACCTCATTCCCTGAAGTTAACTAAATGGGTGACTATTTCAGCCAGTGGTATAATGCTAGATAATTTAAATTATCTTTTGTTGGTTTAGTTTGGTTCATTTTTAAATTTAAACAATAAAATTATCATCGTAGAATGTTCTCAGAAGACATCCGGCTTAGAGCCGCTTAACGGAGGGCCGCTTTCTTGTAGGATTTTAAAAATTTGCTTAAAGAATAGATATAAACATATACAAACATATAAATATAGTACAATACACAATATCGTAAATATAGTACAATTACACAATATCGTGAGTAGGAAAAGCATCAATGTTCTATAAATCTAGCAATAATTTATGAAACCTGATTGGGAATCCAAAAAGCAAAATAGACAAAAGTAAAAAGACGGAGATTTGTGATATCATTTAAAGATCATCATCGAATGAACAGGGTAGATATTTTGGACTAAATAAACTCGTCTCCATCGCACAGAGCAAGACGTGCGGGCGGCACTATTTATGGATGTAAATCTCTATTAAGTAGATTGTATATTACCTATATTAATTATGGTAGAATTGAAAAATTTCGTGTTGTTTAATATAAGTTCGAAACTCATAATCCACCTGATCCAAATGTCTGATTTTCAAATAGCAAAAATTCTGAAAATTACACAGGTCGGCATGATTTTTGTAATATTGAGTATGCTCTTTTTGTGTTTCATTTAGGTATCTAATAAAAAACACTTTTTAACAGAAATGGCCTAGCACGTCCCTTTAAGAGCGGTTTTATTGTTTTTTATAGTTTAGTTTGTTTCTGTCTCGTTTAAAGTACAGTCAAGTGTTGTAGTCTATTTTATATAAAATTGTAAATTCCAACATTCCAACATTCCAAGTTTTGTTATGTATGCGGACGATTTATTTTAAAGTCACCAGCTAAATCTATATCCGAGGAAGTCAAAAAGCCCTATATTTTATATTTTATGTGCCAATTTGGAGATAAAGATAAAATTTGCGCTTCTCATGTGTGCGATGTAACGTAAATTTAATGCAGTGGATGCATTGCAAGAAAAATTCTATGCCGTTTACTGTTCCTATAGTGTGGAGAGAACCTACTGACCATGTAAGTGATTTCTACTTTTGCATCACTAAAACAGAACGGATTTCAAAAAAATAAAGGGACAAAATTTGGTATTCAAATTTGCCTTCTGCACTCAGGCCAGTTCCTTATATCCAAGAACTGTTGGTACCGATTGCGCCTTCAAACCTGGACAACCTGTTTGCCGGTGATTCTAATTCTTCATCAAGATCTGATCCACAACTTCTCTAGAGCACCAGTTGTGACTCAACATTTTTAAAAACTACTAGTGAACCTCACTTAATAACTCTGAATGACAACAAAAGAACATTATAGTAAGAAAGATTGGCCTCTTCGAACTTCTTTTGAACATGGTATTTCAATCATAATATATACCCCCCTTTTAAACCAAATAAGGTGCTACCTCCGTCTCTCCATATTAAGCTTGGATTAATGAAAAACTTTGTCAAAGCCATGGACAAAGAAGATGATGGTTTCAAGTACCTAAAGAAATATTCCTCAATTAAGTGATGCAAAACTAAAGCGAAGCTCAAACAGCGAAGCTCCTAGACGATTTCCGTTTTCTATAAAAATTACATGAAAAGGAATTGGCAGCTTGGAAGTGTTCTGTAAGTGTAGTGAAATTGGATTTCTGGACAACAAGACAGATGAAAACTATAAAAACCGGATATCACAATTGAAAGCCTATGAAATAATAGGGTGTTGCATGTTCTTACAAATGCATTTTTTACACTCTCATTTAAATTTTCTCCAGAAAATTTGACTGCAGTAAGCGACTAACAAGGAGACAGGTTACACCAAAACATCAAGACGATGGAAGCAAGATACCAAAGACTTTAAAAAGAGATGATGCTACAGAAAACAAGAAAAAAAAAGTAAAAGTCTTTGTCGCTGTATAACATCTTATGTAATACATGTTTTATTCACATAATCTTAAGTAATATATTCGCATAGATTTGACACTTTTTACATATTTATATAAAATAAATATTAGATTGTAAAAATATGTCGTCTCCTTTTTTTCCCCACCACCGATCCTCTGTAACAAAAAACTGTACGTATTACAATAATTAAATTATCATTTTCGGATTAGGACTACAAAATACTGTCTGAATGATTGTGGCATGTTCATATATTTTTTTCCTTTATTTGGGTTTTTCGCCACTATTTAAACAATATAATAACACGCATGTGAATCGGGTCATAAAATGAATTGGAATAATTCCAAAACGGTATTAAAAGAATCGGTCACAAAATACAGAAGATTAAAAGAAACCGCTATAATTAATTTAAATAAAAATAACTATATTGCTATGCCTTCGGTAGATTTAAATTCAATATGGTTCCCGATTCTAAAGAATACAATTAAACACATTTAAATATTTGAATACACAATCAGTACAATAAACAATCACACAGTAAACATTACCTATATATATATTTTTTGGTAGTATGTCACTGTCATGAAAATCTATTGTTGTCAATGTAAGTATCGTTGAAATATACAAAAAAATATATTTACTTTCACTCGTTACTTTATATATTACAAATTAAACAATTTATTTTTTAGTTTAGTTTTGAAAACGGTTAACGTTAAAAGTTTGTACATTTTTTTTATAACCTTTTTATATCTTTAAAATTTTGTTCGTTAGGCAAATTTATTACAAAAAAGAATCACTGAGAAATTTGTCTCCGTTTGGTTTTTTGTTTTTACCCAGTGATTCTTTCCTTAAATAAGAACAGGTATTTTTGATATTTTTTGAGTTTTAGATAGTGGCGAAAAACCCAAATAAAGGAAAAAAAATATAAAATAATTCATATACATATATTTTCATCAATGTTACCTCAAAAAAGTTTAAATTTGTTGACCTGTGTTATGAAGGACATCATCCATATAGTAAAATATATTAATCATTAGTATTAGTACTTGGTTAATATTATTACTTGAAAATACACAATGGGCAACTTGAGAATATTAAAATATTCAAAGAACAAGGAAAACATTTTTCCTGTGCTCCAATTCTCAATCCTTCAGTCGCCATCAAACTCCAACAAGCATGGTCAATCCTTCAGTTGCTTTCGAACATACAACTCGAAGCCTGACTAATGACGGCTTAAGGCCAGAAACCGGTCTCGGAAGGTGTTTGTTGGCGTTTGATGAACGGTTTTAGACAGTAGTACTGTTACGAATCACCGGCTGGCGTGAGTTGCATTTCAATGCTGCCTTCATCCGATTTGGCCGATTAATATGGTCATAACCCTTGTCAATCCTTCAGTTGTTTTCGAACGAACAACTCGAAGCCCGATTGATGACGGCTTGAGGCCAGAAACGTTGGCGTTTGATGGCGACTGAAGAATTGAGAATTTTACGTGGAGCACAGGAAAAATATTTTCCTTGTTTTTTGAATATGTTTATATTATTACTACCTATAATTTTTACACCATTTATCCTGTGAAGTATAAATAAACTCTAATTTAGAATAGGACTTAATTTTAGTATTTTTCTGATGATGTTAACATTGTTATGAAAATGCGTGACAAAAAACTTCAAGCATACAATTTGTGGTCTTGTGTAAAATCTTGAGTTTGTTAAAGGAATGACATACAGTCAAAACTCCTTATTTACGTTTCCGTTATTTGCATTTTTAGTATTCGCGGATTAAAAAATTGTAACCACTTCTTGTTTATATTCGCGGCTGAAAATGTCTTTAATCGCGGATCCATAACTACTGATACATATTGTATTTTTAGAATAATACGTATTTATTTACCCGTTACCTTTCAAAGCAAACAAGAATCAAAGTATTTATAAACAAACAAATCTTATTACCGCTTGGTTGAAAGTTCTTTGACAAATAAGTCGCCGCCGCCGGGTTACGCGTAACGTTATGGCTTTTGATAAAACTAATGTTTTTATTTCAACTAATCATTAGTCGCAATCATTTCGATTTCCATTCATCGCAAAAATTTGGAGCGAATAGCATGTGTGTTTTCTGTAATGCCAATAAATCGACTGTACGATCCATCAAGAAATCGGAAGTACAGAATAAGAAATACTACAGCTTCAACCTCACTATCAGCAAAAATTGTTCGTGATCCAGCAATTGAAGAAATTAAAGCTGCACCAATATTATGGAATGAAGACTGCAGCCAGAAAAAAGTACCATAGAAGTTTACAGAAGTAAAGTACCTGGTGACGAACATACGGATGGAGGATTTCAATTATCGGAAGGTTGATTCAATATGTTCAAGGTGCGACAATCAGATCATAACATTAAAATTGTTGGTGAAGCTGCATCTGTAGACACTACAGCAACAGCAACATATCCAGAAGAATTTTCAAAGTTAATTGCTGATGGTGAATTCAAACCTGAACAAGTGTTTAATGCAGACAAATCTACCCTATTTCGGAAAAAAATGCCAAACTTTTATATCCAAAAGTGAAAAGTCCGCCTCTGGTTTTAAGGCAGCAAAAGTTAGAGTTATACTGCTGCTTTGTTCTAATGTATCATTAATTAAGCCACTAACAAGGACAACCTGTGTTGACGTTCAAACAAGAAAGCGTGGGTAACAAGTGTCATTTTCTGTGACTGCTGCTGGGATTGTTTTGTTCCTGAAGTTGAACCTTATTTAAAGAAAAGTAATTTAGATTTCTAGGCACTTCTGGTTTTGGACAATGCTCAAGGTCACCCTCGTGAGCTTGAAGCTATGCATCCAAATATAAAGGTGATATCTTTGCCTCCTAGCAAAACGGCCTTACTCTAACCTATGGGCCAATGAATAATCCAGGCCTTTAAGCTCTATTACATTAGATAAATCTTCCAAATCATAATGGACACCATGTAATGTGATCCTGATATGAATGTTATGCAATGCTGGAAAAATTTTGACATGACAAAGTGTATTGTTAACATAAAGGAATCATTGCAACAGTCGAAGCCATACATATTGAAATTATGCTAGAAAAAACGGGTCGGTTATGATGAAGAATCCGCACAAATTCAAACATTTACTGAAAACATTGCTCTAGTTCCGAATGGCATAAGACGAGATGGTTTCGAACAAACAGAATCAAGTGACATTCAAAAATTACTTAAATCGCAAGATAAAGATTTGATTAAAACCACCTTGGAGGAAATACTTAATACCCATTCCATTGAAGAGGAAGCTGCAGCCTCAACTAGCACTGAAAGGTGACATTAAACTTAAAAAACCTGAATAAAGGTTTACGAATGGCAAATGAGCTTTATAATTTCTTCATAAAAATTGATCCGTCTATAGAAAGAAGTCCTGTTTTTAAAAAGCAAATTGTTAATACCATAGCCAAATATTAATCCTAATTAAAAGGCATTTTAGAAGCGCTAAAACAAGAAAAAAATACAACATTCTTTAAACCATTGAGGAAGACTGATAATAATTAGTAATATTCTTAAAAAATCTTTCATTAAATTGCTTTTATTATATATTTTTTCTTTTTATTTTGTAACCTTGAAACGTATCCCCTATAATCCCGTGCAAATTATTATTTCGTATTCAAGGTTTCTGTATTTGCGGCATATTTACCCCCCGCCCGGTAACGTACTCCCCGCCAATGAGGAGCTTTGACTGTATTAAAAAAAATTGGAGAAACTTTAGTTAACACACAGTTAGTTATCCCTAGAACAAATGGAAGTACTCTTATTTTCATAACATATTTAATTGAATTATTTCGGTATTGTTGATCTTTGCTATGGAAGAAAAATAAAATCGCTTTAGCGTATATTCCTTTTTCATTAGAATTGGACGTTTTATTAAAAAAAAAGGCCTTTTGTTTCAATATTTGCTTTTTCTCTTGCGATATTCCAGTTATGTCAATGAAATATAATCGACAGTGCGGACAGATAGGGGGAAAGTTTTATGCTATTCTATTCCATGGTGTGGATATAGTTTGAATTGATATTCAGACTTTGATGACATTGTGAAAATATGGAAATAGGTAAAATTTACTATTACCATTTTAAAACTTACAAATAAACGTATTTGAAAAAAGCTTAAACAAAATGAGCCATTAATTTTGATTTGGAATTTTAATTAAAGCTATTGGCAACATGAAAATAATGAAAGAGATAGGAATTAATTTCTTTCTAATCCGTCGAATTACCAGTTTCAGCAAGTACTCGATTATGCTGAAGCAAAAAATAACAATTATGTCACTTGCTGGCATAGTAGGCAACTATGCTTTCTTCGGCGGCTGTACCAACAATTTTGTTTATGAACATAGTCGTTGCCGAAAATCTTATCAAACGCTGAAATAAGAAGATATTCACAAAGCTACAGAGAAATCATAAAATTGAAAAAGTTCAGGCAAAGACAACATATCCAACGAAATAATTACCTATGCTATAGCATTACAATTAAGGCTACTTTAACCTTCAACCGGTCGCATGGCATCGAATTGCTCTTGATACATTTTCGGTTATAAAACACAACACAACAAAACACAACACAAAACAACACAACACAACAGCACAACACAACACAACATAACACAATACAGTACTATACAATAGATAATTTTCGTCTAACAAAGTTTACATTTTTCATCTTTTCCTATTAAAAATGACTCGTAGGGACTGATCCACTAGTAAAATTGACAAAAAAGCAAAAATGCATTCGAAGTTAAGAAAAAAAAAAGACATTCGAAAGCCTTTTTTCGTTGTATAGATATTGCAAGAATAAACGCCATGATAATCTTGATGGAAAATAAAGCAGTTATAGCAAAAAGGCGAAAATATTTGCGTGTATTGAGAATGCAGCTGATAATAGAGTATGTAGAGAGAAGAGCTAGGATGGTCACCGTAGCTTAAATGGCACCTTTTGAGAAAACTCAAAAGAAAAATTAGGGTCCATTTAAAAATAATTGATGTAAACACAGGTAACGAACCGAGTATATGCAGAGGAAGTTGCAAAATATATTCTTCTAAAAAAAGGAGGCAATCCAAGATACAATGTGCAGCTTGTCTGAGGAATATTTGCTGAGACTAATGAATCTTACCATAATGAGGAGACTGCTGATGAAGAAAACTAAACCTAAGATAACGAATTAAATACATTTAGATTATAGCAATATTTGTTACTGTTTCACTGATCTCATAATCAAACTTGTTAATTTTATAAATTTGATTTCAGTTTACGTTTAATTAAGAATTATGCTGTCAAAATGTTTCCTAATCCAAAGAGAACGTGTATAAATGTAATAAAACTTAAAAACAAAATAAAAACTGATGTGTTTTTTATTACTTGATCTCGCTAAACTATTTTTAATTTTTAAATTCAATATATAATTCAATAATAAATTCAATTATATTTTCTATTTAAGCAAAATGTTCGTTACCAAATTGTTTCTTAATTTTAAGATAACGCGTCTAGATAAATAAAGTGTCATAGATAAACAAGTTTTACTTTTAATTTGTTTTCAAAATACCAAAAATTTTAAATAGGTCTTTAAAGTTACTCACGACCGCTGCCGTAACAAATGAGCGCTCCTCTACTTGAAGGTTAATAAAATATTAAAGGGATTCAAAGTCCCATCTAACTAAAAAAACGAATGACCGTTTCGATTTTAAAAAAATAAACTTCAGAGGTATAACGCTAGTAACTAACGCTACTAAAAAACTGTTCACAAATTTAATTGCAGACAAAATATAAGACCAAAAACAAGATGTAAATAATAGATCAACCGTGGATGATGCATTAATAGTCCGTAGAAACAGCATTGGAATATATTAATCCGGGTTATAGGAGCTTCCTAAGAACTTAGAAAAGCATTCAACATTCATAACAATAGGAGGTGAAAATATAAACTACTACATAAACTAACTACATAAACTACATTGAATAAAGTGGCGAAGAGCTAAATAAAAACACAAAAGCACTAAATAGATACAGAAATCCAAAAAGAAGAGAAAGAGAGACCCTTTGTCCTCTGTTGCTTAACTTCTTCATGAATAAAATATTAGACTATTCAAATAACCCGCAATTGATATGGTTTAGGACACAAATTTTAGATATTTTAGCGAGTAAGAAAAAAAGTTAATTAATTAATCTTCCGAAAACTAAAGATAATTATGACATAGAACTAAAATTAATTAGGGAGGTGTCCGAAGTAAATAGTTATAATAAAAATATTGCAAATAGATTAAATAGAAAACAAAAGTTTAAACAATTATTGAAAGACTTTTCAACTTTTCAAAAAAGACAGAATAAAAATAAATTAATGGTAATCCCGTTTGATACCCAATTAACACGAGGGCTAGACAAGACATTGAAAAAAGTGTACATTAAGGTAGTGCAGAAACCATATAATATATTAAAAGAAGTCCTGGGTAATCCGAAAAATCCGAGATTTATAAAATTAGTTATCAAGATTGCGATCGAAGGTATATTGGGCAAACTAAAAAGTTCATATTAACCCGGTGTAAAGAACGCATTGCCCATATTAGATATTGGAGAAAAAAATCTTGTGTTGCCCAGCATGACCATAATACAGATACTTGTAATTTAAAACTTAATGTACATAATAAACTTTTGGGTGCGTTTGAAAGCATTCAAATCGAAAAATGTAAGAAAACCATGAATCGGGATAACGCTCCTGCTCCATTCAGTCAAATTTTTCAATTATCAATGTAACGCTTAGTTAAATTCACGGTTCATTATTTTTACATGCTACATTAAGTACGGTTATTATATAAATAGAACATAGTTTAGTTTTGGAAATCGATTGAATTATCTCCTAATGATGCTAAAATGATTACCGAAACGGGTATCGAGAAGTTTAAAGTAATTTAGTGTCTGGGGTAAATCTCTTCTAGTTCAGTGTTTCACACTGAAGGTTCCAATAGAAGAATTGAATTACAGAACAACCTCAAACAAAACAGAATTCTATGAGACACTATATACAGGTTATCAAAAGTTACAGAACATGAGTTACAAAAAAAGTTACAGAAAAATGTATAACAAAAACCTAAAACTCTTCAGTAAACAGTATTCAAAAAATTGTGGGCCTAGAATTGCGTTATAAAAAAGTCTCTACGCGTTGGATGGTTTAAATATTAACCCTTTCGTTGCGGATGCGACATATATGCGACGGTTTTTTTTTTACTTGAGGTGTGCGGATGTCACCTTTAGGTGTGCGCAATTTGCGCATATTTCACAAATATGCGGCCACAACAGCCAAGCGAAAGTACGTTGCACATAAAGGCGGCACTCCAAGTAAAAAATTTCGTCGCATATATGTGAAATCCGCAGCGAATGCATCGTGAAAATCATGAGCAAGCAATCTGAGGCAAATTTAGCAATAATTAATATAAATGCTAGGTACCATTCTAAGCGAACTGTAAAACTTGGAAATTTCCGAAATTAAAAAAACTAAAATTAATTTTTTTTTTTAACCGAACTCCATTAGACAGATCTTTGAAACTTTAGTATAGTTTATACATAACTCTCTTTGAGAATGGTCGCGAGGCCGAAACATGTTAGACAATATCTTGAATATATTGTGAAACAAATACCAAGTGTTTTAATTATTATTATTTTTTAAATCATTTACTTTGCCAAATTTTTAGCCATTGTACAAAGATATAAAGCAACATAAGCAAAAAATAAAATGGATTTTATGTTCAGGATATGCTATACAGTAAATACATTTCCAGTTTGATTGAAATATGTATTCTGACTGTGCACATTTTTGTTCCCCAGCATAAATAAAGCAAGTGATTTAAAATAACTAACCTCATTTTTTTCTTCCAGCACTGGATACATCATAAATGATAGTGTGTCGTGAAATGGTCAAAAATGTTTCGTCATTGTTATTTATTATAAAGGCGATTGCATTTCATACTGAATTTTTAACGAGTCCGTCTCTGAACGTCCATCGACACGTTGAAACTTTAATTTCTTTTCAAAAAACCTGCGAAGGTGAATTTGCATATATGCAGTTTAATTACATCGCTTTAAATGTTTAAATCATTTTAATGAAATTCTGAGCGCAACGAAGTTATCAAGTTCCCATTCTATACGAAATCCAATTTAAGCTTTATAGGACAGACGTTTTAAAGTATGAAGAGGCATTTTTTTATTAGAAGTATTTTACCAACATTTTTAATCGTATTTATTAATTTTGTAAATGAGTTCTGATTCTTTTTTAATAGTATCTTTTTTAATGGGCCGACTCGAAGGTCGAAAAGTATCGTCACTTCTTGTGGTTAATAGTTGGCTGAGTCACCATCCAAGAAAAAGACCAGGGTTATGTACAGCACTTTAAGGTAGTATTTTAAGGGGGGAAATCGAAAATAATTTCGAAAATATAATGTATTGGAAGTATACTGGCAAGAGGAAAAATAAAAATATTAAATATTTACGGAGTTTATCGCACATGCAGTGGAGCGCGCCGGAACCCGCATATCGCGACCAGGACAGCTTAATCAATATCTTGGCCTCTGAGTTCCCAAATGAACGAGTGAGTCACTATCTAACAAAGACAGAGAACGAAGAGAGAACACAACAAATACACTGCTTCGAATGAGCTCTGAGGCGTTAGGCCGTTAGGCGACTGTGTATACCTTAGATGCTGAGCTGCAAAGATCGTCAGGTAAAAACCGGGCTATTCATTTATAATATGATCTTATCTATTACTGGGGTGTTTTGGAAATTTAGCTGGTCATTCGTGGTGATTATGTGACCATTTCTTAAGGCTATTTTTATTTCCAATATTTCTAGTAGGTCTAATTTTTCATTTTTCTTTTCTGGATATAATAATTTAACATTGTTTATATCTATAAAATGGTTGTTTTTAATACGATGTGTAGACATTCCGGTGCTTTTTTTATAATTTAAGATATCTTTTTATGTTCTTATATAATATCGCTCGAAAAAATTCTACAAAAAGACATTATCAAGGTACTAAACTTGAAGAGATTTACCACTAAACACCAAATAACTTTTTTTGAACTTCTTGACGCATGTTTCGCTAATCATGTTAACATCATTAGGAGATAATTTATGATTTAATCATCTCCGGATGATGCTAACATGGCTAGCGAAACGTGCGTCGAGAAGTTAAAAAATGTGATTTGGTGTTTAGTGGTAAATCTCTTCAAGTTTAGTATTTCACGCCAAAGGTTCCAATAGAAGAATTGATTATCAAAGTAATCAATTCAGTGATAAACATGGAGAAAGTTTCGGGCCAAGTACAAGTGATAGTGCAAGTGTATTTGTGTGTATAGTGCAAGCATAATTATTGGCACCTATGCCAATGTATTCTCCGAAACCACCGATGAGGCGCGAGTAACGAGACAACCGGAGGAGTCTTTCCTAGATAAAAGCAGTTCGTGCAGCCTGAAAACAGTAGCAGGTTGAAAAAAAAAGCTTTTCGAAGAGGCTGAAGGTCTATTATATGCACCTGGGATCGCTGATTTATCGGTAAGTCACTAAAACTAATCGTTTTATTGTACTGAAACTTTAAATGCGATTATCTCAAAACTGTGTTTTCAAAAACTGCTCGCTCTGTAGCTCAAAATGTTATTGATCGATTTAGATGAAATTTTGGGAGTCTTTTTTCTACATCATTATCGGAAGGATGCCCTTAATGTTTTAAAGATTTCGTATAAATAAACTATTTTTGTCGAAAAAATAGTACAAACTGAATATTGTTTGTTTTAAAGCTTACTTAATTTTTAATTTAGTACTTTTTTATAGTTTTATAGGTTTATACTTCCCGTGCATATATCAAAACAGAAATAAATGTTTTTTGTGTTTCAGAGGAAAAGAAAAAAAGTGACGACACTTTTGGATCCTCCTGCCAGCTCAAAAAAAATTACTGGGCCGCAATTTCATAAAAAGAAAATAATAATAATACAATTATTTTATCACCTTTAAAAACACCTCAAAAATGACTCATTTTGAGGCGCCTAAAGGGATTTCCCCCCTTAGGGTAGTAAGTCAATTAGACTAATTTTGGGTCTTGGGGCGCAAACGAAGGTGGTAACACTCATGAAAAGACAATGCAAAATGGCAAGAAATAGAATGCTAAATTTGCAGAAGATCTAATGGGATCGGGACATTACACAGAACACAACGAAACAGATAGTAAAAGTCTTAGTTTTTCCAGTATTGCTATATACCGCTGAAACCGTAGACCATTAAAAAATAAAACTTCAAGAGCATTGGTTTGGATTATTGTTGGGTTCTTCGCATTCCATGGACTGCCAGACGAATAAAGCACCGTTATTAAATTAATTAATGAACGAACCTACCAGGCTATCTCAAAGTAATCATGAAAGAAAATTAAGATTCTTCGGCCACATTCAGCGCATGGATGGCAATAATCTAGAAATACTTGAGGTACAGGGATAGAGGGACGCTTCTAAATTACGCAGCTGACCGGGACATAAATGGAATAAGTTCCTATATATCGCTACTCTTCTGCGAAGAAGAATTCCAAAAAAGGAGAATTCTCACAACTTTGTTTTACAATTTAGCGAGTAATCAGGTTCTGAGACAGATGGTGATTTACACAGACAGAAGTTACGCAAAAATGTCCATCCCGTCAGCCTATTTTCAACATTAGGGAAGATAGTGAAGAAACAGACAAAATTAAATATAATACCAACAAAGCAAAAATATAGATTTAGCATGAAAAACTGTTATGTAAAATAATTAATATTTGTTTATCAACAAAGATATGTAGATAACCGTGTAGTTATCTCATCAATAGATCATCCATAGTGAAGATGGGAAGGATCATCTCTAAATCGAGAGGAGTGAATGCAGAGAACGGTACTTCTCCTCCAGAGAACGGTACTAGACGATCTATATGCATCATAACTCGAAAAACCCAAGAACCAACTTATAGTATAGTTTATTATCAGCAGACAATACCGCATTATAATATATGTAAAAGAGAAGATTGATACTCAAGACCAATATAATAAGACCAATATAATATATAAGTCCTTTGGAACAATTAAAATAATTGCCGAGAGGTGAACATGTTTTTACAGGGTAGGAAGTTTATTAAAAAAGGCTGGTAAAATATGTGCTAAAACTATAAATGGAAATGCAGATAAACAGGAATTATTATAGGACAGAGTTCGTTTCGATAAGCTCGATTTGAAGACTGATTTTCTAAGAAAGATTTAAACTATATTAATTATTATAAATATAAAAATAAACAAACATGAAAGTCAACAAGTAAAAAATATACTGTGAGTATATCTTCAGTTTGATTCAGTTGATCATTCGTATAGTCAGTGTAAAACGCCAAAACTCATGAATAGAATCGGGGTGATGTTTCATCAAAACATCAAAAGAATGCTTATCGAATACATAAAAATTAGGTTAGTAGGCTCTAATATACCCACTATATTTCCAGATGTTGTGTAGTTTAAGTTTTATTTATTCGCACCCACTGAAGTTCCTTCATTGAAACATTATGACGATTTTAACCCTTTTATGGCATTATTTTATGTTTTTTCATAACATCATTTTACAATGTTCTTTTATGTTCAATTTCTCGGAAAATTTAATATACAAAGTGTAACTTAATTATTTTCGTAAATTTTTAAAACATGCAACCTTTTCCGCGGAAAACAGGCCAGAACCACCATTTTTCGTGTTCATATTGATACCTAATTTCGGGTCCAACCAAAATCAGTTTTTTTGTTTAATTAATTTCTTAAGATATTCTTTCAAAATAAAATGTGATATTTTTATAACCATTCATGCCATACGTTTCAGCACAAATTTGGTTTGTTTTGTTACAAAAATAAAATAAAACTTACACATCATTGTAGCTTGATGTCAAAGTTGGAATTACTGACACTAATTTTTCACACCTTAAATGATTTATTAAATGATAATTGATTTATTAAATTAAATGCTCAAATATTTCCACTATTTGAGTCTATGTAAGCGTGGCTCCGTTTTAACCAGTTTTCTCAAATACATTGAAAAGGTCCTGGTAAAAATATGTTGTCGGAAATCATTTCATCGCTTATTTACGATTTATAAATCAGATTTTTATATATGGTCCCAAATGAAATAATCCAAAGGATTAGCAACAGGAGGCAGGCCAATAATCGGGTCGATTTCTTCATATCAATCCGTTTTTAAAATTATTATTTTAGTGCTTGACAACCGGGTGGTTTATACTGTGCTGGCGCGCCATAATGTAAATATCACGTATTCAAACCAGTTCAAGACTAAATATTTCTGTTCATTTAATCGTTGAAGTGACACTAATGGCCCTGTAAACTGCTCCTATTTGAGCCGACAGATTATTCGAAAATTAATGTTGTGAAAATTATGAAAATTCCAAATCCCATTCCACGTGAAAAAAGCTTCGTCGGTTGATAAAATATTGAACACCCGTACCAATATCCAAAAGTGTTTGAGAAACTGACACAAATATTTGACGAGCTGGAAGCGGCTATTCTGTACTGGGTATTGTTGCCTGTAAATACACCCAGCCCCTTAGGAAGCTTGAAGAACTTCTCCTTAAATAAAAAACATATTGTGATATTCGCATACAGAATGTATTTTTGGTTTAAAATGGAACTTAAATTAATTTACTGACATACACTGAAATCATTTGTATTGCCTTTTTGAGATAACATTGTTTGTCATTGCGATCTTCTCAATTGGTTTTTTCGTTGTTGTAGTGACGTTGGCACATCGATTTTAGCTGATGTATGGCGTGCTTCATAATTTAAAAAAATTGTTTTAACAATGTTCATTAGTTTATTTGTAGTTTATTCGTTAAGTAGTAACCAAATAATAATTGTCATATATACTTTTACACATATCTGTTTAAAATATTAATTTGTATAATATCTTCTCGATGAAGATGACGTTTATCGTCAAAAACATACTGGAAATATAATTGCGAATGCGTTGAAAGATAATCTTAAAAATTTCAATCATGTTAGATGCTCAGTTTTTGGTTAAGAGTCATTTATGTCAGTCGATGTTAGTGTTTCTATATAAACTGCAAAAAACTGGATATCGCGCCGTCATTAAATTCTTGCATTTGAAAGGCAATACACCTACGCAAATTAAAGTCGATATGGATGCTGTTTGCGGGGATGCTGCACATCATTTGCCACCGCAAAATTTTAGAGAGCTAAATTTAAACATGGTCTTACCAGGTAGGTTGACGATAAACGTTTGGAACGGCCAAAAACTATAACCACTACCGATAAGATTGAAAAAGTTCACCAAATAATACAAACGACCGTCTAATTGTTAGAGAGATGGCATAGACTATAGGCATCTTGTAAGAACGTGTTTGTTATATATCGATTGAAGATTTTTGAATGAAAAAAAACTTACCGCGCAATTTTTAACTCAGAACCAAAAACGCCTTGAATGAACATTTCCGAAGGCCGGTTGAAGAAGTTTAAGCGAAGTAAGTCGGAGTTTTGGCATCGATTAATAAATGTAGATGAACTTTGGATTCACCACTATATTCCTGTAACCAAGGCATAGTCGAGATAGTGGACTGGAAGAGTCGACTCGGAAAAAGACGAAGACTGTCTCATCAGCTGGGATTGTTGGTGATTGTTTTTTGGGATAGTCATAGAGTTGTGTTAATTGATTATCTTAAAAAGGGTAAAATAATAAAAGGGGCATACTACGCATCATTACAATAAGTTGAAAGCAAAAATTGCGGAAAATGGCAACATTTAAAGAAAAACTTTTGTTCTCACACTTCAGTGGTCACCATGGCAAAAATTCACGAATTCAAATTCAGACCACCAATGAATTCACCAGGCCTGGTCACCCATCGACAGTTTTCTCTTTCCTAGGCTCAAAGTTTTGCTCGGAGAACAGAGATTGTCATCGAATGAGGAGCCCATCATATTCGTAGACTATTTTGGAGAACAAGATATCAACTACTATTTGGACGAATTAAAGAGATAGAAGCATCACTGGAAAAAGTGTGTAAAATTACAACGAGACTATGTTGAGAAATCAAAACTAAATTTATAAAAAATACTCGTTTCGGTGTTAGGCTGGACACTTTTTATAATACCCTCGTAATTTAGCTTTTTTTGCGGGAACCCCTAGGTCAGCGATGGTGAACCAATGGTAACCGTCATTAAGGAATTTGGTTACCTAATCAAAACAATTTATTTTTTCTTTCAAAGAAGTATTTAACATGACTAGTTTGGCAAAAAAACAAAAAGTGCAAGATAAGTGTACTTGAATACGTGTATGTAAGAATTTCAAATTTGGTGGACTGAGAAATATGGCACGATTAGTAAAGGTGATAAAGCGATGCGTGTTTTATCTGGAACAGTGGCATGTAGAACATCGTCTGTAAAATGGCATTATGAAATAAATCACAAATATATTTGTGAAGAAAAGCGAATCACAGCAAAATGAATTTATTGTATGCAATTAAAGAGATACATAAACAATCAACTTCTATGATTAAATATGTTAGCAAAGATTGTCATACAGGTCCCGCAAATTTCTCGACTGCAAATATCATTGCCCATTTTTTGATGATTTTGAAAATAAAGATAAGATAATTGAGTGCATCAAAGATCTAGAAATACAATAAAAGATAGAATCCTAAAACTGACGGAAAATGTAAAAGAAAAAAAAATGACATCAAGTTCTCTCCCTTTATATAGCTATGTCTTGATGAAAGTACTGATGTAGCTAAGTCTGCTCGTTTAGCTATTTTTGATCGATATTGTGTAGTAGACGACATCAAGGAAGAATTGACTGGCATAACCTCGTTGCCAACAACTACTAAGGGCACACATATTTGTACGGCTGTTAAAAATTGACTTGCTGAAAAAAAATGATTTAACTGATGCTGCTCCAAGTATGGTGGGTAAAAAAATGGTTTTATCAATTTATTTGAAATACACATACGACATTCTATTCTTGATTTCCACTGAATCATTTATTAATAAGTCTTGCGTGCTGAAGGTGGTTTCGCCTCCCTTGATAATATAATGGCCATAGTCACAAAAACAGGGAACGAAAGTTTGATGCTTTGTTGGATGAAGTCAACTCGGTGAATAGTGGCTTAATGATGTATACTAATGTTCGCTGGTTGCGCCGCGGTAACATACTTCAAAGATTTGTTGATTGTTTGATGGATGTTAAGTGACTTTCAAACTTAATATTTTTTACAGACATGTGAAAGACATCATTTCATTGAATTAAAGATAAAGCTTTAAAGTGCAAATAAATAATAGATCTCATTAGTGTTTTTGAGGCTAAACTGCAAGTTTTCAGTAACGATATTCTTACCAAAAACTACAAGTGTTTCCCAAACTTGAAAAAAATTACCTGAGATTTGGACTGACACGAAAAACCAAAACAAGCAAAAGTCACTGAAGAGTTTCATTCGGTAATTAATTCTTCAATCAAAGAATTTTCATCGAGATTTTCTCAGTTCAAATAATTATCGGAAACACTCAAATTTATTATGTATCCTGATGTGACTTCACTTGATAAACCGAACTTGTCCAAATTTGATTGGTTGGATATTGAAGAAATTGAAATGCAGCTGATTGATTTCCAGTCTAGTGCAATACGGATTCAAACATTTATCGAAACAAGGAGAAAGTTGGAATTAAATGAAATAGATACCAAAATTATTGAAACGTGGCATTTAATTCCAGACACATTTAGCTGTCTGAAGAAGCTGGTTTTTGTTATCTTAACAATATTTACCACACATCATCTACCTATGCCTGAGTCATTATTTTCAGAAATGAATAACATTAAAGACTCTCTTTGAAACCGTTTGTCAGATGACTCCAGTTCAGCTCGGATTCAGCTAAAAGTGGCAACCTATGAACCTAATATACGTTATTTGGCATCTAATTTGCTGCATCAGAAGTAGCACTATTTTTTTCTTTCGTATAAATAAACGTAAAACTGTTAATGTTACTATTGCTGTAAAAAATGTATATTACTGATTGCAAATAAAGAGTTTTAAGTTGATAATATTTAGTTTTTTTCCCATTAATCAGTCAAGATTGCTTGACGGTAGGTCATAACCTCAATAAATATTTCTTTAGAAAAAACGGCACGTAGATCGATAAAGGTTTGCCATCCCTGACTCAGATTTTTCCGAAAAAAACCCTAACATTTGCGAAAGTTATTTTCTTTAGACCCTAAATAGTATTTACTAGATAATTGTTTTAAATTAAAAAGAATAATACCATCAACAATCCAAATAATACCAATCCACTAATAAAAAAAAGCATTCAATTTCGATTCTAAAGTTAACGTTTCCTTAAAATACCTTTAATAAACCCATCAGAATATCATATACATTATCCAAAATTAACAAAAACCAGGATGGTTCAGCATCAAGTCAATTTCCATTTTAATATTTCTTGCTACCGTAATAAATCCTTTGGGACCATTAAAATAATTGCCAAGAGTTGAACATGCATTTTACCCGGTAGAGTTTATTAGAAAGTGTTGGTAAAACATTTGTTGAAAATCTAAATGGAAATTCAGATAAACAGGAATCATTCAGAAACTGTTTCGAGTTCGTTTCGATAAGCTCAAATTGAATGCCGATTTCATATGAAAGATTAAACTATATTAATGCATGTTTGATGTTAATTTTATCTGGTTTTTTTCATTGTTACAAATAAACTTTTAATGCATTCATTTTCTATAGATGACTTTTAGAATGAAATTGATATTGTTTTACAAAGTTGGATAGAAACAATAATTATTTTAATAACTGACATGAAATTTAAAGCTTCTTTTGTGTAAAGTATGGGATTATTCGGGATGTAAAACTAATATTTTGTTGTATGAAAATGTAAAACGATTTTTAGTCTCGATTGCAGTGACAGGGTACGTGGGCAGGTGCCTTACCTAAAAAATTAAAAAATGAAGAGGAAAAAATAATTTCAGATTTTATATTAATTTATTTTCTTTTCTGTCTATCATCACGTTTCATGCCACTTCTATAGTCTAATATCCATAATGTCATTCACGGTAACGAAATAGGTCGTAGGCTGCCGAAGCGCACCGATTAAAGAACACGTGCTTTGGGCATAGACAAATTTGTGCCGCTACTGCTTTCTTTACTATCGCGTGCGAAAAGCAAAGACAGCAATACATCACTTTGCTAGTAACTCGGAGATTAAACGCATTTATAACGTCATATCTTGGGCGCTACCCAATTCTCAATAGTCAGCTGTTTTTCGCATTCGCGCTTTTCGACTTTTCGAGTGGTTGCAATGTTTTGAACGATTACAATAGTGAAGATGAATTCAGTGCAATATATAAATAGAAATAATGTCCCATTAACATTTAAGGACCGAATTGTCATCAAAAATCTTGGACGGCCGAAACCGATAATATTACTCAAAAACGAACATATAAACGCGCATTGAATGAAACCGTGTATGAGAGTTATTCGTGATTATGTGGATGTAAATCAACAAATACATTTTGTTTGTTGCAACACGGTGTTAATAATTTGAAAAATTCGGACGCAAAGGTAAAATCGCATTCTATTTCACAAAAACCTTTGAAAAATGAGCTAGAAATTACTACGTTGGGGAAAGACAGACATTCGTTCTCAACTCAGTAGTGCACATCGGGACTCTATTAAAAAACACAATAAAACTGTTGATAGCAACCGTTATATATTGTCTAAGTTAATTGACGCTATAAAATTATGTGAGGCATTTGAGCTTGCCTTACGTGGGCATGACGAAATCTATACTTCAGAAAATCCTGGTATTTTCAGAGCGCCAATAAATTTGATGGCCGAAATATACAATATTTTAGAAGCTCATTTAAATACTCTAAAATACATTATTATTTCTAGGTATCTCCAAACAAATTCAGAACGAATTTTGAACAAGAAATTCAGAACGAACGAATGTTGCATGTTTGTCGGGATTTATTAAAAAAGGAAATTCACACAGCAAAATGTGTTGCCATACAGGCTGATGAAACAACCGATACATCCACTCAAATGCAGATGGTTTTTATAATTAGATATGTTAAAAATGGCGAAATTTACGACATATTCTGGGGCTTTTTAATACCAAAAATAACACAGCAGATGAAATTGCAGGCGAAATTCTCACGGTGCTAAGCGAGTTAGGAATACACCAAGAACCTAAGAAACTTTAAATCTAATAATTGAAAGGTGTTGTACAATAGAAAAAGGTGTAAATGTCTTTTTTTTTGTAAATCTGTCTGTATTTCTCGCTTTCTTTTTTCGATCATCCAAAAGGACAACTGTTCTAGACAGCGTCTTACAAAAGCGTCTACCCCGTGCGACCCCCACCAGGTGGAACTTTACGTCTAAATGTGTGAATACTGTTCACATTTACAAAGAAGAATTGCAAACATGCCTTGAAGAAATTATGGACGCCGAGTCGGATAAACATTTTATTATTCAAGCTGAGGGGTTAATAAATTATTTGGTGGATGATAATTTTAAATTTTGGTTGTTTTTCTTCAATAAAATAATACCTCACTGCGACATTACCTTTGATCAAGTGCAAAACAGGCAACTAGATGCATTTAAAGTTAAGGAGAATTTGGTAACTTTTTCAACAGCCATTCAAAATATTAGAGACGATATTGAAATACAAATTAATCAAGAATTTGGTAACTTAATTGGTGAAGAATCTACAACGATCATGAGAAATCGCAGAAAGAAACGGAAATTTACAACCAAGGAGGACCCCAATCCGAATATCAGGATATATAAGAAAATCTGTGATTCCTTAACCATATAGGTTCATGAACATTTTAGTTTCGATGTATATCTAACTGTTGCAAATTTATTTGAATCTGAACAATTTGGTGAATTTCAAATGAAGACATTAAAACTATGTGTAACCTGCTTGCAAACGTAAATTACTTAGAATTATAAAATAAACTCTCGGTGATGTACGCAATGGACGATTTTATAAAAAACAGCGGGGCTGTGCCGCTGTTACAAATGTTTATCCAAAACAATTTAACATTAACATTTAGAAAATCGGTGGAATTACTGAGTGTTTTGTGTACCATCCCTATGACGACTGAGAAAATCCAAAGAGGTTTCTCTACCCTCAAACAAATCAAAACAATACTAAGAAACACTATAGGGCAGGAACGGCTGTGCGCATTAGCAATGCTTTCTATTGTAAAAAAAACTTGTGAAGTCAATTTCAAATTTTTATGATCACGTCATCGACGACTTTGCTGCTCAGAAATATAGGAGAATGGACTTGAACTTCAAAACAGATTTAATGATCATGGTCCTATGGGGAGTTTAGCAAAATTTTATTATCTAAGTACCTATTTGAAAATTTGATGTCTGACAGTTACACTCTTATTTCTACGCAGCGAGGTGTCTGTATGATATTAAGAAATCTAAAATTTTTGGTTGCTACGCATTTCTTTATCCCAAAATTTCCAAAATTGGGATATACGTGCCCCATCTGTTTTACCCCCAACAAACCGCTGCTACTCGACTGCTTATTTTAAACGCTCAACAACTAACTTTCAACCCTAAAATAAGAAAATAATAATTTATTCATCCCAATCGAAATTTTCGCCATACCAAAAATTTTGTTATAATATAAGCGTACAGAAATCTAAAGGTACCTGATTAGATAGGAATCTCACTTCCTATTTGGTAATAAATATTAGCTGCTAAAAATGGAACATTTTCTCTTTAACGACAATCGCACACCGTTGCATCCTCCCACTGATTCATGGTTTTCAATGTTACGATGCTATAAATTCAATGAAAATACTTTATACTACTTGCACTTTTTTTCACTTTTTCAAGCTGTTATATATTGGACTACCAGATGCTAATCTCTCGATGCTATTCTCTCGAGATTTGTTTTTAATATTATACAACCAGCATTTCTGAGGTATTTCCACGCTTCTTCTAGGAGTCTATTTTACGATACCATGTGCGGAATATGAATGCTTACCATGAGCTATCCAGTTCCACTTCAGACTTGCAGTTCTGCTGATGTCATCTTCCACTTTTGTTCTTTTTCGTATTTGCTCATATTTCTGTAATTCTCTCAATATAATATAGTTTTTTGCAATACTCTGAACTGAAATATATTTGAACTGAAATATATAAAACAACGAAAGTTAGTATATATAAATTAAAGTGTTTGATAGTTATAATTAATAATATTTTTATAATTATAAAATATTATAATTATAATTATTATTAAGATAATTATTTTTAAATTGAAACAGTACGCTAGTAATACCTTATTTCAAAGCTGTTTCAAATATCTATTCAAACGCAGATTTTTTTTGGCATCTGCAATTTTATTTTTGAAAAAATCGTTTAAATGTAATGTTGGTAGGGTCACCCTGTAAGAGATAAAGTCGCACAGAACATCAGTTAGACTAGATGTGTATATTCGAAGTTATTTTGAGCACATTTAGAAATAATATACTAATTTAATGGAAAACAGTAAGTTTTATTCCAAACTAACCAAATGATGACAGTAAAATGTAATACCAGATGTATTTAAGGAATGTTCTAGAAAGATTAAAATAAATGCTCAAAATGGGCAACTCCTGCTTGCTGGCAGTACTATATCCTGTTATGAAAATTTTCTCTTACGTTCAAATGCTTCCACCGAAATTAACCTACTTAACATATTGATCTGTAATTATCTACTCAAAACCTCTATATCATCGATTTAGATAAGGTATACCTTAGAATTTAATTACCACCATAAAAAAAAATCTAAGGGCGTTCGATCTGAAGATCGAGCAGACCATTCTACTATACTCCGTCGTCCAATTCATCTATTGGGATACTGCTCATTTAGATAAACCATAATACCATAACAAAGTGGACGATCATCATCCAGTTGAAAAGATCTCGAAATTCATAAGGATTTTGCTCTAGAATCTCTAAAATTAACGGTTCAATAACATTCTGCAGTAGGCCCAAATACAGTTTTTCAGTTAAATTTCGATTTAAAAAAATAGATCCAATTATGTGATTTTCCAAGATCCCTGCCCACACGTTGACTTTTCCCGGAAATTGTTTATGGATCTCACGAAAGATATGAGGATTTGAGTCACTCTAGTACCTTACATTCGGAGTATTCACATTTGAATTCAGATAAAAGAAAAATTTATCGCTAAAACAAATTGCTTTTGAATATCCAAGTTCTTGGGCTATTCTTCCAGATATAACTTCACAAAATTCAAGTCTGCGATTGGGATCATCTTTTGTGAGTTGCTGAGTCATTTATAATTTGTAGGAGTAAAATTTTTGTTTTTTTAACCCCTTGCACAGTTTTTGTCGATACTCCACATATTATTGCAGTTTGAGATGTGGATTGTGTAGAATTCACGACTGTTTCAGCAGCAATATCTATTTGTTGGTTGTTTGAAATTCCTGAGCGACCAGTTTTTTTTATATCATTAATACTACCCGTTGCCTCAAACTTTTGCATTAGCTGTAGCAAGTACCCTTTAGAGACGGGGCGATCAACATATCTCTCATTGGAGATTCTTTCAACTGAATGCAGATTTCTTCCAGCTTCGCCAATAATCAGAATCGTTTAACTTTTTGTTCTAAAGTACGTGCCATTTTATTCGAATGTGATAAAACTAAAGCAAATTTCGAAATGTAAGTACGAAATAAATTCGAATATACAAAAACGGTGAGTTTTGGCGCGATTTTTATCAGAAAAAAACTAATATTGGTCTTCTGCAGGGAGACCCTGTTTAAAAAGTTTGATGACATGCTAATATTAAATTTAATCATTTTTTTTAAAACTCAAATAACAGATGTCAAAATAAAAGTAACGTTTGAATAGATATTTGATAACAGCTTTGAAATGAGGTGTTACTAGAGCACTGTTGCTATTTAAAAACAATTATCAAAATAGAGATATATTAATCTAAAATTAATCTTAATCTAGTAATTAAGAAATTTGTTTACGCTTTAATTAAAAATAATTATATATATATATATATATATATATATATATATATATATATATATATATATATATATATATATATATGTTCAAAAATATTGATGAAGTGTGCTCATGGAGAAAGAGATTAAAAACAAAAAAATACGTCTTGCTTTGTCATTTCCCCATCCGCCACCCAAAGCGCCAGCATGGGACCGGTCTCCCAGGACCGGTTTCTGGCTTTAAGCTATAATCAGCTGCGCTCAAGCTGAACGCCCGGAGAGCAGATAAAGGGAACGACTAGAGCCATGACCATCTAAATCGGCCATGTCGAATGGCGGCTGCAATCACATCCAACTCTGCCATCCTGTAGCAAACAAACGCAACAGACAAACTATGCGGGACGTGGCCTGTTTAACCTCGGGTAAGTACCAGATATGTTTAAAAATAATTATGAAGTCGACTCGTGGAGAAAGATATTAAAAATAAAGAAAATACACCCACACTCCAAGTTGGTGCTTTGTCGTTCCCCATTTGCCACCCAAAGCGCCAGCAAGAGTCTCCCAAGATCGGTTTCTGGCCTATATATAAGAGCAATGGTTTGGTATTCTTGGCGAGAGAGTATATTTCGGTATCCTGATGAGTCTAACCACCAACAGACGAAACATGTGCCTCCAATGTAAGGGATGGGTGGGGCTTCTTCCCGGTCAAGCAACTAACCATTGCTCATCATGGCGGAGACGCAAGTTGTGCGTTCCACATGAGATTGTGGAACCCAACGGTCGGGGATGTATAACTCCTGACTTCTGTTGTCTCGTTGGACGCTGTCCATAGAAGTCAAAAAACTGCATATATATATATATATATATATATATATATATATATATATATATATATATATATATATATATATATATATATATATATGTATATATAAATTATTCCGGGTGTCGATCCGGTGATTCTGCGAAGAGTCACGACGTTTCGCCAAAATCTCATTCGGCATTTTCAAGTGTTGTCCGCTTCGACCGAAGAGTCCAACTTACGTGCACGGGTCGGTGTGCTCGCTTTTATAGCCGGCCGGCGACAGCGCAGATTATTTCGGGGTAGTTCGAAACTATTTGCGGCACTCGGCATCGCTGTCGGGCGTCCAATTATTGATTTTTTTCATGCTGTTTTTAGCGCACCAATAGCCGGCCAAGTGATTCAAATTCTACTCCGAATATCCGTTGGTTTTGTTTTTCTAATCGAATTGCATAATATCATTGTTTCTATACGATTGCATCCCCTTGATCCGTTATCACCTTGGTTTTGTCGAGGTTCACTTTAACTCGACTTGATTAGAAAAAGGCTTACCGCCTCCTCGGCAATTTCAGATTACTTTTTTAATGATTTACAGCAAGGGCACACCTTCACAAGCCAATATTATGCGAATATCTATCGAAAGTTTGTAAAACAAGAAGATGAAAAAGATTAAAAAAATTATGAAGAAGTGTTTGGAACACCAGGATAACGCTCTGCAAAAATAACTTGCGTTTTATGAACAACATTTTTGATGACAACGCTGTTTTCGAAATTTTTTAATTCTAATTAAAATTATGTTGGCATTTTTGTGTTCTAAATCTAATCGCCAGCGAATTGTCTTTCGATTACGTCAGTTCGACGCTGAATAAAGTTGGATGTCTTCGGAGAGTTATTCCATATTAATCACTCGCCAATTGGTGAATTTTTTGAGAAACTGAAAGGTTAAGTACTAACCAAGAGTTGATTTAATATATAATAATTAACTGCATTTTTAAATATAGGTAGTACGAGAAGACGATCTGTGTATCGTTAGATTACTTGGAGGAAAAATTCATCTACATCTTAAGACCAGTTTCGTTCTTTGAGAACTCATCAATGAAGCTCGGGTGCTTTTCTCTGGAAATATTCGTCTTTATCTTAAAGTCGTATTTAATTGAACGTGAACTTTATACAGTAATATCACCTAGTGATCGAAGTGCTACTAACGTATTCCGACCTCTAACCTTTGCGAATTTGGTTTAAATAAAAGAGAAGCAAAGTTTTGTCTACTTTATCGTACCACGACTGGGTCTGATTCGATTACTTCGAGAGAAAACCATGCGAGCTTATCTGATGAGTTAATATAGAACAAAACTAGTCTAAAGATGTGGATGAATTTTTCCTCCTAGTAATCGAACGAGACTCATCTAGTCATACTACCTATATTTACAAATACAATTAATTATTATATATTGATAATTAATACGATCAAGTAGACCGAACTTTGCTTCTCTTTAAGGATTGATTGCCCAAAGGGTGCTAAAAAAAGCTAGGACTAATTGCTAGGTAATAACTATTGTTCAGAGTCAAAGACTCAGTTGCTGATGCCACTCAAACAATACGTTGTTGTTTGGTTTTAATACTCGTTCAGGTAATAATACTTAGTATACATGATGTAAGGCAAGTAACTTTCGTAAATTTAACCAACGATTTTCGCGGTAACAGATCAGAACCTTTTGAAGCTTTCAAAAGTTCAGACAATTCTGTTTTTTATTTCATTGACCTTTTAGGTATTATTTGAATATATAATATTTTTATTCCATAAGTTTCAGCATAAATTTGGTTTGACAAAAAAAGGAATACTTATACATTATTGTCGTTTGTCAAAGACAAAAGTTTGTTCATGTCAAAGTTAAAGTCACTTCACAATAAGAAATTTCATTAAATTAAATGTTTAAAATGTCCATCATTTGAATCGATGCAAGCCTGGGACCATTTTAACATATTTTTCCGAACACGTTAAAAAGTCTTGGAATATTTTTAATCTGGTTGGCACCAGCTTCTTCGTAAATAAGAAATATATAGTGATATTCGCGTACAGAATACAATTTTCGTTTTAAATCAAATAAATACACACAGGCAGATACTGAAATATTTTTTGTCGGCAACACTCTTTGTGTAGGGATCATCTCAATTAGCCAGGTTGTCACTTCCAGCTGGACTGATGTGTGGCGGTGATTCTTAATTAAAAAAATGTTTTAACAATATTCATTAGTTTATTCATTAAATAATAATCAATTATTTGCCAAATATGCATTTACACATAAGTGCTTAAAATGTTAATTTTTATCATAGCTTTTCGATGGGTAATAATTTTACAATTTTTTTTTCGCGGAAACTCTTAGGTTTTTTAAACTCGTAAACAACTTTTTTCTTTCAAAAGATGTGCAGAATCGTTGGTTAAATTTATGAAAGATATTTCCCTTATCCGCTGTACCATTTGAATCAAACTGGAAATATACTCACTGCATAGTACATAGTAAACACAAAAACGGATACACTTTTTGCTTGTTATATTATGAGATTATACAAATTGAGACAAAATAATCGTACAAAGTAAACGGTCCAAATATTTTTATTTTATCACGTTAAAAGGCATGTCTCGTATTCTATTAAATTAAGCCATATATTTATGGTTTTATTATTAACTACTGAAATATTTCAGGTAACTTTGAGAATTTGACATGGGAATTTTATGCACGAGTATGAGATTCTCGTTATTCCAGAAGTATGTTTGTATCTTGTTATTCCAAAAACGTGACGAATGACATATTTTATTGCTTGCTGTTCTAAATAGACATGGAAATATCTGGCAAGTACATGATGCGTTTGTTACAGTAACATGTAGGATTGTTTGGAGGAAGATTATAGATTGATATTTATTTGTGATGTAGGTGAATGCGACGTAGAGTGTAGTAATAGTAGTGTAGATTAATTTATTTGTGATGTGAAGAATGAAGACCTTATTGGATCTTTACTCTTGAAATATACCACAAGAAGTATCGCTTAGAATGTGTACTAGATGGAGCATTAAAATTGAAAGGAACGTTAGAATAGAACTGAATATGCTTTTCTGATGGGTCTAGATTTTATTTATATCCATAAGACGGACGTAGATGACATTTTTAGACTAAAAGACGCAGTTTAGCTTTCGCATTAGATTAACAAACAGATGTCAATTCTGGAATTATGATATGGAGAACTATATGCTTAGAGAAATTATAAATGCTGTCCGTTATGCAACAAACATATTGCAGCTCGTTTCAGCAAGAGAATGTGATACGGTATAGAGTTCATTAAACAGTGTAGTTTTTACAAGAATTCGATAAAGAGCCACTCGAATGGTAAATGTTTATCTATGATAGTAACTTAGTCGATGAAATCTGCTTTGTTTCCTCGAGAAGGTTTCAAACACTCACCAGAAATTTGTATCCAGTCTTGACAACCACATCACTGGCAGCTTCTTCATGATCAATTCTTCATTTGTATGTATATTGTAATGTATATTGTGCATTTGTTAGAAATATCTAGATACTACGCTATATTTTGTCTCCATATATTCGTCTGTAAGGTTTTTCTCTCAATAGTGATTAGTCAGTTCTATTGTTATGCAATGAAGGTTCATTTCCTTTTTCTTCATTAAGATTTCTGAGTAGATTGTAACTATCACTGATGAGTGGTCAGATGATAAGTCAAAGCATGATTCAGCTTTACTTTTTTTGGTATCAATGCCTTTCGTAGCGCAAAAGTCTATGACAACGGAAATTTTATTACTGTCTGATGGCCAATATGTTGGTAAGCTAGTCGAGATTTGTTGTAAATTGTATGCTTTCATTGCTTTGACTAATTCTCTACCCTTTGGGGTTGTCAGTCTTGAGCCTTAAATTGGGTGTTTAGCATTGTAGTCTCCTCCGGCAATAAATTTACTACCTAAAATATAGAAGAATTCCTGGAAATGTTCTTTTTTGTTGGTGTGCTTAAGTGGACAGTAAATGGCAGATGTTGTTATTGGGCAATGGTATTCTCCAATAGTTACACTGATGGTTTGTAGATAGTCATTGATAAATTTCTCCCTTTCATAATATTTGATGGTATCACGAATGATTATGACAGTTCCTCCATGTACTCTGTCCTCTGGGTGTTTTCTCTGGTACAGTTTATATTTAGGAATCCGCAGATTGTTTGTGAAATGGATCTCAGAGACCATTATGATGTCGATATTTTGTTCATATATAAATGTTTAAAGCTCTCCAGCATTCTTGTGGTACGATGTTTTATGTTATGTATATTCACCACATCATGACCTTGTTCTGCAAGACCTATCTTGCAGGCGTCGGAATCTGTACCATGATGTAGTTATAATTGATTATAACAAATCATGATTAAGACAAATCTTAATGTTTTATCGCTTTTTGATCTAAATGTATGGTATTGTGTATTTCTATTGTGGAGTTCCTTGATCAATGTTTTAAAATGTTCGGTCTCACAAACTTGAACTTTTATTGTTTTGTAACTGTTGGTTTTGATCGTGTATTTATTATTTGTGATTAGTTTAAGTAAATCGTAGATATGTCGAATTATACCTACTTTATAGATGATTATGGAAGGCAGCTTAGGCATAGCTTTTGTGTTGTTTTGTTTGATGAAAATAATTATAACAAAAATAATTAAAAATAATGATGAAAATAATTGGGCCAAGAGCCAGGAACGACAAAGAAAAAGCTGAAGTCTTCTCCAAACACCCAAAAAACGTGTTTAAGCTCTTTTCTTCTATAATATTCATAGATAGAGAAAATAAAGAATCGACTCTCTAAATGTGCCATTCCAAATAGATTTGACTCAACAAATTTACGGGTAAACAAGTAAAATAAAACAATGAAACAAAATCAACATTAAAAAAGCATCCTAATTTGATCTAATATGTGGCAAATTTTGCAGGAACTCTCAGAAAAGTGCATAAAATTAATAACTTTTATATTTAATGCGATATTGTAAATCACTTCCCTAGTACTTGGAAAGTGGCTCAAATCATTATGATTCTCGAACCCGAGAAAAAGCAAGAAAATGTCTCCTCGTACCGGTCTATAAGCATATATTTTTCAAAGTTTTTGAAATGTACGTTAATAGACTTAAAATAATAACAGAAGTAAGAAAAATTGTCCCAAAACATCGTTTGGATTTCGTAATAAGCCCGGAACAATAGAGCAAGTGCACAGACTGGTCAACCAAGACAAGGTATGGCACACTGTCAAGCTAAAGAAGCTTTTAGATAATCATTAGCAGCCATTAGCAGCACTGCAACTTTGTGGCCTTTTTAACACATTTTCCATAACATTTCTGATGATAAGAGTTTAGAGTTTAACATCTGGTGTTAATGAAGCAATTTCAGCACGAATGTTAGCCTTGAGTTAGTTTGTGATTTGGACCTTGTTTACATAAACTTTTTCCTTCAATAAACCCCATAAAAATAATCTGGAGCCGTCAAACTAGGAGCTCTAGAAGTCTACAATAAATCTACATTACAAAAATTATCAACTAGAAAAAATGTTTTTTAAAATGTTATTTATTTTAACTGTGCCGCCATCTTGCTGCGACATTACATTTCCCAGTTACATTCCCCAATTGAAGCTGTG
This sequence comes from Cosmopolites sordidus, assembly GCA_031761425.1. Taxonomy (NCBI): domain Eukaryota; kingdom Metazoa; phylum Arthropoda; class Insecta; order Coleoptera; family Curculionidae; genus Cosmopolites; species Cosmopolites sordidus. The sequence goes on along the minus strand of JARFXV010001480.1, from coordinate 1,041,342 downwards.
CCTAAACTATTTAATTATATTAAATTACAAATAAATGGAACATTTTAAAACCAAAACTTAAGAACTTTTTCTATTTGGCATATCATGTTTATTATCGGGCAACACTAGCATTCTCTAATACAGAAAAAATTGCATACAGCCTCTTTTCAATTAATTTTTGCATAAAAATCAGCGATATATTCGTCAGTGTAAAATAGTTTACTTTATGTGTTCATATATATACACATATTCATCCGCAATGCTGTGACTTTTATTCGTTAAATAGTGAAACGAAATAGCGAAACTATTATTATGCATGTATAGGGGCGAGGGGGGGGGGGGGGGGGGGGAGTATAGTAATAGTATAATAGTAAATCTATACTCCTTAAGGGATTATATATTTACTATTCTACTGGTATGAATCGAAGCGACTCAAACTTGATTATTAATAAGACAGTTTACCTAGGAACTAACTTCTAATACAATCTTTAATGCTTACAGCATCCCTGAGAAAATGTAGGAAGTAAAAACTTCTTCGAAAGCGCGGCGTTATTAAACTTCTCTGAGAATAACGTGTATCAGTTTAATATTACCGTGTGTTATAAATAATAATCTATATACGAGTCAATCGACATTTATCTCTGAATAAAAATATTATTATTATTAATTTTAACAGTAGTCGCAAATTAAATTTTTAGCAGTGTCTTTACCATTGCATTCTTTATAGATCCAGCTTGAATAACTGCAACAAAGAAACCATACTTCCTTGTCCCGACCGAATTCTCCACATATAGTGCAAATGTTATTAACAGCATTAGTATTATAATTTTCTTTGTCTGTGTCCATGTCATCGTAATCGTTGTCATTGCATAATTGTGCTTGAAGAACTTCGTCATCACTGCTGGAAATGAATACTCTCCTAATGATAGTTTTTATATTTGCTAAGGATTTGTCTTTTTTTATTACTGTTGTCTTTATTATATTTTAAACTTCCTTTTTCTTTTCTTCTTACTCTGTCTTTAAGGGAGTGGCAGTCAATATTTGTTACTCTTGTTTCTTGGAACGTGTTTTAGTTTTCTGAATTTTTTGAGACATTGGATTTAAGATTTGCAAAATACTACGTAAAAAAACTAGCAATAACTTCAGTTTCATTCGAAAAATGTGTTGTAGTAAAACCTGCAGTTACTATGTCATTATTCATTGCAGTTTGATTTCTAGATGTTAAGTCTTCAATAATAGGAACTGATATAAAGTCATCCTCACCGAATATATTGGAATTTATGGGATAAGTGTCAATTACTCGAATCCTTTTACTGCTGTGTCATCATAACATCACGAGTGATTTTTTCATATGAATGGTTTTTCATATATAAATCAATCAATCACTCACAATAAAAAGTGGTGACAACTGGCCTGCATCCTATGGGATGTATGCGGAGGTAATGATAGCATGTATACAAATACACATATCGTACATGAATATAATATTAATAAGGTTTCAGTGGCAAGTGATTGGCATGATTGTTAAGAATTAGGAGGGTGGGGTTTTGAGTAGTTGTAGTAATATGTTTGACAAAATGGCGAAACATTTTTTTAAAAAGATCTTCGTTGATCCACCCTGATTTTGAGCATGCATATTCAGCTCCAATAGGAGCTTTAGGCGCATACATTTTTCCAGGCCTTTGTAGAGTTGAAAGTCCTGTTTCATCAACATTAAATATTCTTTTGGCTGGATAAGCATTCTTCTCCATCATATCCTCTAAATTACGAAAAAACAAATTAATTTCAGTTTTATTGAAGCCCAACACTCTGTTCATTCTCGTTGGCTCTGGAGCTCGCAAAGAGATCCCAGAATCTTTTTAAGAATGCATACACCCAACATTTACCTACCATGCCTTTCTCTACTGAAAAAATGTTCTTTGCAACAGCAGATTCATAAGCCAGTTTGCGTAGCTGTTGTGTAATTCCAAAAAAATTTTTAGCCAAATTAACAACACGGTCAGCTAACTCCCTTTCATCATAGTATTCTCTTTTTCAAATTGTTTCTTATAAAAGATTCTGGAAGCACAAATGATCTTGCCACTTTTTTTATTTCCCTTCCAGCATGTACAGGTTCTAAAGCAGCCTGCATTTGAAGTGGGTCCCAAGTTTCCTTTTTTCTTTTTGCTGCACATTCAGTCATCTGTAAGAGAATAAACAAAAGTGAAATATATAGATGACAATACCGGACAATTATCAGACTACGATATTTTGTTTTGACATCATGTCTATATCTACGAATAAGATGTTAACCCTAATAACTCATTTCTACTATACCTAACACAAATGAACGATTCAAATCATGAAAAAAGTAGAACATCAGTTATATAAAAATTATAAGAAATGGGCGCGAAAGTTGTTAGTGATAGGTGATAGCTCAATAACAGCTACTGCCGCGTGGGGGCGATTTCTCGGTAGTATTGGGCATGATTTCATGCGCAGACAGCTATACTATAGGCAGATTTGTAGTTATGTGGGGGTGCGCTATTATCGACCGCGCCCAATTTTCCAACTGTCCCCTACGAAGAGCTGGTCATCCTAGAAGTATCCGAGGAAGAGATCAAAGATATATTAAACCTTCTGCTGTACGATATTGGCAAATACGTGGGGGTTTTGTTGCAACTTGAGACAAAACTGTTTCGGTGGTGACTCTTAATCGTTATTTTTGTTTTTTTGGTCTGCTTTCTTATATGCTTAATATATCCTTATTGAATGTCTTACCTTATACCGTCCACGGTGCATCGCTTAGTGTGAACGATAGACGCAAAAGTGTGAACATTTTTCAGGATAAAAGGCGAACTTTTGTTTTTAATTTAATTAGTTAATTCAATTTTAATTTAGTCCATAAATTATGACATGGGAAAAATATATACTTGAGAAGTATCATAGGAAGTATAAATGCAGCCCAAAATATAACCGAAAAAGTTCAGCCCATTAGAGCGTGAAAATCTCAACAAATCATATAAGACCAGACAGCATAGAGCTCATCAAACAGTGCAGTTTTGCACGATCCAGCAAGATCCAGCAAGATCCTGCGATAATAAAAAACTAGCAGATGAAGTCTCCATGGCTATAGACATGTTTGTCGAACACTTTCCAGACGTAAATAACTTTAAATGAAACTGTAATATGTGTATACAAAAAGACAAAGGTCAATACTTTTTAACCAATAATACTTTCATATCTAATTTATTTAAGGGGAAAACCGCAAAATTGCTACATAGGGTTTTAAAATTTTCATTGAATATTTCTGTGTTTGTTTCAAGTAATGTTTTGTGTTTAACTTATTTATTTTTTCCATTATTTTCATTTGGACAAATTCATGTTTGTCCGAAGTAATTGTTTTTGTTTGATTTGTTTACATATTCTATCAATTTAATTTTATAGACAAAATATGTTTTAGATTTAGAATTTAGGATTAAAGTCTTGTGCTTAAGTTTATCGAGAAGCCTACCGACCCATGTGACAAAAAATTGTCATATGGGATTTTGAATTGTTCATTTGGACATTTTGTTTCTGTTTTCAGTATTTATTATTGTTTAATCTGTTTATATATTCTATCCTTTTAAGTTTAAAATCAAAATATTTTCATATTTACTTCTGTTAAGAAGAACGCGAAATTGTTACATGGCGTTTTAAGCTTTTGATTTGAGCAATTTCGTATGTGTCTTTATTTCAAATCAATTTTAGACAAATATTTATTTTAAATATCAAATTTAATTTTATCAAGACGAAATCCGTCAATTTGTCATATAAAATGTTGAGATTTCCATTAGGACATTTCCGTATCTGATTTAAATAATTGTTACTGTTTAGTTTGCATACATATTCTATCATTTGTATTTCAAAGCCAAAATAATGGAACCATTGGTGTGAAACACTAAACTTGAAGAGATTTACCACTAAACACCAAAACACTTTTTTGAACTGCTCGACGCACGTTTCGCTAACCATGTTAGCATCATCAGGAGATGATTTAATCTTCTCCTGATGATGCTAACATCATCATGATGATTTCATGAGATAATTTAATCTTCTCCTGGCGATGCTAACATCAACATGATGATTTCATGAGATGATTTAATCTTCTCCTGATGATGCTATGTTAGCGAAACGTGCTTCGAGCAGTTCAAAAAAGTGTTTTGGTGTTTAGTGGTAAATCTCTTCAAGTTTAGTTTAAGTAGAAAACTGCAAAATTGCCACATGGAATTTTGAGATTTCCATTTGGACAATTCCGTGTCGGTCTTAAGTAATTGTTATTGTTTAATTTGTTTAATATTCTAAATAATAATCTAAGTTTAAAGCCAAAATATTTTCATATTTCATTTTGTTAAAGCCGTTTTCAGGATGAAAGACGAAATTTTGCTTTTCCATTCGAACATCATACAACTGCCATTACAGGAATTATGGAATTGGCTATTATATACGTGAGAAGTATCAGAAAAAAGTATAAATCTAGCCCATAATATGACCGAAATAGTTCAACCCATTAGAGTTATCTACGAACTCGTGAAAATCTATATTGGTCAGACATCACCAGACAGCATACATCTATCAAACAGTTCAATTTTTAAAGAGTCTACGATAGGGAAACTCGACTAGTCGGTGAGATTCTCCATCGTTCACCATAAAAATATTTTTGACGTAACATTGGTCGAACTCTTTCAGACCGCCAATAACTTTAATGATCTTGCAACAGTGTACAAGGCTCCTGGAATACCTGACTACAAGAAGACAAAGGTTATCTACTAACTTGATGTGCAGAAAAATTACAACACTCGTCTCAACCCATACTGTATAGAACTCCTTTATCCCTTTTAGTCGTCGAGGTATGCCTATAACATTCGACACTATGGTAACCCTTCAGGTATTAACATCACTTAAATACAGTTAACGATAATTAGTGTAGTTAACGGCAGTTGGTAATCGCAAACACTTTAATTCAACACTATATTCGTCGTCTGCACACATAGCAACGGCGACGGCCGACGGCAACTACAATAGTCGAATTGATTATGTTTTGATAAGGTCTCGATGACGATGGTCAATAAGCTGAAACTGAAACAATGTGAATGTGAAAGTGACCACCGACTACAATAGATTCTGTTAAAAAAGTACCGGAAATTGATCATTTGAAAAGCCCGCTTAAAGGGATTGTCAAAATTCTTTTTACGGCTAAGTTGACACAACTGCCCTCTATACAGATGCGGAGTTTGAACGTCATCTGTGATTTAGTCTGTTTATAGTGCTCGATTTTGTCAATTCATCTCAAGTGTGTTTTGCGATTTTTACAATGGATAAAAACATCGAACAAAAAATGTGTCTTAAATTTTGCATTGCAAATGAAATTTTGTGCGCCGTCGCTGAAAATTGCAGAAGGCTTATGGTGAATCAACATTATCAAAAATACGTGCATATGAGTGGTACAATGCATTCGGTCGAGATGTGGTAGAAGATTTGCCTCGCTCTGGTCGACCATCAACGTCTTCAACTAAAGTTTACATCGCTAAAGTGAAGGAAATGGTGACTGAAAATCGTCATTTAAGTTAGAGAGAGATAGTCGCTGATCTTTCTGTGTCTCACGATTCAATTCGTACCATTTTAAGCGATTGTTTGGGCATGAAACACGTTGCCGTTCGACTAGTGCCGAAAGACCTGAATTTTCTTCAAAAACTCAATCACGTAAAGCTGAAGATATCAACTCAATTCCGATCCCACATTCATAAACCGCATTGTAACTGGTGATGAGACATGGGTATAGGAGTTTGACATGCAAACCAGTCAACAAGCTTCGGAATGGCGGAATGGAAAAACCCACGTCAAAGTAGATCAAAAGTTAAGATGTTGACTGTTTTCTTTGATTATCGGGGTGTAGTGCATTCGGAATTCTTGCCAGAAGGTCAGACGGTAAATAAAGAATATTATCTGAGCGTTATGCGGCGTTTGAGAAAGCAAATTGGCCGACAAAAGCCAGATTTGTGGAAACAAAACTCTTGCATTTTGGATCACAACGCACCATCTCACAAGGCTATCTTTGTGAACAAATTTCTGGCCAAAAACTTAACAAATACAACAAAATACCACTTCGAGGCACCCGTTTTCAATCGATGAAAAACATAAAAGAGAATTGGCCGCGAGAACTGCAGTCGATTCCGGAAAATGCGTTTAAAACATGATTTGACAATTGGATTATTCATTGGCATTAGTGTATTATTTCGGAAGGAGCCTACTTTGAAGACCATACAGTAATTTTGGATAAATAATAAACATTTTGTGTTTTATGAACCAATTTCCTGTACTTATTTAATAGAATGTATTACAGATTTTATTTAAAATACTACCCAAAAAGCCCATTCACAACTAGTCCAGCATCTTTATGAATTTCAAAAAAAAAATGTGCGAAAATCTGGAATTCATTCCATTGTCTAATGATATAATATCTTCCAAGGTTTGGTATAGGACATGAACCATTATTCAGTAGATGAAACAAATACAATATAAACACAAGGACTTTAGAAACACCAACATTGGATGACCGATGCCACCTTTGACTTAATCGAAAAAAAGACGCACACTTAGAAAAACGGGTATACAGTCAGAGGAACGTCGCCTTAAATACTCCTCGCAATATCGAAAAATTCAGAGACCATGCAGAAAAAATAACAATGATCACATAAAAAAGTTACCTAAAATAGTCTCATGTTAAATCAAAAAAAAGCCCAAAGACCTCTATAAAGCTGTGAAGGAAATAACAAGAAAATGTAACACATACATGGACATTACAGGATGCACAAGGTGAAAAAACAATAGATATCGATGGCATTTTAACCGAATAGAAAGACTATTGCAAACCCTTTCACGATTAGTATAATTCCACCATATTCAATTTGGAAACACGTGGACCTAATATTTTAACAGAAATCAAAAACGCTATACGTAATCTAAAAAACAATAAAGCCGCAGGTTTCGATGGAGTCACCGTAGAAGTAATTAAAACAATTGGCGAAGTTGGGGTAGACATATTCCACAGCATCTGCCAAAAAGTGTGGGATACCGAGTTGTAGCTAGAAGATTGGTCGATCTCAGCATTTATACCTCTACACAAAAATGTGCTATGAACAAATTCCAAAACTACCGCCTTATTGATCTCATTCCACATGCCAGTAAAATGGAGTCCCTCTTCACATGATCAAGAAAGGTTTATAATCTTATTCATCATGCCAGATTCCCCAAGAGTAGGCAGGATTCGTTCCACGTTCCACCACAGAGGTACACGAGAACAGATATTCAACATTCGACAAATACTCGAAAAAGCCAGAGAAGTAAACCATTCCATAAAGAATGGAAGCTACCTTTATGGGCTAAAAATTAACGAGGAGAAAACGTAATACAAAACACAAAGAAACATAAAGTAAAAGCTTTATTTTTTCCAGTATTGCTATATCTCACTGAAGCAGGTGCAATTAAAAGCAGTACCTCAACCGTATTGATTCTTTTGAAGTTTGGTACTGAAGGCGGGTCCTTCGCATTCTGTGAACTACTAGACGAACAGACGTATCCGTTATACAATACAATAATATCCTAAATTATTTATGAACGAATACGAATTTACGTCGGATTTCCAGGGATGCTAATAACCCATAAAGACTGGTGATACTGAGATGGATGGAGGGCTCTCGATCACGCGGCAAACCTCCAAAAAGATGAAAAGATCAATTTAAAGGCCAAATTAAGTAAAAGTTGGTAAATCTCTTTAATATGCAATCAAAGAAGTCAGAAATAGAGAAGTACGCGAACTGAATGAGTTTCCATAAGTCACGACTGTTTTGTAAAAAAAGATACGAACAAGAAGAAGAAGGAAGCCAATATACTATATTTTTTTGTAGTCGTGTATATTTTGTTCTCCAGTATAGTATAATACCAATACCATATACAGTATTTCTTTTCAACCCCGTATGATACTTATTAAGCTATTAATATATACGGTAAAGACAAAAATTTATATTATACATTTGTAACAAGAGTTTGAATAATTTAACTCATTAGTTTCTGTCATATCGCCATCCAAGCGAGGTATTGGACTAACAACGTAATTTCAAATCCCTGTGAAACCTTCATTTATGTCTGGAAACTATGGTCATTTCCTCCAATTCTTCCCGTGTAATGGATGTTATTCATTTTGGGAAAGTGCGGTTTTCGGAATATATGTCTCGCTCATCAATTTTCTCAATAAAAATATTAGGGGTTTCAGAATATTATGAGAGTTTTTGTTATAAATATACTTGCAATTCATCTATTTTAAATAAAAGAGAAGCAGAGTTCTGTATACTTGATGTATTAATTAATTACACAAGCCAACGATGAAAAACCATTTTTAATAACTTTATCTAATTCCTATGTTTTTTGGTGTGCTGAGTCCGAATATAATAAAAAAAAGTCGTATCATCAACCAATTTTTCACATTATGATATAAAAAAAGTGAAAAGTTTATTTTTTATCATTCAAATGTTAATAGATTGGCAATAAAATCAGAATGTTATAAGGTTAGCAGTAAAATTAAATGTTATGAGGTTGGCGACTTCCAGTTAATATAACCTCGCATTGTAATGTTTAACCCATGTGCTTTAATTCACACAATTATGCTATCGTGGATGTAAAAAACTCTCCTTATAGTTTTTGTTATATATGTGGTGAGTTTGTAGTTAAAAAACATTACTGACTTTGTAAACAAGGTATATTTTGCATATTTTGGTAGAGAAATCGGTAATCAAGAATAATGTGGGGCTCCTCACAAAGTATGGTTTGTTTGGGTTGAGGATTTTAGGAAATGGCATAAGAAAGAAAAAAAAGCTTTTAGATTTGCAGTACCCTTGTTATTTTTGTGGCGTTAATGTTTCTGGATATAACTCCAAAAATAAGAAAGTAATTGTCTATCCTAACTTCAGCTAATCGGCTGGTAGGACATGGAACGGGATATTCCCTGAGCCATCTCAGTCTAATGATGACGTTTTACAGTCTAATCCCGAATTTAATGAAAGTCGACCGGATGATGGTGACTTTCAATGTTCTCCAAAAAATTTTAGGCAACAGTTGTTTACACAAGCCGAATTAAATTATATAGTGAGAAATTTGGATTTGACTAAAAAAAAGCAGAATTGCTAGGTTCTAGGCTGAAAGAAAAGCATTTATTGCAATCTGGAACATCTATTTACCATTTTAGACTAAGAGATCAAAAGTTTGCTCAGTTTTTCAAGCAGGAAGATGATTTGGTTTACTGCCATGATATTGGCAATCTAATGAACAAATTTGGCATTGAGTTTAAGAAAAAGAATTGGAGGCTTTTTATAGACTCATCAAAAACTAGTTTAAAAGTGTTCTGTTACACAACGGAAACACTTATACTTCACTGCCTCTTGTTCATTCAGTCCATATGAAGGCAATTTACGAAAATCTTAAAATGATTTAACAGAAAATGAACTATCCAGCTCACGATTGGATGCTATGGTGGAGATTAAAAAGTTGTCTCTATGATCCTTGGTCAACAAAAGGGATTTACAAAGTGAGTGGGACATCAGATCAAGAGATCAACATTGGTCCAACAAACAATGGCCTGTAAAAAAAAACTTTAATATCTGGCGAAAAGAACATTTTGCATAAAACTTTAGTAGACCCAAAAAAAAATCTTCTACCACCACTTCACATCAAGTTAGGCATAATGAAATAATTTGTAAAAAAATAACCTAAAGTAGGTGAATGTTTTAAATATTTGTGTAAAATATTTTCTCATTTATCAGAAGCCAAACTGAAAGAACGGGTTTTCGTTGGGCCTGATATTCGCAAAAAGATATTGGATTCCAACTTTGAAGCAAGAATGAACATAAAGGAAAAGGAGGCTTGGATATAATTTAAAGAAGTTGTGACTAAGTTTTTGAGCAGTGTGAAAGACCAATTATGAACTTATCGTAGCTAATTTGATAGTCCACATTTTGTACAACCATCTTGACTTTTTTCCTAAAAACTCGGGCGAAGTGATTGAAGAGCAGTAGGAATGGTTCCATCAGGACATAAAGAGGGTGGGAAAATAGTTCCAGGGACGGTGGAATATCAACATAATGGGTGATTACTGTCGTAGAGAACAAAAAAATACATCACATTGGAAAAAAAGCAATACAAGAAACTTTACAGAGAAAAGGGAAAGGAATTCCCAAAAAATAAGCACATAAAAGATTTACATTGAAGTAAAATATGTTATCATAAGTAGAAATTATAGCCTAATCAAATAAAAGTACGGTTTAAGTTTTTATTTTTTATGTATCAAATTTTCCCTATTTTGAAATATATTCGATTTTATATTGTCAGAGAACTGTAGGCGATACAAAAAAATGATACCAGATACGGTTTCAGCACCCAAAAATACATACGATTTAGATGTATAGGTTTAAAAGGTTTTACAAATATTTTTGTATTTTTTTGGCCTGTGTTATCAATATACAATAATTAACTGTATTATTAAATGCAGGTGGTACGGCTAAGCGAACTATGTCTAGTTTGATTACTAGGAGAAAAAATTAACCCACATCTTAAAACTGGTTTTGTTCTTTAAGAACTCATCAGTTAAGCCTGGATGTTTTTTTTCTCAAAGTAATCGAACCAGACCCGACCGTCTTAATCTCGAACATTGAACAATTTATGTGAACATTATACGGTAACGCCACCTAGGGGTCGGCGTGCTACTGCATATTTCGACCTCTAGCTTGTGACAGGTGGTCACCCTTGCCGGCTTGGTTGAAATAAAAGAGAAGCAGAGTTCCGTCTACGTAATCATACTAATTATCAATATACAAAAATTAATTGTATTATTAAATACAGGTAGTACGACTGGATGAACTATGTCTCATTCGATTATTAGGAGGAAAAAATTCATTCACATCTTAAGACCCGTTTCTTACTTTCAGAACTCATCAGTTAAGTTCTCTGTAATGTTTTTCTCTCGAAGTAACTGTTTTTTTATTGCCTAGTAGTATTATTTATTTATGTAATAATAAATTACCCGAAATGGGTACTGACTTTTTTGAGGGTCCTAGCTACATCAGGAAGCATCGGAATTCCCCTTTTCTTTTGTGAGGTAGAGTTCGATGATACCTGAGATTGAGTTGGCAACGAAGTCCAGAGAAACTTCGCGAAGGTTAAGTGGAAAGAGAGAAACCGTGCCTTTATCTGAAATTCGAAATTACCCCAATACCGGGTCGTCGATCAGCGGGCATCGACGTTCCGCCATTTGGAGCAGAAAACATGCGATTTGCGACTACGGTTAGTTTTTCGGATCTTACACAAGCTGGAAACTCGAGAAATTCGGGCCACATATGCTTGCTGCCGCAATTTAAGTGGACAATTACTGAAGTATTAGCACTCCGAGAGAAGTTTGGAGCACTGAGCTGAATGGATCAGGCTCAGTATTTGAGCAGACATTTACTCCACAAGCTCGAAGAGAGGATTGGCTAGTGGCGCTGAAGATTTAACGCTCTCTTTTACAGTTTATTCTAATTTTTGCTAGTACCATTTGGTGGTCACTTCCAACATTAAAATTGTTAAGGACAATATAATTGCAAAATATTGTTTTATTGTTGAACATATGTACTCAATTTCACTTGTGAGTCATCTGCAGATTTTTTTTATAGGACGAATTCAAAATATAAAGTTTTTTTTTTCGCTTCCATATGGGTCAGTTGCATCTTCACCAGTCCTTGCTTTTGCAATAGGTCTTGCAAGGATACGCTGTCCCGATAGTGTGATATCGGTTGAGATCTTGATAATGGGCTAGAAATAGAAAAAAAAAGTTTAACTATAACAAGTGTACAACTAGATAGGCTGCATAATTTAAAATGAATTTTATTTATACAGGGTTTCTCACAAAACCGTGGCGGGGTATAATTTTGTTTTCTTATCGAATACCCTATATGTTCATCCATTTTTGCATTAGGGTATATGTTGTTATTAAACTAATGAATAAATCCATGATAAGTCATAATATATTAAGAATTTAGGTCATCACATATTTTAATATTTGATTAAAAAATAATTACTATAGAGTAACAAAACTTATTATTATAATAAATAAAACGTCATAAATATTTAGTTTTTTAGTAAAACAGTTTAAGTACAAACATTTATAAAGAAATCAACACAATCATTTAATTAAATGTTCAATATATTTACCATTTTGTGCAACTCTATGCCTATGTTGAAAAGAACTATTGACTATAATGAGCTGGCCTCATTAATATTCATAAACACATTTCTTATTCTAATTTGCATGTTGTCTATTGTGGCAGGTGGCTTTTGATAAACTTATTTTTGAACAAAACCCCATAAGAAATAATCTAGTTTTTGGACCTCCCCTACCAATCCATTTATTTTTATGATTTGTATCCAAATATTGTCACACCTGCATGCTAAACATTCATCTTGCTACAATTAAAGGCTTATTAATTAAAGCAAAAAATTAAGAAAACTATCACCAATAACTCTATTGTCAAAAAAAGTCCATAGGAAACGATCTTCGATAATACCACCTCGCACATTAAGAGACCGTCTATGCTGATGATCTAAAGGGATAATGAATCTTGGATTTTTACTGCTGTAATAGTGTAAGTTATGTCGGTTGACGTACTCATTTTTGTGGAAAGTTATCTCATCTGAAAATAAAATATATTTGAAAAAGTTCGTTCATTTATTTGTACGTCATGATTTTCTAGGCTCTCTAGGCTATCTACGTACTTTAAGTTGTAATTGAATATTCATATTTCTTTTCGATAGTCAAAATAATGGATCATAAAAATATGTTTTCCTATATAATTATGAAAGCCCACTCTTTTTTTCTCTATCATATAAAAACTGTTTAAAAGCTATACTAGAACAATATTTGCCATTTGAATTGAATTTTATGATGTTATTACTAAAACGTGTAAGGTGTAATCCATTAAAAACGAAATATTTAAAACAAAAATATAAAAATCTTGGAAATTATGGTAAATAGGTATAGGACATGTTTAAGAAGAATAGAAATAAATTGTCTTAGGAATATTGCAAAGCGAAAAATTATTACACATTCCATTTAAAAAATCTGAGATATGATGTTTTGATTATTTTCATTTTTCTCAGTTATTCTGAACACCCTATACAACCTATACAACGTAAACAAATTTTGTTGGCATTAAAAGTTAAGTCGTCGTTTTACTAATATTCGTACCAAAAATTATAATCTTACATCAAAAAATAAATGATATATGATACTGCAAAATAGAGTCTGCAACTTATTTTTTAGAAAATTCCGGATGTCGGTAAAACATTTTTTTTTACTCTATATCAACAACTTTTTCTCTATCTCCAGCCATTATTAATATATCAACGGATATCGCACTATTGAGATACCCTATATATATATATATATATATATATATATATATATATATATATATATATATATATATATATATATATATATATATATATATATATATATATATATATATATATATATATATATATATATATATATATATATATATATATATATATATATATATATATATATATATATATATAGAGTTAATCGTTAATCAAGCCAAGGACCTACTAGTCTATAATGATATTATTTTCTAAATATCAGTGACATAGCTTTTTACCTTTAATTATATCTTTCACCAAGAATTTTGTTATGAAAATGAATTCTTAATTTTATTACCATATTTTATGATTCTGCAATAAAAAAGCTTCTTTTACCTACTGACACGAATTGAACAACGAGGTTTATATCTTCATTTAAATTGAAACTTTCACTATGCAAACTTTTGTAAAAATTGAAATATATAAAAATCTAATGTGGAGGTATTTAAATTGTAGAGAGAATATAAATGCTAGTTCTTTTGCTAGTTATGGATTTTGTTATGTCGATATACTCGTAAAATTTAGAAGATTAACGAGAGCAGGAATATGTCGAATCAAATCTTTTGGCTCTTTAGTAGTAAACTAGTTCACCCACGGAAGTGTTCTGGTTCCCATTGTGAATCTATTATATACTATTGATTTACTCTATTTGAAACTCTAGTGGCTACATTTATTGATTATATTACTTTTCTGGCAGTTGATTACGCTTAAGAAAATTCGAATAGAAAACATCAAATAGCAGAAAATAAAATAGCTCATTGAACAATTAATCTCAACCTTATAAACTTTACAAACAAAAAATTACAAAACCACTTCTTCTGGACATCGGAATGGTCTTCTGGACATCGATGGTACAGTTGTTCCATGAAATTTGAATTTCAGATAACGGGGCATGACTCTTTATTTCAAATTTCTCTGACAGGCCCATGTCTTGTTCTTCTTCTTTTTTGTAAAAGTTCGTCTCGTGTATTGATTTAATAATGGTAAACTAAAAACTTCTTATGACCCCACAAATAAAAGTCTAACTTTAATAAATGTCTGGGCTACAAGGTGGCTAAGGAAATTCACCACCCTGCTCAATCCATGGATGTGGAAAACGTTGATTCAAATGATTTCGCACTGCCACAGAAAAATCGGGTGGCGCCCCATGTTGCATGAACCACATGTCTTATCTTGTGTTTAGAGCTATATTGTCCAAAAGGTCTAATAATTTTTTAAAAACTGCACTTTCTGATCTCCCTTCAGTGTTTGCGGAAACTCGAATGGGTCGATTAAAAAATTATCGATAATGCCGCACCAAATTTTAATTGAAAACTCGTGCTCCAAATGTCGTCCTCTTGGTAGGTACTGTCGTGTACCACAAACTAAAATTACACCACACCAGAAAAACAGAGTTAATTGAATGAGACAAAGCACAATCACACCTTTTATTTAACGATATGTTCGTAATCTTAATTTTTTTAACAAAACACGTGCTTACTTAACCAAAAAACCTCGTTTATTTTGAAAATAATGTTGCCTATCTGTAGGTAATTAAGGTTGCCATGTATTTGACATCCTCCCACCTTGCAATACAATTGCAAAATTATAAACTCAAAAGCAAAATAATTAATTACACAATAAACTTAAACAACATGTCTCAAAAAGCTAGATTAAAAACTAGTTTTAACACAACAGAATTATCCGAAATTGTCTCTGAATGAATATTAAATCTATTCAAAAGGTTTAGACTTACATACACTTAAAATAAGGCATCACAACATGATATACCTAACAAGGTGCAAACAACTACATAAACTAAGTTAAAAGATACAAAGAATTTCAGTTTTCTCTCCAAAACAAAAATAGAAAGCACAAATAAATAACAATATTTTAAACTACGAAAATAAAATAATAATAATAAAATGCTTAGTCCAAAAGTCTTTTTGGTATTTTAATTTTCATTCCCTTCTTGGAAAACTTAATTTCGTTGTTAGGAAAGGTCCGAAAGATCACTGTCTGATGAACCACCCTTGTTTTCCATATCATCGTAAGTTAAATCGACCCCACGAGTTATTCCCGAACGATCACCGTCAGACGCACCACTACTGACTTTTACACTACCTTCACTGAGAACTGTAACACCATCCCCCTCTCTATCATCATGGCACTCAAGTAAATATAGTCTTTGAACCGATCCCAGTAGTATACCTTTTTTCGTTTTCACACTAGCCACTCGAATCTTGCCATCTTTACCAAGATGCACCACCAATTCACGTCCCAGAACAGCCAGTCTATTCTTTTATCGTGATCGTTACGAACCAAAATTATATCACTTACTCTAAGCTCACAATTCTGTTTTACTTTATTTTTTAGCTGTAACTGACCAAGCTATTCTACTCAAAAACGCTTTTCTAAACTTTCTTTCAGTTTTAATCTGTAGAGTAAAAGTTTAGACAGACCCTTTTCCGCAATATCAATATCTGATATAGTCAAATAATTGCCACTTAAAGAAGGTTATAGAAACATCATAGGAGTGATTGGGTCAAGGTCTTTGGTGTCCTCTGTTAAATGAGTTAGAGGTCTCATATTTATGATGTTTTCACATTCGCAGATCACAGTGTTCAACTCTTCGAATGTTAATAGTGAGTGCTCTAACACCCTTTGTAAAAGTCGTTTCATTAACCCGACCATCCTCTCAAAAAAACCTCCCCACCATGAAGCCAATGGAGCATTAAATTTCCAAGTGTTTATCTGTGTACTCGAAGTATCTTCAATTTTCTTCCAATCCATTGCTTTCAGTAGATTTCCTATGCCGATAAAACAACTCTCATTATCGAATAATATCTTTGGTTTTCGACGTCTTGCCATAAAACGCCTTAACGCTTAAATGAAACCTTAGGTTGACAATGATAAAATCAGCTCCAAATATACTGCTCGATAAATAGCACAGGTGAACAGGCACACCAAAACCTTCTTTTTTCCTCCACGGGCCTTAATATAAATATAATGTCCTGCGTAGTCAATGCCCGTCACCTTAAAGGCATCCGCATCTTTAACTCCATCACGTGGTAACGGAGGACTTTCAACTTTAATCCTTTTTACACTCTGTTTTTGCAGGATAAGCATTTAGAAGTCGCAGCTTTAACTGACCTGAGGTCTCCCATGATCCAAAAACGTTCTCTCAAAATACTCAATAATGTCTGGTTTCCCACATGACAAATTGTTAAGTGTTTATCAAAAATCATTTTACTAGTTACGCTATTTTTTCCAGGTAGCACGATAGGATAACGAAAACCTACTGAATCATCCCTTTCGGAAATTCTCGATTTAATTCTGATAAGACCCTTTTCATCTATGAAGGAGTTCAAATGCATAATATTTTTGTAATTTTCTCCACTAAATTCTGCAGCTTGAATTTGTTGAAAAATGATACTTTCCGCTTCGTCCAGTTCGCTTACTGAAAAATTTCCTGTTCGTTTTTCACATTCAGTTGTTTTAGATTTCAAATTGCTAATAGATCTTAAAATGTAGATTATCATTCTGACCACCTTAGGAAATCTTGAGAAATATTCTAAAATAAATTCAGTTTTAACTGTATAATTTATTAAAGACTTGGTTACCCTTTTTCTTTCTTTTAATATTTCTTAGTTTTATTTTTCTTAGTTTATTAGTCACTATTAGTTTAATATTTCTTAGTTTTTTAGTCACTACTTCTTTTTCTTGAGGCCATTCGTCAATCGGTTGCCTCAACCATACTGGGCCCTCCCACCATCGGGATAAAAGCAATTGGTAAGGGGAATAACCTCGTGACGGGAGGTCTGCCGAATTCATTTTTCCTGGCACATGTCTTCATGAGGAGACTGGACTAAATTTTCTGAATTCGAAAATTCCGTTTCGGACAAAGGTTGACCACTTCTATGTTCTCTTGATCCAGGAAATAACCGTGGTGGAGTCACTCCAGAAAAAAACATGGCACCGAAGGATCAAAATTTTGTTTTAAAGAATTATATAATCTTACTCCTATTGTGGCGGATAAAAGTTCAAGTCTAGAAATCGAAGTTTGTTTTAGTGGACTTACTCTGGATCGGGCTGCTAGTAATGACACCAATACTTGGTTACTTTCTTCCAAGCATCCTTGCTGGCATCGCAAAAGATATGAAGACTCAACTTTTGAGGGTTTCCCCCTCCTTTCACCCATCTTGGAATATGTATGGAGCTTAATCTTTGCAATTCCTTGAACCACTTTCGAAACTGGCATTCAACCGTCTCTGGGATTTTTTCGTCCCAACCAATTATTATTCTCTGAATAATACTGACTGACTGGGCAGCTAAATCCTATGATATCAAAAACTCGATGAGCAACACATAATATCTTCCGTTTTGATATATGTTTTAATTTAGCTTCTTTAATTTTCAAATTTTCGACATTTATCGTCAAAGTATCGTCTTCTTTATTCCACAACATTCCTAGAACAGGCGACATTGTATTTTCTGACAAGTAAGGTTCAATTGTGGACTCCCACCCTCTGAGGTCGAACATTGCCTCAGCCATCAATTGAGTCGACTATTTTATAAATTGGTGAGCTGTTAATTCATCATCAACACTCGCTATGCAGTTATCAACAAAAAAAATTTTTAAGAGTAGTTCTACAGTGCTCTGCGAGTACAAGGCTTTACCATTAAATGTTTTTTCTAAGCATTTAGAAAAATGGTGTTCCAGTGTGGCTGTCAATAAAAACGGACTACTACTGATGCCAAACACAAAACGCCTGTGACGAAGTACATTCGGTTGTCCTTTTTCATCAACCCATAAAAACCTCAAACTATCTCGGCCTGATGGAAAGATCGCAAAAATGCTTTCGTGATGACCCCAATCCTTTTTTTTTCTAAACCTCAGTAAAATGTTAAGTATTATTTCCATTAAATTCGAGCCCGTTTCTAAACATTCATTTAAACAAGGTTGGTCTTTTAGATGTGCGTATACATCAAAAACTGGTCTAATGCGCGTTGTCGAACTTTCTTTAACGATTGGCCGGTGGGGTAGGTAATGAATTTGTAAAACTAATTTATTTTCACTAACCTCCTCAATAATCCCCTCCTTCAATCAGGCCTTAAAACGTTATCATAACTCTTTAGGAAATTCTGGCCTTCAAATTTCTTTAACGTTGCATCAAGTCGTTTCGTAGCGAGCATGTAATTGTCTGGCATTGGGGGATGACATTCTAACCAAGGTAGTTTTACCTGATATCGACCCTCTGTGTCAACCGGTATAGTATTTTTGAAAAAATCTGCAGCTGACACAGCATACTCCTCTTTGGATTTTCTTTCCGATGAATCTTTTATGCCTAAAGAGTCCAACTCCCACAACTGATATAGTGTGACATTCCTAGTTAAAAGTAAAAGTGTCATAGATGTCATACTAAAAGTTGGTACTTCCTTTTCAGCTTTACCAATGGATGGCTTATATATGAAAATCTAATAGTACATATATACGCCATCCGACGGGAGGTCGGTGAAAACATGGGTTGTTGACTGTGGATAAGATCTTACTATTCTTGATGGTATGGTATATGTCGGCGCCCTGAAGAGTCTGAACCTCCAGAGACGAAACATATGTCATCCAGTTAAAGGTATAGATGGAACAAAGGGATAGGACCAACAAAAGTGTTCATTTAGGCGGAGACGCAGGTTGTTGTGTGTTCCACAGAGATTGTGGAACCCAACGGTTGGGTGTGGGATGACACTCAGCTACTGCTGTCTCATTAGACGCAGTCCAAGAAAATCTAATAGTACATATATACACTATCCGACGGGAGGTCGGCGAAAACATGGGTTGTTGACTACCTGGATAGGGTCTTCCTATTCTTGACGGTATGGTATATGTCGGCGCCCTGAAGAGTCTGAACCTCGAGAGACGAAACACATGTCATCCAGTTGAAGGGATAGGTGGGACTCCTTCCCGGTCAAGCAACCAATAAAAGTGTTCATATATATATATATATATATATATATATATATATATATATATATATATATATATATATATATATATATATATATATATATATATATATACATATATACATACGTTGGTTGTTGGACTCAACAAGGTACCGACATATGCTCTCTCGTCAAGAATATGGAAATATGGAGACTCTATCCACAATCAAACAATTCAAACTTTCTCCGACTTGTCGTCGGATGGTTCATAGATGCAGTTTTTGATTTTTTTGAACTGCGCCCAATGAAACAATAGTGGTCGGGAGTTATGCATCCCAACCAATGTAGTCCACAATCTCATGTGGAACATACAACAACCTGCGTCTCCGCCAAAATAAAGATTTTCAGCAAAAAATATTCCTTGTTTTTGAATATTTTTAATATTCTTCACTAGCCCAATGTGTCTTTTCATACAAATAATAATTAGTTATTATTTAACGAATAAATTACAAATAAACTATTGAACAAAATAATAGTGGCAACGTCGCATTGACTAATTGAGATGATCCCTACGACAAGTAGTGTTATAGACAAAAATTATTTTAGTGTGTACATTTAAAACCAAAATTGGATTATGTACACAAATCACGATTTACGGAGATGCTGTTGCCAACTAGATTATTGTTGGGAGAAATAGGTTAAAATGGTGTCAGGCTTACATGGACTCAAATGGTGGCATTTTGAACATTTAATTTAATAAGACAATAATATTTTTTTTCTTAATGTGACGTGATTTGTTTAAAACGTGATATGGTGTTATGGTGAGAAAAATTAGTACTAGTAATTTTAACTTTGACATTAAGACACAATAATTTGTAAATTTTCCCTTTTTTTGTAACAAAACAAACCAAATTTATGCTGAAACGTATGGAATAAATGGCTATAAAAGTATTACATTTTATTATCAAATAAAACCTTAACCAATTGTCGACGTTGCCAATTGTTAAATTTTTTTTAAAGTTTTGACCTGTTTTCCGCGGAAATGGCGGCATATTGGACCCATATTTTAAAGAAATGTTTTGTTTAAAAGAATGTAAAGAATCGTTGGTTAAATATACGAGTTAAATATACGATAAGTTACTTCCCTTACATTGTGTTTCATTGCGCTTTAATTTTTATAAAATCCATAATTGCTTATTTTCGAGTTTCCAATTTTCTGGTTCGTACACGTAATGTTTTTACTATAACAATTGTTTTTGATATACATGGTGTAAGGGAAAGTACTTTCGTAATTTTAGTTGAGGTTTATTTACAGTTTTTTTGAAGAAAAAGTTTCCTTAAAACATGTATCCAAAATGCAGTTATTTTCCTAACAATGACAATGCCTATTTTCGCTTTGTTTATATCGATCTATCAGAATTCAATATTTGTTGCAATGGTCTCGTAAATAGCATTCCATACGTTGAAACTACTTCTTTCACATCATAATCTTCTTTATAGAAAATATATCTTTCTCGTCTAATTAAATCTTTCACAACGTATTACTTTTTAAACGATTCACGTCATACTGAAAACCACATGATTAATTGTGGTCCTTGTGAAAGGACAGTTGGTTGAGAAAATATTGAACACAAATTTAGATTCTTTTCATTTTGGACAATAAACATTTACAATATTTCTGCCTATGTGAAAAATCACCGGGTAAGAGTGTTTGTATTCTTTATACATGATAAGGGTAGTATTATGAATAAAGTAGTGATTTATGAATAAACAATTTGGAAATTTCAAGTTGTTGAGCAAAACATTCAGTTCTTGCACGCATGCACTGAAGCACTGACTTAATTTTTGTGGCCATTTTGAATTAAGAATCTTTGTCGTGGCAATATTACGACGCTGTCACATCCTTCAGGGCTGAATGTAGAGTATAATTCTTAATTAAAAAAAAAGTTTTAATAATGTTCATTAGTTTGTACTATAATTAAATAAAAAACCAAGATTAATATCTAAATTTCCACTATATTTAAAACTTGTACGTATGACAATTGTTTCGACACACAGTGTCTTTTTCAAATACACACTAAATTAAACTAACAGTAAGAAAAGCAGTTACTCCCTAAACTAATCTAATAAAACCATAAATGATGATAGTGGGAGTCCCGCGTCTCAATGTCTAGAGTAATATAAGTTTAACAAGGGTGAACCATTTAAATCTACCTGTTCATTAAGTAAAATACCCAAATTTTTTCTTTTATTAATTTCTAGGCTCTCTAAAAGATTTAGTTTTTTTAGATTTATTTTCGTTATGCAACATTTTGAAATTATCGGTGAAAGTGTGATTTTCTAACATTAAGTGATTGGCATAATCAGAATTATTCTGTTCTTTAATATAACTTCTTTAATGTTCATTAAGCCTGGTGGAAAAGGATCTTCCTGTTTGTCCAACATAGACTTTTGGACAAGAACCGCACTCAATTAAACTCCTCATTTATGAAGTTTATTTATTTGACTTTTATTGTTTTTTATTAAGCGTCCAAGATCATGGTTTGTTCTGAATGCAATATTTATATCGCTTGTTTTTGACAAATGTTTAGAAATTAATTTGATGACTTTTTCTGTATATGTAATTGTTTTATATGCGGTGTTCTTGATTTTATTGACAGGATATATTAAATTAATGGTATTATTATAACATTTTTTATTAATTATTTTATTTATAATGTTTGGGTCAAAACCATTATTCACTGCGATCTGTTTGATGACATTCAATTTTTTGTTATAGTTATCTATTGACATTGGGGTATTTATTAATCTGTGTATGAATGAATTCAATGCTGCCATTTTTTGAGAATAAGGATGACAAGACTTGTTATGTATAACTAAATCTGTGTGAGATGGCTTATGATAAATTGCAAAATCATGTTTATTCTCTTTTCTTGTAACTGTTAAATCTAAAAAGTTAATACTGTTGTTGTATGTAAAGAGTTTATATAAGTTAGGAATTTATTTAATTGTCTGTCAGTACCCGTAAAACAAATTATCATAACAATAACATATAAACAATTGTCATCAACATATCTATACAATTAAAAACAATTGTCATCAACATATCTATACCAGTAAAGTGATGATTTGAATAGCTAATGTTGACATATCTTATCTTCTAAATTATCCATAAAAATTTCCGACAGTAAAGGACTTAAAAGGTTCCCCATTATCAAACCTTCTTTCGAAAAATAAAATCTGTTATCAAACTCAAAATAATTCTGATCCAAAGTAATTAATAGTAGGTCAAAAATTTTATGATTGAATTAACGTTATTTTTAATTAGTAATTTGTCAATATAAATATTGCATTCAGAACAAACCATAGTCTTGGACGCTTAATAAAAAACAATAAAAGTCAAACAAATAAATTTCATAAATCAGGAGTTTATTTAATAGAGTGCGGTTCTTGTCCAAAAGTCTATGTTGGACAAACAGGAAGATCCTTTTCCACCAGGCTTAATGAACATAAAATAAGTTATATTAAAGAACAGAATAATTCTCATTATGCCAATCACTTAATGTTAGAAAATCACACTTTCAATGATAATTTCAAAATGTTGCACAACGAAAATAAATGTAAAAAACTAAATATTTTAGAGAGCCTAGAAATTAATAAAAGAAAAAATTTGGGTATTTTACTTAATGATCAGGTAGACTTGAATGGCTCACCCTTGTTAAACTTATATTACTCTAGACATTGAGACGCGGGACTCCCACTATCATCATTTATGGTTTTATTAGATTAGTTTAGGTAGTAACTGCTTTTCTTACTGTTAGTTTAATTTAGTGTGTATTTGAAAAAGGCACTGTGTGTCGAAAGAATTGTCATACGTACAAGTTTTAAATATAGTGGAAATTTAGATATTAATCTTGGTTTTTTATTTAAAATGAATTTCCATCGAGTATCGGCTACCTCAGTTAAATATGTAGCATAGGCTTTTTCACATATACGCTTAAAATATTAATTCTTTTTATAGTTTGTATACTGGCGATTTAGTAACTTTGCATTTTTTTCTCACGAATCCTTAGATTTAAAAATTGATGTGAAGAACAGTTGGTTAAATTTACGAAAGTTCTTTCCCTTATAAGCTTTATACTGGCAATTTTGATTCCTTTAGTTTTCATGAACAAGTAATGTGCCTCCGTCTTCAGCTCTTAATTATTTCTTGACTCGGCTATGCATCATTAAATTTTTTCCTAGTAAAATTTGCTGCTTTTACGTTTTATTCTTGACTCGGATACTGTTAATTCCAGGTGTGATATAGAGGGGCTAAGTGACATTTATTGCAACATTTTGGGAAATTAAGAAAGAAGAAAAAAAATGCACAAATAGTATAAAAATGATAATTTAAGTAAAGTTAAAAGAATATATATATATATATATATATATATATATATATATATATATATATATATATATATATATATATATATCGATATTTTTTCCTTTAATTCTTGATTTTCTGTATTTATTTAACCACCTTATATTCCGGGTGGTCATAATATATGTGACTATTCGAGTGTTTATGTTTCATCTTCCAGTGGCGGCTCGTGGGTTTTTAAAGTGGGAGTGCTTAGGAAAACATAGTGCTGCTTTTAGCTTTTCCTTCCCTTCCGCCGCTTTACTTTTCGTGCTATTGAAACCCTATACAGGCGGTAAACCAGGAAAATGAGTTAAAGAAAAGAACGCCCTCCCTCACGCGCCGCTACTGCCATCTCCTTTCTTTTCGATATGGTCAGTATCTGAATATTTACCCATTTCGAGGCTTTGCATCGATCCTTTCAGCAACTATTATTTTGACCACAGGTCCTTCTTTATCCGGGCTTGGGACTGGCAGTATGACTTTCTGAGCTGCTCGTTCCGCTTATAAGTCATGAAGGCCGAGTTGAAGTACTATTGCGAAGAAAAAGACAGCTTGGCGATACATTTTATACAATATTATTAGCTTATGGTAAGCTTATTATTACCTTATCTAACTTCACAAAATAAAATGTTGCGAAACATAGATACCCAAAATCTAGTAATTTCAACTATTAAAGAAGAAATTAAAATAATTGCTGGCCATATTACCCTTTCAATTTAATGCAAAAACTCTTTTATTCCTGAATAACCAAATCTAGTCCAAATATTGAACATAACCATACCACTTGACCTGGTGTAGTGTATTGTGGGTAAAAGCAGATAATAGTGTATAGTGTCAATAATAATGATAATAGTGCAGTGCCAATAATAACTATAAAGTGTTTAATTTTAACATGTAATGTTAATTGTAATAATTATTGATCAGTCTTGCATGGTAATTTTAATGTTTCAAACACCAAAAGAAGAAGAGAAACGCAAAAAGAAAAAAAGAAAAAGGTCCAATGTAGGTTTTTTATATTGTTAAAAAAACTATTCCTTGAAAAACAATTTAAATATTTATGTTACAAACTAAATTTTTAGGTGGACATTTGTACAGAAAGTTGTATTTTTTTTCGTTCAAATAGCTATCAGAGTGAAGTGATAAACTAACAGCGCAATTTCAACTGGCAATGAAAACCCTATTTATGCTTGGAAACTATTGCCATTTCCATCTACTCACCCTGAGAATTGGATGGTATTAATTTTGGGAAAGAGCGGTTTTACAGGTCCGGGCAAAAATGTATTTCAACATAATCGTTACAAGAAAGCCTACCTTATAACCGCATTAATATATTATATTTGATAGTACTTATTTCGATATTATTAATTAATATGGTATTATCGACAATATTTCATGATATTATGAAGCATAACCAAAGTTCAAAGAAGAAAAAATTAAACGAATAAGTAGATAGTAATTAATTCATTGACATCAACTGCAATACAATAAAATACTGGTACATAATAATGAAGAATAGAGCAAAAGAAATACTGTAACAGAGAAAAGGTTGATGATTGAAAGAAAATATTAGACAGAGAAATAAGGGACCACATACAAAATGTTGGGGAAGATATATCAGAGAAAGATAAGAAACGATAACAATGGTATCCTACGGGAATATCAAAAGTTGGTGGTAAAAATGTAGGAACGAGTTTACAGAAAATATTGATTTCAAAGAAGGATTGAAGCAAGGCAGTCCATTGTCCTCAATATTATTTAGTTATGTATTACAAAGTGCAATAAGAAAAGCAAATATGAATAGACATGTATTACTATATCATAAACGCCATGAGTGCCTTGCTTTTACAAATAAAGTGGTACTCACTAAAAGTAAACAAGAACTATAACGGTATTAAGGGATTAAAAATTATTGAAAATAAGTCCAAATATATGATATGGATGGAAAAAGAATAATAAAGTATAGATAAGAACAGCTAAGTAGAAAGTGTTTAAATTCGATAAACTAGATATATTTATATACATTAGTAGAAAACCCAGGCCCTATATTTACCATGGTCCTGACCACATTAATCGACCAAATCCACGCCATCCGGTGGTTCGTAACAGTACTACTGTCTGAAATTGTTCGGACCCAAACTCAGGCCCTATATTCAGGTACCAGATATGCATAAAAATACACAGTGGCCTAGTGAAGAATATTTAAAATATTCAAAAAACAAGGACAAAATTTGTCCTGTGCTCCACGTAAATTCTCAATCCTTCAGTCACCATCAAACGCCAACAACCGGAACCACCGGATGGCGTAAGCTGCATTTCGATGCTGCTTTCATCCGATTTGGCCGATTAATCCTTGTCAATCCTTCAGTTGCTTTCAAACGTTCAACTCGAGCCCGACTGAGGACAGCTTAAGGCCAGAAACCGGTCTCGGGAGATGCTTGTTGGCGTTTGATGGTGACTGAAGGATTGGGAATTTACGTGGAGCACAGGAAAAAAAAAATCCTTGTTTTTTGATTATTTTAAATCTTGATAAGTTACAAATATATACAATGGTGCCCAATAAAAAAAAGTGGTAAAAAAAATAAAACCTCAGTTTTAACCATTTTTTTCTAATTTATTACAAATATACACAATGTTGCCCAATAAAAAAAGTGATAATTTTTTTTCTAATTTATTTATCATAATAAATAACATAATACGCTAATACTGGCTGATCTTTAAAAAATTTGTACAATATAACGAGCGCATTTTATTGTCCCTTATCTTCTTAAAGAATTTATTTCCTCCAAAAGGTTATTAATTTCAGTGGTGACAAAAAAAAAACAGTGTAATAATTTTATACGCGTTATTGCATTCCAATTCTAATAATATATGTATTTATTTTATTGATATAGCAGAAGTTAATCCGTTTCTCAATAAATTAAAGTAAACATGGCCCGCGATAGACACTGTACTGCTGAAAAAAGAAGAAGGAAAATTTAGGTTGATAGGGCCGCATCAACAACAAAGGCTGTTTAGCGGCCGTAGCTTGGGAGTTGTAGACATATCAGATGAGTATCAGATTCATTCGACATGGAAGATACAAACTGTAAATATTTTGCCGTACATTTGAGGACAGGGAGAACATAGATACAAACAGACAGGGAGTCTAGAACAACAAATAGACAGTTACATTAAGTGGAGACGAATACGATTAAAATGTGTATAAATAACAAAGAGATATATAAGAAGAGCCAGTCAGATAGTGGGAAGTTAAGGATATAGTTATATATATATATATATATATATATATATATATATATATATATATATATATATATATATATATATATATATATATATATATATATATATATTTCTAATAGCTATGAGTTCATCTATAAGGATTCTACTCCAAGGATGTGGGCAGGACATACAGGAATAATCATTATGCATAAAGACACAGCTGACACAGCTGATATCAAAGGTTTTGAAAGTCTCAAGGGTCGAAGAAAGATTTAAAAGTAGGTATAAAAGGTCTGTATCTGAGTCCGATAACATATTTTAAAAGTCGATGGTATTTCAGAGGGATAATCTCTGCCTTGCAATGTATCCTATGAGGGAATAGGTCTAATTTTGAAAGCTCCGAGGGCCAGCCTGAGTGCAGAATTCTGGATGATATCTATTTTCCGAAGGTATGAGGTAGGGGTGGACATGTAAGTAATACATCCATAGTCTATTTTAGGTTTGATTAAACCTGAATATAAATGAAGGAGAGAGCCATCTTATAATCAACAGATCTTTGGAAGAGCGGATCTTGACGCTCAAAAGTGAGCCCAAGAAAACGTTAACAATTAAGCAATTAAAGCAACTTAATGGTTGAGGAAAGAATAGTTAAACTCTAAGTTAGAAAAAATCCGCTCTAACGAACTCCGGAATTGTATGCAACTTAAAGGATAGGGTATGACTAGGACACGGAAAGAGGACTTCATCCTTCCTAATTTGAATTATTTTAACTTCAGTGACACCTTGTTCTTTGAGATCATCGAGTATTTCCTCCTTGCTGCATAGGAGCAATTTCCTTGAGGAAACCATTCGCCTACAGAAATTCGGAATCTTGTGTGGTGAAGTTGACACCTAGCAAGCTCCCAAAAGTTTGAGAGATAAATTTTTCTTTTCAGTATCCTTTTCAGTTTGTGATCTTTTCAGTATCCGCAGTTACAAGCAGTGAACCATTTCATAATTTGTCTACTTCCTTAAGAGATCCAACAGCGTTTGAAAAAAGTTTATGTATATCAAAAGGAGATACCAACTTAAAAGAAGCATCCTCGCCCTGACTAGAGATGATGAAAAAGTGGTCAAACGCAATTTGATGACTTGAAGCTAGAAAAAACAACCTTGGGGTCTTTTAGACCCTGGAAGTGGGAAGGGGTTAGTATTTTAAAAAGACGTATGTGTCCGAGGTAGTGCTCCGTACCCCAGCAACTCTAAATACTCCGGAAGGGCGGGAGATATTCTGAAGGCTCCGTTAGAGACACCCAAAAGACCCTCAGGTGCCATTAAGTCATCGCCACGGATCGCATCACAACTTAAGGGTAGACTAGAGAACCCCGGGGTCGTCAAACCCAAAACCTGAAAACCAGGTACCCTGAGGGGATTAAAAAAAGACGTTTAATTTTGCAATTAAGAAACCAAAACAAATATTATGCTTTTATTACGGTCACCATGTGATATTGCTAAATATTTGAAATAATTATATGGGACCAAAAAACAACCAAGAAAAAAAAGTATAAAAAAAGCTAATCGTATGATACGCAAGCTTTTGAAAGATCCTTTTGCTACTTCGTAATAAAATAAATCTTGATCTAAGTATCAACACTAGAACTGTAAGACACTTACAACAGAAGAATCTATAAGGTCCAGTTGACAGAACAGTTTCTATTTTAAATAAACAGTCCATAAAACATCGATAAAGATTTGTAAAAAGAAACGGTAATGAAGATTTTCAACGTAACTGGAAAAATATTCTTTTAGCGATAAAAACAAAATTTCCAGCTTGTTCGTGCATTTCATTGCTGGTGCTTTTCATATGATGAAGTAGGTCCAATATTTTGGAAAAAGGAAAATATCACAAAAGAAATGCCTCTCGCTGAAGAGAATATGCTTTTACATTGGGTCTACCAACAAAACAATAATTCCAAACGTACGGCCCATGTGATTAAGCAGTGATTCTAGAGGAAACATGTTAAAATTTTAGAGTGGCCTCCGGGTTCCCCGTAACTAAACTCGATCGAAAACTTTTGGAGGCAATTGAAACGACGTCTTGCTGTTAAAAAATAGCAAACAAAAAGATATTGGGTCAAGAAATTAAGATAGTTTGGGTTTCACAACCTATAAAAGCATGTCAACATCTAATCGATTCCATGCCAAGAAGATGTCAATAAGTAATTAAGAACAAGGACAATTCTACAAAGTACGGAGCTTCGGATATTATATAGATTAAATAGTTTTAGAGAATTGCACCTTCTAGTATTATATAATTAAAATTACCCAGATTTTTGTACATTTTTTAAGATATCTCATCAACGTATGAATAAAATAATTGTTTATGTTCAGACTAATACCATAAATGTCTTTTAGATGCTCAGTAAATTCATCCTGGAAAATTAATATTGTTTTGAAACAACGTAAAAATTAGTCTAAATACAATTTTAATGACATTAAATTTTATTGGCCACCACTGTATATACGAACTCAGTAAATTCATCAATAGTAAAATAGTAAAATCCATTATAAAACGATGAGTACTGTTTAGTAGCGAAGTGTGGGCGTTAATTGGAATTGAACAGAAACTTTTTGCTGCGTGAGAAAGAAAATGTCTAATAAAAATAAATAAATGTAAACTAGTAAGAGATAGATGGAAGAGACGAAGGAATAATGGAATAAAGGATAAACATAAAGTCTCAAGGTGAGGGAGATTACTTTCCAAACTAATTTCCAAATTAAAATTACTTTATTCATAAATGAATATCAAAATAGTGTGGAATAGCCTTCAAAACACGCGTCGAAGTTGTTTGTATTGTCTAAGTGCCTTAAAAAACGCCCTTTCAACTTTGGGAAGTAGAAGTCATAAGGGGTTAAATTTGGTAAATACGGTGGGTAGTTGATCACACAGGCGTTGTGTCGAGCCAAAAATTGACGCACAATTAACGATGTGTGACTTGGCGCGTTATTGTGTAACAAACTCCAGCTGCCTGGATCGCGACATTCTGGCCGAATGCGACGAATTATGTGCATCAATCGTTTCAAAACTTTTAAGTAGTACCGCCCAGTGACTGACCTCGACCAGCTGGAATTAACTATTTGTAAATGATACCTTTCTTATCGAAGAAAACAATGAACATTGTCCCGATTATTGAAGGAGTTTTTCGTGTTGTTTTGTCTCTAGTGAGGTTTTTGACTTTCTGACTATGTTTTTGACTAAGTTTCATCCACCATAACAATCGATTTTTGAAAGTTTTAATCATTTCAGGCGGCTGCGACAACCTCTCTAGAATGATTGACGAAGTGATTTCTGCATACCCCTTCGTTTTACCCAAATTCTTGTGAGAATAAGTTGAATCATTTCTTTGCCGATATTCAAAGCCTCTTCCATCATTTTTAGTAAAACATTGCGGTCATTTGCGGTCAAACTCGTGAACTTTTACAATCATTTGGAGAGTTCGAGCTGAAATTGGTCCCCCGTCCCGTGTGTCATCCTCTAGCGACACTCTACCATCCAAAAAATGTTTATGTCACAGAAAAACATTTATTCTGCTTAAACAATCATCGCCGTACACTCGCTGCATCAACCGAAATGTTTCCGACGCAGTTTTACCGATTTTTGCGTTAAATTTAATAGCAGCTCTTTGTTCCTTGATTTTATTTGTACATCAAACTTTTTTGGCTTCTAAAAAAGACGTCATAAAATCAACAAATTTCAACCGATCGTTGTAAAATTACATTATCGTTAGGTTCAGAAATGTTCAAGCTTTAAAACGACACCGCTCGTCAATAGGTGGCGTGATTGGTTGCTGATATATATCTTAAGTACTGATACTTAATAGACGCACTGGGTATAATAATCCTGGATGAAACTAGTAATAATGAAAATATGTAAGGGAATTTGAAAGGTATTTTTTAGAATACCCACACACAGCTTCGATATACACACAGCTTCGGCATAATGAAACTGTTAATTTGAACATGCATTATGACAGCTACAGAAATTGCATCAATATATTTAACAGAAGAAGTCATAACTAAAGAACAGGAAAAGTATGATATCTCACCAACACAATACATGAGATCCTCTTATAGAAACTTGAATGAGTTGGAGTGGGATACTTTGTTTTACCCCTCATATTTTCCAGATATTATGTCATTAAATTATTTTCGTTTTTTTTAAATAATAGAGTTTTTTAAACAAAAAATCCTTTAATAACAATATTCTGAGACAGTTTATTGATTGGCAAGTGATTATGCTATTTTCCACCACTAAACAATAATTAATTGAATATTAAAAGAAAATTAAAAAGATTTATTAACAACAACATTTTTAATGTTGAAACTAGATTTGGAGATAGATACCATTATAATGTTAAATATAACATTTTGCTAAATTAACACAAGCTAGAGTCGTTATTTTTAGGTGGATTTTCATTTTCATATTCTTTGCTCCCGCTATAAATCCTTTGGGACCATTAAGATAATTTGCCGAGAGACGAATATGTATTTTCCAAGGTGGGAAATTTATATAAAAGCACTGGTAAAATTATTCCTGAAAATCCAAATGGAAGTTCATACAAATAGGGATTTGTAAAAACGGGGCTGGTCTCGATAAATTTGAGTTGAATATGGATCGAGCGATATCAGTCATTGTTCAAGTGCGAAATAAATTCTAGGAAACTAGCTTTACCCTAAGGACTTTTGTCCACTGGATGCTACAACGCGCTAAAATGATGAAGCGTTAGAACGCGTAACATAGCAAAGCATGAAGTCGCACGACAAGAGCTCGTTCTCTGCCAGCTCTCAATGTATTTTAATTTCCCAACACTTTTAGCACTTGATTCACCTCTTTTTAGTCGAAGAAGAGCCCTGAAGAGGCGAAAAGAGTGGGTGAATAGTATTTTAACTAAAAAATGAAGCAATGGCGAGTTTATGTTATACAGTGATCTCCAGAATCGGAAAGAAGATCATTTTTCATATTTTCAAATACACAAGGATACATTTCAATCCATTCTGGAAAAAAATTAAAGATCAAGTCGTGAAATACAGCAACTTCAGAGATACTGTATTACCTGAAAAACATCTAACAATAACTTTAAGGTACTAGAATTTTAAATGATGCACTTCTAACTTTTTAATATTTCAAACGTTAATGTTTCAACTTTTGAAACAATAAAAATCTACAAGTGTATCATTCAAAATACTAGCATTTTCAAAATGTTTCACAGGGAACCAACTACGGAATCCATAAACAACTTTAAGGTATGTTGAATAAAAGCCAGTTTTTAAAAATTAGTTTAATCCAATGTTTTTATTTATTTTACACTATTTACAGTATCGTATATTACACTGTTAAACACAAAAAAAAAATAAAGGAAGAATTTAATGTTAGTATGAATTCACAAATGTGGTCAAAATCTAAATTTCTGCGGACTAAAATTTTCCCAAAATATAGAGACATCAGAGGCATCGTCAGTGTTGAGAGGTGTAGAAGTGTACTATGAGATGGATGCAGGCCTTCACGGAGTATTAATCATAGATTGAAAAGCAAGAGGTTGTTGGGTTGTACTCCATTCCTACTGTTCTCGTCTTAGAACGCCTAAGAGTTCGACACGTATCTTCAATTTTTTACTCGCAGGAACATCTCGAAGATACGGTACAAGACTCGTCAAGAACTGGAAGTCACTGCCTGGGCTATTCACTGTTATCTGTTAAAAAAAAAACATAGTTTTTTATTTTCAATCTCGAGTAGTTTCTCGTTATATTTTTTTCGTTTTGATCGGGCTTTGAAATGTTTTATTTGCCTCGGTTGGGCATTTGGACGATTCGACTACTGTTGTCTGTAGTTCATGACTGTCTTCAGTACAACCTTCATTGATGGTTTAAAGATTACAAGCGTTAGTCGGCTGCGTACTCTTGCCAAGATCGTCAACGACTTTGCTATATTCAATGTCAGTTCGTGGTAGCTCAATACTGACTTCTTTGGAACAACAATATCCATCAGGAAACTCATTTAACCGAAGAGTGGCCAAGGTTTTATTGTTTCTCTTTCCTTTACCACTTTTCTCCTGAAGGAATCTCTTAGAACTTTACCACTTTCTTTTGACACTGGCAAATAAAAAAAAGAAGTACTTATGCTAATTACAATAATTTTTATAATAATGATTTTTGTAATAATAATTTTACATGTATTTTTACTCGTATAGATCATATAATACCAATAAATAGTTATTATATTTAGAGCTATTTGGCAATAGACTCGTCTTTCAAGATATTGGATTATTCCTTTCGGCTGTCGGATGTATCGACGTTAGAGCTTATGGTAAACAAAGTGAAGGAGATGATTTTGGAAACTCATCACTATTCAGGGAATTAGAACGCGGTGGTTTACTGACAAATCAAGAGAAAACCCGTCCAGGAAATGATATTTCCGCACCTCACGTTTTAATATGAGACGAGGTTTCCTATGAAACCTTATTTGATACGTCCGTACCTTCTTAAAAATTTGACATCTGATAAAGAAAAGTATAATAAACGTTTATCGCGTCTAAGAAATGTTGTCGAATCTGCCTTTGGTATCATAGCCAATATATGGCGAATACTGTTATAACCTATTGAACTGGTGCCAGCCAAAACATAAAACATAGTGAAATGTATATACTTACAATACAACGTAAAACTAGAAAAGGAACAGAAACACGAAATAGGATGCTCTACTTTAAGGTCACGTGATCCCTTTCTTCGCAGATCACAATATATGGCTTTTAATCGAGGCACTACTAAAATAAGTGACGGAAGATGAAAGTTTTATATTCACTATAATTATATTATTCATTATAATATTATTATAATGAAGTATTTTATTGTGCAAAATAATGCAACCTGGTTCCTTCATATCTGTTCCTACTTCGCTGTTACTTTGTGGTACTGCGGCTACTTTGACCCCACAAATATTTTCGTTCAAGCACTAAATTAATCAATTTCTCGCTATCCATTTTAATAATTTGTTCATGCTATTGAGGCAATAAAATCAAGCTGAATTAAATATTTTGCGAAGAAACTCTACAACTCCCTACAATGTGCAACAGACCCTCTTCCAGTCCACGAGCTCCTGTGCTATTAAACGGGTTTGATTCGAGCCTCGCGTTATAGCTAATTGTCGCTAGTTGCAGAGCTTCCTCTTTGCGCGTTGTAGTGTCCAGTGAACGTGAGGCCTAAACAGGAAAGCAATGCAAAGATTGCGAGAAACCAAGAACTTGGAGCAAGTCTCACAAAGGCACGCAATGACATTTGGCTACTGTGTTTATGACGTTTACGATACACTTTAGAGCTGAGCGTTAAACTGCACCTTTAGCAAATCTATTTAATACCTGATTTTAAAACCAATTATTTAATTTCAGGTAAAACATTTCCCGACACAGTATTCAAAGACTTCACCAAACCAACTTGAAAAACATTTTGTTTTCGAAGAAATTTCATTTGACCTAAAGAGGCATGTCCGACTACCGGTACTGAAGCATAAGTAACCGATAAACTTTAGTTAACCACCGTTAAGTTAATTTTCGTTTCATAAAAATTACATTTAAGCATGAAAAGCTTATACTAGAAATCTGGATAACATAACATTGTTTCTCTCAAAATGTAATAGATAGGATTATTGAATAATAAAATTTGAGAAAAACGATTTAAGAACCCTATATATATATATATATATATATATATATATATATATATATATATATATATATATATATATATATATATATATATATATATATATCCAATATACTTAACGATGTCATCAATCCATCGAGCTTTCCGTCTTCTTCCCAGACGTGTGCGATCAAACGGTCCACTCCAGGGTTGCCTTGGTCCATCTGTCATCCCATCGCCTCGCTATATGGCCTACCCATCTCCATTTTAATTGCTTTACTCTTCCAATGATGTCACAGACCTTCGTTTGTTCCCGATCCGTGCGCAGGACTTTCTGCCTCGACTTGTAATGCCAAGCATACATCTTTCCATTCCCCTCTGGGCTACCCGAAGTTTTTAGATTGATTGCGATGTGATTGTTCAGGTTTCACTTCCGTATATCATAACGGGTAAAACGCACTGATTGAAGACTTTTTTCAGGCAAAGTGGGAGTCTGCCCTTAAACACAATGTTGAGCCTGCCAAATGCCTGCCAGCCACATTTAACCCGCCGTTCCAACTCCCGGGCGGTATTCCCCGCCATTAAAATCGTCTGCCCAAGATATATAAAGCTGTCCACAATCTCCAAATACCTTCCTAAAACTGAAAATCTTCTGTCCTGAGCGAAGTTAATGAACATAACCTGACTCTTCTTCAGGTTTATTTTCAAGCCAAATGGTTCGCCAGCCCTTGCAGTTCTTGTATGTGTCTTTGCAGCTCCTCTGGGTCTTGTGAGAACGATATCATCTGCAAATCTAAGATGGTTTAAGTTTGCACCATTGATTTTTACACCGTCCTGTTCCTAATCCAGTTTACGGAATACTTTTTCAAGGCCAGCGGAGAAAAGAATAGGCGATATTGCGTCAACGTGTCGTACACCTCGTTCCACATTAATTCTCACTTCAAGATCATCAAGGTGAATTGTGACTGTAGCTCCATCATATATCGAAGCTATTAGGTTACCATATGCTATATCTACCCCTTGGCTAAACATTGCATCCATTATAGCATGCTTTGAGATGGAGTCAAATGTTTTTCCGTAGTCGATAAAAGCTAAGCACAGTGGCATGGTGTATTCGTCGTGCCTTTCTATAACCTGCTGTACAACCTGGATGTGATCCATTGTACTGAATTCACTTCTGAATCCGGCATCTTCTCTTGATTGTTCGTCATTCAGTTTTTTTAATATTCTTTTGGAAATCATCTTAGTAAAAACTTTGTACATTACTGATAGGAGACTTATAGGACGGTAGTTCTTTAAATCTTCCTGTGCTCCCTTTTTATGTAAAAGGATCACTTCTGCATTTTTCCATAAGTCAGGTACTTTTTGTTCTTTGAGGCATTTTTAGTATAATTTTGCCAGTGTTTTATGTAACGTCCGACTACCAGTTTTTAGCATTTTGACAGTCACACTGTCCTTTCCTGGAGCCTTGCCATTTTTCATCGATTCTATAGCATTTGTTACTTCCACCACTAGGATATTTGGCATTTGTTCTTCCGTGGGTATTTTTGTCTTTGATTGGTTTTGATCTTCATATAACCGGGAATAAAATTTTCTGACAACAAGCAAGCAACAAGCGTACGCGCCCTGCATACTGTGCCATCCTCGCGCCTTAAGACATATATTTACGTTCTTTTGTTTCTCAGCTTCTGATAGCCTTGTTAATTCCTTTGTTTTCTTCCAGGGTTTTTTGCACTAGCTGCATGTTGAATCGACGCGTGTCTTCTCTGATACGTTTTCTTATAGTTTTGCAGAGCTTAGTGTGCTCAACCCTGCCAAAAGGACTACCTGCATTTCTCATTGCCCGCCATTTCTTCATTAAATGAATGGCCTCACTGGCCAGAGATGTTTGTCTGTTTGAGATATTTTTCTTCTGGTACTATTGAAGCAGCTGTTGGAAGCACATTGTTGGCGATTTCTTCATATTGAACTGATAGTTCAACTTCCTCCGGATCTTGTAACACAGCAAACCGGTTTGACAAAACAATCTCAAAATCGCTTCCTCTCTCCAGCAGTTCCTCAGAATCCACTTTGCCCCTCTTTGATCTTACCATTCTTTTACGTTCTCTTCGACAGTTAATCCTAACTTTTGCTCGTACCATTCGGTGGTCACTTCCAACATTAAAATTGTTATGGACAGTAAAATTGGTAAATATTGTTTTATCGTTGGTCATGATGTAGTTAATTTCACTTGTGAGTCCAGATGGACTTTTCGATGTCCATTTTCTGGTGATATTTTTCTTATAGAACGAATTCATAATATATAGAGTTCTTGTCTTTCAGCAAAATCAACCAAGCTCTCACCTCTATTGTCCTGCTCACTAGTTTCATATAGGCCAATTGCATTTTCGTCAGTTCTTGTTCGTCAATTCTGACATTAAAATCACCCATCAGGATTTTGTATGTACATTTTTCCTTGTATAAAAGTTGAGCCACATCATCATAAAATTCCTCAATTTCCTCATTCCTATGGTTTATAGTTGGTGCATAAGCTTGGACGATTTGAAGCTTTTTATTTAGCTGAATGACGCATTGGGTTAGTCGGTCAGATATACTTTCAAATTTTACTACACTGTCCTTCAGCTTTTGATTGATGAGGAATCCAATTCCTCCACATCGGCCATTTTCCGTACCTCCAGTGTAGAGTACGTGTCCAGTTGGTTCCTGTTTAATTAATATAGATCAACTCTTCGCCCTTTCTTCGTGTATCACAGAGCCCAATAATATCACAGTGTATGTTGT
Organism: Cosmopolites sordidus; assembly: GCA_031761425.1. NCBI lineage: Eukaryota > Metazoa > Arthropoda > Insecta > Coleoptera > Curculionidae > Cosmopolites > Cosmopolites sordidus. Next base: position 1,003,871 of record JARFXV010001480.1, on the reverse strand, counting down.
CAAGTTCGATTAACAGTTCTTGCAATCGGGCCTCCATTTCCATAGTCCGTATATTTAGCGTTACAATGTCAAAAGTCCAATGGCAGCCTGATCTAACCCGGTGCTACTTAGCACCCTCTGCCTTGGTGCAGGTCTTTCCGCTGTCGTAGGTAGTTGCCCCTTGGCCTCCGGGGAATGAGGGCCGTGTTTGAAGTTGTACTGTCATATTGAAACATATTGAAATACCATGTTGAATGTATGGACCGTAATCTGCCACGCTGATCCAATGCGGGTTGGCAGATTTTGGATCATGTTAGTCTGAGGCCTCTGCCTTAACCTGTCCGCCAGGGGTGACCCTCCCAGGAGCATAGACTCCAGACGGCATAGCTCAAAACTTCATCGCCCTACTCAAACCTCTTTACCACGTCAAGGTCTGATCTACAAAGGGGCAAAGGGACAAATATATCTATATATATATATATATATATATATATATATATATATATATATATATATATATATATATATATATATTTATATATATATATATATATATATATATATATATATATATATATATATATATATATATATATATATATATATATATATATATATTTATATATATATATATATATATATATATATATATATATATATATATATATATATATATATATATATATATATATATATATATATATAAATATATATATATATATATATATATATATATATATATATATATATATATATATATATATATATATATATAATATAGCACACACAGTGGGCTAGTGAAAAATGTTAAAATATTCAAAACAAGGAACATTTTTTGGTAAAAATGTTGAAAATATTTATTTTGGCGGAGACGCAGGTTGTTGTATGTTCCACATGAGATTGTAGGCCCCACCGGTTGGGATGTATAACTCCCGACTATTATTGTCTCATCGGGCGTAGTCCAAAAAATCAAAAGTTTGAATTGTTTGATTGAGGATAAGGTCTCTATATTCTTGACTAGAGAGTATATGTAGGAACCCTGTTGAGTTTAAATACCTCTCCAATATAAGGCATGCACATATATATATCTAGTCAGTTTACAGGCCTTTAGATTAGCTTTGTGATCCTTCTCCATGCTGCTCTGTTCTGGTCATTGTCTTCCAGTTCTTAATGCCATTCTCTTTCAGATCTTCCATGGCATCTTCTCTCCATCGCTTCCTTGGTTCTCCTTGCCTTCTTTCATCTTGTGGTCTCCCGCATGTAATCTTCCTCACCACTCTAGTTTCACCCATTCTCTCTACGTAGTCCAGCCACTACGGTCTTCTCGATTTTACTATCCTCAATTTTCTCAATTTGTTCTTCTCATATACAACCGACCTTTTTTCTTTCCGTTTCTCTTCTTCTTTGTTGTTTAGTACCCATATCTCTCATCCGTACAATACAGTTGGTCTCAATACTGTCTTATACAATCTTAATTTGGTATTTTTTGATATGAATTGCGATCCTATTAGTTCAAGGCTCCTGCACATCTGTTAGCTTTGATTAATTTTAGGTATATATCCTTCTCTTCTTCACACTTCTTTGTTATCCTTATGCCTAAGTAGACAAATTCTTCCACAAGTCATCCTCTCTATATTTTCTTCCTTTATTTGGGGTTTTCGCCACTATCTAAAACTCAAAAATATCAAAAATACCAAAAATCACTGGGTAAAAACAAAAAACCAAACGGAGACAAATTTCTCACTGATTCTTTTTTGTAATAAATTTGCCTAACGAACAAAATTTTAAAGATATAAAAATGTTATACAAAATTGTACAAACTTTTAACGTTAACTCTCTCCCCGTTTTCAAAACTAAACTAAAAATAAATTATGTTAATTTGTAATATATAAAGTAATGAGTGAAAGTAAATATATTTTTTTGTGTATGTCAACGATTCTTACATTGACAACAATTAATTAATTAAATTAATTAATAATTAATTAAATAATAATAATTAATTAATTAAGTAATAATTAATATAATTCATAAGAACAGGTATTTTTGATATTTTTTGTGTTTTAGATAGTGGCAAAAAACCCAAATAAAGGAAAAAATATATGATCACGCCACAATTATTCAGACATTACTTTCATCCTGTCTAGTTCTATATAAACTTCCACTTTCGAGAACCCACTTCCACTTTTCTTGGATACCTTCTTCTATCAATAGTTTGTTTTTATTCTGATTGATTTTTAAATTTAACTTGTATGCTGCCTCCACTAGTCTATTTGTCACTTCTTTAAATACTTTCTCATTCCTCGCAATTATTGCTATACTGTCCGCATAACCAACTATTTTGTGACTTCTGTAAAAAATGTATCATTCTCTGTTCAACTGACCCTTTTTAATAATCAGTTCCAAAACCATGTTGAATAATAACATTGATAGTGGATTACCTTAGGCCTCCCACTGCCATCACTATTTTACTAATCTTACTATTTTAGAAGATACTTTAAATTATTCCATGCTTTTTATCATTCTGGATCTCTTTACTCAATCATGGGCCTTATTAAAATATATAAACAGTACCATTGTTGGAATTTTATATCCGTAATACGTTGGTAGTGCTTCTTTAATGACAAAAACCTGGTCGCTGGTGCCTCTTTCCTTCCTAAAACCCACCTCCTATTTCCCTATATGTGAATTAATTATTCCTTCTAACTTCTTTTTGATTAATATCGCTACTATTTTATAACAAATATCCAACAAATAAACCCTCTATAACTATCATAATCTGTTTAATCTCCGTTTTTTAGGATATGTATAATGGAGGCATTGCCCCAACTTGCTGGCATCCTTTTCTCCATATTGTAATGATAAATTCAAACAATTTTTGTTTTAGCTCATCTCCTGCAAATTTTATGTTTTCTACTGCTATTCCATTCCTTCCGGAACTTTTACTATTTTTAAACTGCTTTATAATCTCTTCTACTGATGCTACTATTTGAGTATTTTCTTCTGCATCTATTACCATTTCTTCATATTCTTCATCAACCCTTTACCTTTTATACAAAAGAAAAAGAAATTAATCAATAGAATTAATATAAAATTTAAAGAAAATATTATTAGTTATTAAGGAAGTTATTGGATAAACCTAAAAATAACATTCAAAAGAGAGGAAACTCTGGGAAAATGCAATGACTGTAGCATTAAAACATTGGACAAACAAGAAGGCCATGAGTAATAAAATATAAAGAACTTATGACAACTAAATTATAATAAACTAGATAGATCTGTGGTTTCCGGACATGTTTATGAAACAATTACAATGTAGATTTAAGTAACTTAAAATTACTTAGAGAAAGGTAATTATTAGATGTGTGCGAATGTGTCAAAATATGTTAAATGTAAAAATAGTCTAAATAAAGACAAATGACAGGTTCCATACATAAACCCCTTCCATCCCATAGTACCATCAAACGCCGAATGCAGCAAAATGATCCGCTCACATAAAGCAATTTTTAACAATACAAACGCCATCGTTTCTCATCTCATCGTCACCTCAGGAAAACATCATCGTCTTTAAAAGAGAGAGGAGATATCTCTATGGCTAAACACAATGCATTGAACTCCATGATCAGCCTAATTCTCCTGGGATTCTCATCCTTTGATTTTTGAGACAAAGTCAATCGACTTAGAGCCAGCCCCTGTCGCTCCACAACGGTTTATGGTTTACTGAGCAAAATCAGATTGCTAATTGCTTAGGCCAATATTACTACTCTATCTCGAGTTACCAGAACCTGTACTTTTCCGCTCACAATCATGAACCCCCATTTACTAATTCCTCCATTACATAGTATTACCCCATTCACAAATTCACACGTGCGCTTGCTAAAATATTACTTCGCCACGCCAAGACGGTATACTTACCTAAAATGAATACCACCCTTCCTCGTCGTGATATCTACATTCTTAACCAAATATATAGCGATATATGGTTTTCTGGGTGCTTTATTGATTCTTGGAGAAAAGCTATTGCCCATTAAGCCAAAAAGCCATTAAGCCAAAAGCTATTACCCATGCAACAATATAATTGCCCTATTTTAATAACATTGCCATAAACAACATTAGAATATATATATATATATATATATATATATATATATATATATATATATATATATATATATATATATATATATATATATATATGCCCACAAGGTAACGTAACGGAACCGTGGAGAGAATTATTACAGAAATCTTTCACCCTTTCTCCACGTGGTGCCACCGATCGCTACTGTCAACCATGCGACGTCACGTGTCTCTCCGGACCGGTTTCTAGCCTTTCAGCCGTCATCAGCCGAGCTCTAAACGAACGCAAGGAAAGCAGTTCGGAAAGACGATCGGGGCCAGACCAGATTAAATGGCCATTTTCAGTCAGGACCGCTCGTAACATTCTGCCTGGAACCTCGGGTATAGTAACAGGTATGCCCACAAGATAGCGTAACGGAACCGTGGAGGTGCCACCGATCGCCTTCGCCGAACTGTCAACCACGGGAAATGTCACTGACGGCTGAAAGGCTAGAAACCGGTCCCGAGAGACACGTGACGTCGCATGGTTGATAGTCTCGTCAAGAATATGGAGACCCTATCCTCAATTAAACAATTCAAACTTTCTCCGATTTCAATTCGGATGGTTTATACATGCAGTTTTTGATTTTTTTGGACTACGTCCGATGAGACAACAATAGTCGGGAGTTATGCATATATATATATATATATATATATATATATATATATATATATATATATATATATATATATGCATGATATGATATGATGTGAACCCATAAAGTGTTCTCCGACAAGAGTTTGCGGGAGAAATATTGAATGTTCATTTAACCCGCAATCCCGTTAGTTAATCAACTCAGATTGTTTTCAATTTCTTCCTTAATAACTCATCAGTGGGTCGTTTTGTACAATAAAGACTTGTTCTCTTCCACACCTCTTTTCCCTTGATAATTCCCTTGTACTCCCTAGTCCTCGCCTGAAATTCCTTGATCTTACTCTTAGTTATCGAATCAATTAGGAAATATATATATATATATATATATATATATATATATATATATATATATATATATATATCTACACACCCGTGCGCTGCGTGATCTCTCAATGCTGAAATGGATCTCCCATCCTAAATGGCGATGCTCACAGCCCACGATACTCCACTTCTATAAGTCTATCGTTAGGTCAAAACTGGATTATGAATGCACAGCATACATTTCTGCATCCAATTTATACCTTAGGAGGCTGGAACTAACCTAACACTTGGCTCTGATATTATCATTGGGACTATTCAGAACCAGTCCCATTCCCAGTCCTTACTTTGCTGCAACACTAATTCCCTTGAGATTCGCACGCCTTAATCTTATATTAAGACTTAGATACAGAAATGTCCATATTTTTCTTTATTTTTATAAACATTTGTTTTTATTTAGCAAGTAGTTGATCGAAATTTGTAGTGCGTAAAAATTAATGACCCATCCAGTGCTTGTCTTAAAAACAAAATCTAATATTAAACATTCTTATGGAAATATACAAAAATATTTCCTATCGCTTTTCTTCGTCATGAAAGTGATATATTAAACTAACAACGCCGTTTCAACTGGCAATGAAAACTTAATTCACGCCTGGGAACTATGACCATTTTCTTCAACCCCAGCTCGAGTAATGTATGGTATTAATTTCGTTAGAGTGCACTTTTGCAGATCCATTAAAAAATTCGTCTGGATATTATAGGATATATCATTAAAAGGAAATTTACGTTATGACTTCGAGAAGTAATAGAAAGTGTTATTGGTGCTTTTATGTTTTCAAGTTATTGTTAGATATGCAGCATTTTCTAACACTTGGCCTTCTGTATTATTTATATGAATTATAAAAATCTATACGAATTATAAAAAATATATAATTGTTCACCGTTTGTCCTTTCTTACGAATATATTTTCTTTAAAATATAGAAGAAACTGTATTAAATTCAATGCTGACTATTGTTATGTTTAATTATTCTGGGGAATATACTGGGTCGCTAGTATGTATGCAAAAGGTTAAATATCTCGAGAACGCTTTGCGATTTCTTAATGAAATTTTGTACACAAATATCAGGAAATTTCTTGTCGCATATATGAAATCCAAAGCTAACTTGATTTTTTTTTTAATGACAATAGTATTTGAATTTGGCCATGTTGGAAAGAGCATTTTTTTTCTAAATTCAACGAGGTAAATATTGTATGTTTTTTTTAATAGATTTAAAAAATGACTAAAAGGTTTTTCGGTCTGTTTTAAGGTAAATATATTTTTCAATTAGTAGGCTATGAAACAATAGATAACAGATGAAGTATTTGATTACACTTAACAACTGTTAACGTCAGTTTGTAAATTTCAAGTATTCTTCAATTTGTTTACTGAATTAATATGTATTTAACTGAAAGAAAAATAATTGAAATACTAACTGTTGTTGGATGCGGTGACAGAAAACACATTTATATTGAAGTTTGTCGAGCATTTAATGAACCATATTCAAATAAAAATATCACTAAGTGACTAAGTAAACAGTTTAAAAAATGATGAAAAGATTCAATCATACTGGCAGCATTAAAAGTCGTCCAAAATTAGGAAGACAAAAAACAAAATCTAATGACCAAAATTCGTTGAATGTTTTAATTGATGTAGCAAACAATGGTAAGGTTTCCGTATATATTTTTCCATCACAACTTTGCAAAACTCAACTCTACGATCAAAATAATTTTCACTTAATTCTTGAAGTAATTGCATTTTTTAAGGATAAAAATCTCTTTTTATTATTTATTGGACAAAACGTCTACACTGGTTATGATTTAAAACGAATTGTTGCACGGAAACCTTACCATTGTCATTATCATCATTAGTTTTTGTTTTTCGTCTTCCTAATTTTGGACTTTTAATGCTGCCTGTGTCATTGAATCTTTTCACCGTTTTGGAAACTGTTGACTTAGTGTTGTTTTTATTCGAATGTACTTCATTAAATACTCGATAAATTTCAGCATAAGTGTGTTTTCTGATACTGTATCCAACAATTGTTAGTGTTACAATTATTTCTGTTTCAGATAAATACATATTAATTCGATATACAAATTGAAAGAAATTTGAAATTCACAAATTGGCGTTAACAGTTGTCAAACGTAATCAAATAATTCATCTGTCATCGTTTTATAGCCTACTAAATAAAAAATATATTTACCTTAAAACAGACCGAAACACTTTTTAGACATTTTTTGAAATTTATTTTGAAAAAAAACCATACAATATTTACCACGCGTCTGTACATCAGTATTATTTCATTTGATTATAGTTGAGTCATCTTATCTTAGTGTCATGAATTTTAGGAAAGATAATTTCATTTGAATGAAACTGAAAATGTAATTATCGTATAGTATATCTTAACAAAATAAGCGATAAGCGAGTAAAAAGGCCGTAAGATTCCATTAATATACATAAACAAGTATTATGCGTTTCTTTGAATGTAAAAATTAAAGGTATTAAATTTGGATTTTTCAATTCTATTACCATACAATTTTGACTAATCTATGTATGTAAAACATTTTTTTAAAGAAATATTATTTATTAAAATATTTTAAATCATTTGCTGTTTTTTTTAATACTATTTCACTTAATTTATCTTAAAAAAATAAAGACGTCAACCCTTTTCTAATAAAACTAATACAAAATCTAACTAGGCTTGCTTATCTATATAATATTTCATCGTTTATTCAAATATATTGAACAGAACCATTGTAATGTTAAATATAACATAATTTTAAATTAACAAAAACCAGAATCGTTCAGCTTCAAGTCAATTTTCATTTGTGTGTACCTTGCTCCCTCCATAAATCCTTTGGGGCCATTAAAATAATTGCTGGTCCTTAAACATGTACATATTTTTCCAAGAACAAAATTTATTAGAGAGCGCTGATAAAACAATGCATCTGAATAAATTTAAATTGGCTACAGAATTCGTATGGAATATATTATTGGCTTAATTCATGTTTTGTTTTAAATATTGAAGTTTATTCGTAAATGAATAATAATTTTGAATATATTGATAATTTTATTGATTGATTGATGATTGAAAAGGTGTTTACGATTTTTCAAAATAAATTCCACTGGATGCGATGCACTTATGGTAGCGAATAATCCAACGCACAACACACTCTTATAGACATAGCCTTCAACTCTCACGAGTTTGGATTTATATCTTTAATAGACTCAAAACGTCTTCCACGGAGTGAAGTTTATAGTTTTGGGCACAAAAGAAAGTCACACACGATTATATCTGGCGAATACTAGACTTGATCGACAACTTTTTTCTTCTTATTAATTTTAGTCCTTATGTCGCCCAATACTGAGCATAGGCCGACCTCAAAAGCTTTCTCCTATCACCATATTATACGACTTTCTTCCATGGCAACCCTGCCACCCTCTTTAGATCATCATACCATCTCATCTACCTCTCTATCCATTGAACGATCTTAACATTTCATCTACCATCTGTTGTTCTTGCCACATGGCCTACATAATCATATTTCAATTGTATCACTCTTTTCACGACATCGGCTATTTTAGTTTTCTGACGAATTCGCTCATTTCCTTTCTTCTTATCTCTTCGTGTAATCCTTATCATTGAACGTTTTATAGCTTTTTGGATAACTTCTAGCATCGTAACACTTTACCTTGTCTGGGTACTATATATTATTATATACGGGGATATGCACTGGTCATGTACTTTAGATCTTAAAAGCTGCGGGATTCTTTTTTTCTTAAGAACATAAGAAAGTTTACCAAAAGTATATTAGACGTCTTGGTCACTCAATTTCGAGGTCTTTATTTTCCTTACTCAGCGTTATCATTTAACGTAATTATTTTCTGAGAATTTCATATTACTTATATTATTAGCTTTGAATAATATAGTAGCCCCAGAATTAATGAGTTTTAAAAGAATTATGAGGATATTTAAAAAACGTGAGACTAAGGGATTGACGACATAGGTGAGGGAATGATCTTTGCACGCAATTCATGAAGCCTCGACATTAAAACAATGTTTATTTTTATTGAAAATCAGATTATTTATTTTTCAAATATTTTTCCTTACATTACAATCTTTTAATTCACAACAAAGTATTACTAATATTGAAGACATTAGTTATAGTAAAACTTACTTTAATTGTATTGGCACTTTTAATCACAATGGCATCAATAAACGAAATACCAACAAAAATACTGACTGGCAATCTACCAACAAAAATATTTCTTTTTTAACTTATTCAGTCTCAAAGTTAAGAATCTTTTATTCATCGGTCTCCCGTACAATCTTGCTATCGAGCCTAATCTCAAACTCTTTATCAATTAGATGAATTGAGCTAAATCTATTTCCATTGCGGAATAATATCATTTTTTGTTTAATTTTGGAGGCTCCACCTTCTGCAGAACATCTTTCCAGGTATACAACTGGTGGTCCTTGATTACTGACCATCTCCAAGACTTGGTTCCTCTTTTCATGCACTTTACTAAAGCGCCTTCTTCAGAAACTGAATTAATTTCCCCTGAATAAACTTCTTCGTCCCATCTGACAAGGACATGATCACTAACATCATAATTTGAATTTATTTGAGAATCGTTTTCTGCAGAAGAATAATAATTTGAAGAATGTCCATCATGTGACTTTGACCGCATTTGTCTTTACTGTGCTTTGTTGTAATGCAAGAATTTTTTGAAGAGTAATACCGTAAATGAAAATGACTACATTTTCCAACACATTCAGAGCAAGAAAGACTTCTGAACTCCAGCACATCACCAGGGAAGACAAACTGGCGAATTTTTTGAGTTTCATGGAATCCAACGATGGTATCTGACTGTAAAACTAAGTCTTACCACTGCGATATCAGCAGTGGTAACTTCAAATAGCATTATCAAAGAACATCTGGACAACAAAATATTTTTTAGTGAACTTAGGTCCACGATATCTTGGCCTTCAGCAACATCTTTATTGGCAGTTCTTTTCAAGGTACCACCCACACCATCAGGCGCACCTTTGCTATAGCCTAGTTCTGAATAGTGCCATGAAAAGAATTTCGTACCGGGAAATAAATCATTTATATGACGAGATACAATTGGTACATGGACTTGTTCTTGTACTAATTGACCGGACTATCACTCAGTATGTGTATTATATGAATGTTCAAATCCTGATTCTTAAGCCATATAAAAACTGGTACTAAATGCGCCCATACTGCTATTGTATTGTGTCTGTTGTTAGTAGATAGAGAGCAGAAAGTTTGGGGTCTAACACTATGATTAGCACATAAATATAATACGCCTGTGTGAAGTGTGATTTGTTGTCTTGCCCCTCCAAAGTGGACTGCCTGTATCTCATCGTAGTATTTGGAAGAATAATTTTCGCTGAAGTTAATATGAATAAGGACTTTATTCTGGGTCAAATTATTTTTATGTTCTGAAATCATCTGATGCTGGTAAGCTATCGTGGCAACATGTTGAAAGAATGAAGGCAACGTCTCTTCTAACTGTTGCACTCGTTTTCTAATTGAAACCCTGACCTTTTTTTTAACAGGTTTACGTACTGTCTTCATCTTTCCATCCTTGTTATTAGAAATAGAATCATACATCCACTGAGGATCACCATTTTGTTTGACTACGGAAGATAATATTCCATCGACTTATGTCTACAACCTTCACAATCTCTCAACAATCATTTCCTTGAATGAACATCGCATGTTGTAGTAGCTAGAAATTTTGTTAGGTTACAGCAAGGCAATGTTTTATTTTCGCACAATTTCATAACCATCAGTTTAAGATTTATACGGATCACACATTTTAAAGTGTTTCGATTTTTCACGTTCGCCCAAGTCACCCAAAAAGGTGGAAATCTGCCAAGCATACTTTGTATTCGACGATCCTCAGACATTTCTTGTGTAAATTTTTTATAGTGCCACTTAGCATCTGTTTTTGTTTCACATGTCCTTTCGACCTTATAAAATCTTTATTTCCTGGGTACATCCTGAAATTCTCATCTCTTTCCAAACAATCTGTAACATCTTGTTTAATCTTTAGCAGTTGAGCATTTATTTTCCTGAAGCCGCTCTTTTTATACGAGTCATGTTTGAAAAACGGTTTTGCTAAGTGAACCAACTTATGCTTCCTTAAAATATCTGGTTTTACAATTCCAAATTATTTCTTCTTCTCACTATGCTTCTTAAAGTAAGTGTAACTGTCTTTTAGTTGTTTAGTAATAAGTTCCGAAAAAATAAGCTTCTTTTTCACAACTTCCTTCTTTAAGAGTGCCGATACTTTAGCTTCAGAAGACAACAGAAGGTTTTTTGTTTGTCTATGACATCTCTTACGAAATTTCTTCTTTCAATATTTTCTGTAATTTGACCATTTTCGCATATAGTATTGCTCTTCGCCTTTTTAGTTGCCACCTTGTCAGAGTAGCTACAAGGTATCTAAGCTCATTATTACTTTGAATAACGGGTTCTATAACAATCATTTATTTAACAATCTTGCCCGATTCTTACGTACTTTAGTTTTCTTGTCTCTATAAGTTTGGCTATTTTTCTTCTCAATTTTTTCCATTTCAGCCTTGTTTCTCTGGAACTCATGATAGATATAGATTTTACTTGGCCTTTCTCTTTTTTAAAACTATTTAAGTATTTCTTTTTAGCGAAGTTTTTCTCTGCGCTTCCTACCGTATTGATTCTGTTTTAATTTAGCTTCTGCGTCATTTAACTTCGTTTTTTGCCATTGTTTAGTTAGTAAAGCCCTAAAACAAGAAAGCAGCTGTAAATTCTAGCATTACCTAAAGCAAGGAGATAAAAAAGCTAGCCCAAGTTAGCCCAATCAAAAAATAATTCGCTCATTAATGTACATGATAAAAAAGAATATTTAAATACTTTTTCTTTACTTTTTATTCCAAATCAATAATATTTTAGAAAACTCACTGATTTTTTAACTAGTCAATTTTGTAATTTATAAATGCGGAAGTATTTTAATCTGGGGCTTGGGACATAGTGAAGGAGTAATTTTCGGGGCATCTTATATATATTATATTTTTTATTTACATATATAGTTAAGAAATTATAACTGACACCCGTAACCACAGTAATGTTATTTCAAAGGAAATAATAGCTACCGTTACATGTTGGATAGATTTTTGTTAAAAGGGAAGGAATTTCGGGATTTTCCCGAATTTCGGGAATTCGGTGAAAATATATATATATATATATATATATATATATATATATATATATATATATATATATATATATATATATATATATATATATATATATATATATATATATCAAATCTTAAAAATTAAATATATAAAAGGCAGGTATAGTTCTAAGAATGTCTTATTATTTTTGTGGGCTTCGTTAATAATCCATATTCGTGATTGATTAGTAAGTGATACGGCATACGTCATATTATTTTTATAACTATCTATAAACCTGTTCAAAAGTTTATTTATTGAAACCGAGGCAAATTTTGTATTTCAAAACGTCTCAAAGTTTAAATTAAAAAAGTTTCTTCTAAGAAGAAATGACGGCAGTACAATATTGAGAATTTAAAATATGGGTTTACGCACTCTCGTTCGACCATTCATTACATATGTTACCATTCATTACATTTGCCAAAAAGTGTTTTCAAATAAAGTCACGAAGCTTTGTGGGCGAAAAGAGCATTTGAATAAAATGTATTCTAATAAAAATTATAATGATTTATTCTATTTTTAAGGGCTGAAAGAGAAATATTTAAAACAGTCAACTATATCGAACCTTCTTATGTTGTCTTCTAAACAAGAAAGTGTTGGGCTATGGGCTTCATATATTTCATTATGAATTGTAAAAGCGTAAAAACCACACAGAATTAACGAAGAATCAATCATGCCGGCAGTCAAGGAGTTAATAAAACTGTCCTTCATCGTAAGACACCGTTAGAAATCATCAGTAAAATTCCTCTGAGTAATAATTCAATGCAAAGAAGAAGAGAGGAAATGGTTAAAGATGTTGAAATATTATTACGCGATTATTACGACTATATTATTACGACTTTCAAATTTTTCATTCAACTCGATGAATAAAATCTATCAAATAAAGAAGCACTACTCTTATCATGCGTTCGATTTATTAAAGAAGAAAAATTTTGTCAAGTTATTATCGGCTAAAAATTTGGAAACCTATACAAAGGGAGAATCGATATTTAATACCATGGACAAGTTTTTCCAAAAGAAAACAATTCCTATTCGTAATATTTTGTCAGCCGTAATGATAGTGTTCCAGCAATGATAGGGCGTCATAAAGGTTTCATAGCGCATTTGAAACAAGCAGTACCAAATGTATAAACTGTACATTGTGTTATGCATTGCCAGCATTTGGTTGCAAAAAATCTGAATAAACACCTACATATCAATAATATGAGAGGTAATTCAATAAATGACAGATTATTTGACTAACTTTGTACTCAAGATGATGAAGAATACAATCGCTTGCTTGTATTTATCAAAAGGTATCGTTTTTTCAATCTATTTCACTCACTACTGAACTTCTTTGAAAACAGAGACGAAAAAGGGCGCGGAAATCTGATTATATCCAAAAATAATATCGCTTATTTGACAGACCTGCTTAAAATATTTAGTGAAATATTAGTGTTGGCCGTTCTTGAAGCAGAGGTTATGACGCGATTTCAGGAAGTTCTAAACATGAATGTACCGATTTGGGTTTTAGATCCTTTCGCAAGTGCAGATACAGCAGAATTATCAAATTTAGAAGAGGAACTCGTAGAATTTACAATTAATGAAGAACTGAAAGTAAAATTCAAAAACGGATATCAAGAGTTCTGGCTTCAGAAATCAATAGCAGCTCTTTACCCTGGACTGTCCTTATAGTACAAATAGTACAAATAATTTTAATTGCATTTGCTTCATCGTATTTGACTGAGCATGAATGCAGTGCAGTAGCTAATTTACTGTCTAAGAAAAGGAACAGACTACACATCACTAAGCGTGGCTATTTGTGACTTTTGTTAACGAAATTGGAGCGAGTCGCGTTGGAGCGGACGGTAGAGCGGCGATCTGCCGCTTTTGTACCGAAACCGCATTGGCGCGATAGTTGGTTCGATTTCAGCGCTCGGATAGTTGTTTTTCTTTAATTCTTGTGTTCGTCTTTCTTCGTACCCCATGCACACACATATGTACTTACATATACACATACATATCCACATCTAAATGTCTGTTATTATTTCTAGGCAAGACTGTCAAATTTGACAACGAATTACCCCTCAGTCACGCCCGTTAAAGGCTGGGTAAAGCCGGATACTTTCTGAGAGCTGTTCTACGTTGGTCACTCGCCACTCGATAGGCTTCCTGATAGACTTATGCGTAAGCACATAACCAAGGCTTGATAGCCTGAGGGGGTGCTGACCTGGGTTGTCGGCGGCTGATGACCGTCGTTCGGAACCCACGTAAGCTGTAGGTCCAGTCGCTAAATAGCCTGGTAGTTGCTGATGCGTCTCTAACCCCAATTCTTAACCTTATTTTAACGAAATTGGAACCCGATATTAACAAACTGTTAAAACTCCACCGGCCTCAACCATCTGATGGTATGGTACATTTGATGGTATTTTTAGTTAATTTATACTTTGTAATTCTTAAAAAATGGTGGTCCAGAAAATGTTGGGAACTTCCGCTCTAGACACATATTAAGAACTATTAGATTTGAAATAATTATTTTTTTATTTTCTTTCAAAATTTATATTATTACATCATCCTCCCCTGGAGCATTATATTGATTATATTGATCAATGACTTCAAAAATTTACATACAACTGCCGATGTGAGGGAGAATGCATTATGTGATGAAAAATCCAGGATTTGTTCTTCCATAAATTCCACCTTTCCGGGCGAAAATTCTCTTTCAAATTTCTCATAACGTCCAGATAATATTGTCTGTTGACTGTTTCCCTTCCGAAAGGAATTCCGAGTAGACTACACCGCGATAGTCAAAGAAAACAATCAATATGACTTTGATTTTCGAAAGACTTTGAAACGAGGTGAAATTTTTATTTTCGGCTCGTTGTCGAAGTGCTATTCCAAAGCTTGTTGGTTTATTCGCCTGCTAAATTCATAGACTCGTATCTGGTTATCCATTATATGTTTCATGAATATAGGATCCGAACTGATTCGATCAAGCATGTTTTTAGGAACTTATTTGCAGTGGTCATTTTAAAGAAAATTCAACTCGTTTGAAACAATTCGGATTGTGATGTATCTCATCAACAAAACTAGTCCTAACACATCAACCGGAAAAGGCTCATTTTCAAATTCTGGACCTTAAGTTTGAATAACGATTTTTCGTACTACTTATATGCCAGTGTTTTAGATAAAGTTGACTGACCGTAGGCTTTTCCCAATACTTTCAATAATTCTGCCCAATTAATTTTGTTGGCAATATTTATTGTAAAACAATCTCTATTTTTTGATATTTTTATTCATTTTTAAAATCAGAGAACACCCTTGAGGTCGATTAACGTAACAAACAACTGTAAACAAACTAGTCGGCAGATTTCGCCAAAATTCTACGCTAATTTTCACTTTTTCAATTTTTATAATGTTCACTCACGTCTTTCTTTTAATTATCAGTCTTCTGCCTGATTATTATATAATTATTTGATCTTGACTAATGTATGACTTCTGTAAAATTGATATTAATATTGTAGATTTCTTTTACAGTTTTTTATGTTTACCTTCATAAAAACTCATTCAATTCATACTTAACTTTCATCTTAAGAAAAAACAAAAACTTGTTAATTTGAAACTAGTGTACACAATTGTGTTTATTATTGCGAAAATTCATTTATAGAAACGATATTTTTCCAGATTTATAATTCCCTGCATTAACCCTTATATAGTAAAATCATGAAAGATTTTGAGTTAATACCTGAAAATAGACTCACGTTCTAAGCTGCTCTAACTAAATCCATGTCAATTTAAACCTTACCACACCGGATATAATGATCCCAGCCAACCGGAAAAGTTCCTATAGCGACGATTATTAGACGTGTCATCTGGGATAGTGCCTCCTTCAAGAAAAATTGGATACGGGATAAGAATGGGATGTAACGGGATTAATATGACATCAAAGTAACTCGCTACCTGATAGGTTTGGTGTCCCAAAGCCCATCCATCTTCCCCTAATGTAAATAAATAATTAACTTACACGATAGAGGATTTTATTATGGTAGTAGAAAGATGATATATATGTTATTTAGATATCTGAAACCGAACAAATTAATATATATCCAGGAAAAAAATTATATAATAGTATTTCTAAAAATGTGTACATGTTACAACATTTCTTTAACATTTATTAAGTCATTTTTATTCAGCCCTAAAATAACAGTATATGAAGTAGCAAAATCTCATTTATATATATATATATATATATATATATATATATATATATATATATATATATATATATATATATATATATATATATATATAGTGTGTGTCTTCGACTTCTTCAGCCAGGTTTTTTAGTTAGCCCGGAGGCTCCTACTAGTGTCTAATAAGATTACGACCCTACGATAGGCACTTTTTATATTTTTGGGGGTCTCTAACTGACCCGTGAAGTGTGTGTGTGTATATATACAGAGTGTCCGGAAATAACGTCGATATTTTGGGAAGTGATTCTAGGGATTAAAACATATTTTCGAAAGTCCTGAAATTCGATATACTTCAATAAGCTGGAATGAAAAAATATTTTATATCAAATTATTGAATCGCAGATCCATTCAAGATTTTTATGTAAAAAAGGTCCTCTAATTTTATTTCGATAGGATAGATCGTTTTGCAGAAAAACTGACTTTCCCTAAATCGATTTCTTCGATTTTCTTCGATCGATCTACGACATGGAGATCGAAATGCATCTTAATAATTAAGTAGGCACCCTTGTACTACATTTTTTATTTAGTAGCCAACAATTACAAGACTAATTACTATTAAGGATTTAGCACTTATTCACAACAGATGTTGAAAATGTCCTCTATTCATCTCAATGCACCCTCTAATTATTTTCTTCATAAAAGATCTTACCTTGCCTAAAATACCAGGCTTATATTTGACATAATCACAAGAAGTAAATACACGTTGCTGCAATTCTTCTATAGTGCCAATCGAGATAGCATAAACCAATGTCTTTTAATATCCCACAGAAAGTAATCGAGAGTATTTAAATCTGCGGAACGTGGTGGCAAATGCACTGGTCCACTACGTTCTATCCATCGTCCTGGATATAACCGATTTAAATGAGCTCTTACATATGCAGACAAATGAAACCGATCCTCATTGTGCATAAAAAACATGCCATATCTGAACTGATATAATACAAGGATGTACTATATCCTAATGGAGGACCATTAGGTCCAGCAAATGGTTTTTCAAGAAGTTGAAATACTGTTATCCATTTAAATGGTTGGGAAGCACAAACGGTCCAATCAAAAAATTGCCAAGTATCCCTGCACAGATATTGATCGAAAACTTGTCCTGATGCCGCGATTCAAATATTCATGTGGATTTTCTTCCGCCCACATATGTCCTGATGCCGCGATTCAAAATATTCATGTGGATTTTCTTCCGCCCACATACGACTATTGTCAGAATTAAAAATTCCATTGCGTGTGAACATAGTTTCGTCTGTAAAGAGAATGTTCTGTGCAAAATTTTCATTTAAACGCAATTGCTCCCTTAACCATTGGCAAAACTGGATTCTTTGTGATCGGGTTATACGTCTTGAACTTTCTGCAAATGGTATGGATAGAACGCTTGCGCTCTAACAATTTCCCACACGGTACTTTTAGAAATGCCTTTTTGAACAGCAATTGGTCTGACACTTATTCCTGGGTTTTCTGCTACATTTTCTAAAAGTTGTTCTTTGGTTTCTAAAGTTCCGGTGCTTCGGCCTTTTTCTCAGTTATATTTGAAAGGTATGAAAGATCCCTTTTCGCATAATTTTCTATACAGATTTGTAAATATTTCTGTACTAGGAAGTACTCTTCCGGGAAAAGCCTCTGCATATAATCTTCTAGCTTCACATGCCTTCCCATTCGCCTTCCCGTACAAAGAATGCATATTAGCCATTTCTTGGAAGGAATAATGGGCCATTTTACAGTTTAAATATTAAAAATCTAGACTTTATTGCCTAAATAGTTCCGTTTTTCATTCGTCAAAGACGTTATGACAACCACGTACTTAATTATTAAGATGCATTTCGATATCCATGTAATCGTGCATCGATTTAGAAAAAGTCAGTTTTAGACATTTGGAAATTATGTATGGACCATACAGTAAATGACGGCCACAATCATGAGGCACACGCGTACTCTTCTAGCGAAATTTTCAATAACGGTTTTGCATAAATGTGGCGGTATTTCGTAGATACAGCGTTCGATTTCGGCCTTCGGTGCTTGGGTAGTCGTAGGCTTATAAATAGCACAGGAAATCAGTTCCTTGTATAACTCCCACATGTTCGAATAACTACCTCAAGCCGGCGTGGTATTGAGTGAATCGGATTCTGAATGATGGCTTGGGGGAATGTCAGTCTATGCCTCTTGTATAGGCCGCCAGAAGTCATCCTTTGTCACCGGTAGATGCGGATGATGGGTGTCGAACAATCATGTAGATATTGTTTCATAGAGATCGATCGAGTTCTTTCAGAGATATTGTTTATAGCAGAGGGGTCAAGCACAGTTCGTGCTACGTGTAATCGGGTGTTATCCTGTTGGAATGTGTTTCCTGGCAACCTCCGAAGAAATAGTAGCACTTCGGCGTCTACAATCTCTATCAGGTAACGTTGAGCTGTAAGTGTGCCTCCAATGCGTATAAGAGTGCTTCGTGATTCATAACTTATAACACCACATACCATTACTCCACGTTGTGGTGCCGTGTGTCGATAAGCAATCCACCTCTCATCTTCCCGTTCATCCTGACGACGTCGGACGAATACCCCCCAATCAGAGCTCAGGAGTGTGAAACGAGACTCACCAGAAAAAACAACACTATTCCATTCCTGGTCATAACTTTGTCGCATCTGACACCATTTCAGACGTTGGCGATGGGTGGGGGTCAGTGGCAACTTCAATAATGGGCGTCGGGCCCGAAAGCCCTCCCGCAGTAAACGGCGTCGAATAGCACTGCTAGAGAATGGGTGATCAAGAACAACTCCCCACTTTTGCGCAAGAACACGTGATGTGGCTGAAGGGTTTGCGATAGCCATTCGCACCAACAATCGGTCTTCCCGTGCACTAGTATGTGATTAAGCATCAGACCCCATACGACTATTTGTGGTACCTTCCTCTTCCCACTGACGCCATATGCGGATAATGGTACTGGCCTGGTAATGTAACAATACAACAATGTCCCTATATAAGATACCACCTTTTCGCAGACCCACTATACAAACTCCCTCAAATGTGAACACTTGTTCATACGGCACTCGTTGTCTGCAACATGGCATCTTTTACGGCGATAACGCAATACTACCCACTCAGTACCTTTCAACTCAGCGGTTCGCTACCATCCCGGTAAATAGATGGGGTAGTTACCCTTTCTATTACCCTGATCTTAAACCGAATTAATCATTTTATACGTGTTACATAATGAGCTTTTCCTCTAATTTTCATTTTATTATCTATCTGTTTTCTTGGTGTTGCTGGTGTGTATATATATATATATATATATATATATATATATATATATATATATATATATATATATATATATATATATATAAATAGTTATAAGAATAATTGCTATAATGACTTATCATGTGGAGGGAGCAGGGTAGTGTTGATTTTGTATATATCTTCTGTATATTCTACAATATCGGGTTTAATACCAGATGTGCGTACAAGATGACATAGCTGGCCCTTGGAGAGAGGTATTTATTACTGAGATCTTTCACCGATTGGCCCATGTGGTACCACAGTTTGTCTCTGCTCAAGTGTCCTCATGCATCAACAAGTATCTCCCGGGGATGGCTTCTAGCCTTTCAGTTATCATTAGCCTCAAATTCAACGCAATAAAGGCAGTTGAAGAGGAACCCCGCTTTTTCGCCTTGATTTTTAGGCTAGCTTTTCGCTTCTGTTTACTTAAAATTAACTACTAGCAATCCTAGGAAGTGTCGAAGTTCTCCCTTTTTATGGGGCAGAGTCCAACAATTCATAAGATTGGGTTGCAGCAAAGTGCTGAGAGACTTCACGGAAGTTAAGTAGAAAGAGAGAAATGGCCACGTAGAATACCAGGCCGTCGACCAGCGGACGTCGAAGGTCCGCCATGCAGAATGGAAAGCGTGGGATTTGCGATAGCGGCTAGCTTTTCGGATCATATGCAAGCCCGAGAAATTCGGCCCCCATAGGCTTGCAACTAGAAGGTTGCAAGGGACAATTTATTGTAGAATTGGTGTTCCGAGGAAAGTTTGAAGCGATGTACTCAACTGAGCCCAGATAAGGCTAAGTATTTGAACCGCCATTTACTTCACAAGTTCGGATATAGGATTAAATTATAGTGCAGAAAATTTTCCTGGAACGGGGCTCCGTTAAGACCCCACCACCAATATTGGTAGAGAAATTGATGGTTTCTGGGACCCAAGGGTTTTTTTCCATGCAAACAAAGAAGGCTTCATAGAAACTCTTCGACTGGGTCTCGGAACCCAGGAAATTTGAAGCATGTGATTCCCTGCAGTTGCTACAAGTAGCTGGAGAATTCCGATCCTTCTTGCACTCCCTGGATGAGAGCATGCCCGCGCATTTAACGCAGATCGAATCGGCTCCACATTTCATTGCCGAATAGCTGAATGGCCGAAAAGTTGCCAGTTGAAGTACTGCATAAAGCAGTCATTTTATTTCTGCGATTGGATTTTGACCTCCTGTTGAAAGAATGATTTCATATGCAAACAGCAACCGGAACGATTGACATTAAATTTCTTTCTTGGTTTTCCACCTCTCTACGTGGTCGGGATAGGAGTCTTAGTATTTAATTAAT
This sequence comes from Cosmopolites sordidus, assembly GCA_031761425.1. Lineage (NCBI taxonomy): Eukaryota > Metazoa > Arthropoda > Insecta > Coleoptera > Curculionidae > Cosmopolites > Cosmopolites sordidus. The sequence goes on along the minus strand of JARFXV010001480.1, from coordinate 982,756 downwards.
TAAGTAGTTAGTTAGTACTACTTAATTAATACTTATTAATTAAATACTTAGTACTAGTAGTAATTAAGTAGGTATTAATAAGTATTAATTAATTACTTAGTATTAAATTAATACGGGATAAAACTTTGCTCATTGGATATAGCGGTAGTCGGAAACGATTTCAGAACACCCCTGATAAGAACGCGAAGATTGGGTTCCTCAGGGCCGCAGAATAAATGGAAGAACCCTTTCTGCCTTTGTGACTAATTTTGAGAACTGAATGTTTTTCTCCTTTCAGATTCTTACGATACGCCGATTTGTAACGAAGGACTATCCGCTATACGCTAGAGGATTGTGTTGGCGGAGAAATGCTTTTCTCCGCGGCTTTTCGAACATCTTATTTTAGTTGCAGCCTCTTGGCTGCCCTCGGAGTCCAATATCAAAGTGTGGCCTCCCTCAGACAGATCCATTAGACTGGTGTCGTTATCTGGTTTGTCCTCAATGACCGGCTATTCTATTTTATTATTTTTGCTATCCTGTTAGATTTTTCTTCCACTTTCTTCTTTAAAGACCTATTTTCCGCGTCCACTTTCTTCAGATCGTTGGTGAAATCGATCAATTTTGGCGCAGATCGCCATAATTATCATCTGAAGCGAGTTTATTTATGTTCACAGCATATCGCAACGTATGATACTTTTATCCTTATTGTCGACTGCTGAACTGAGAATTTTATAAGCCTTTTCAGTGATGATTTACTCTTTACACACGAAGTCACGTACTAAAATTTGAAGAGAGACGATCAGGGCCAGGCCATGTCAACTGCTCTTGTTAATTTTGAATAATAACACAAAATTCACGCCATCATAGGGCATAGCAGACGGGTCTGCTCGAAACATCCAGCCTGCAACCTCGAGTTTAGTACCAGCTATACTCAAAAGAAGGCATAGCGAGGAGATCTTTCACCCGTACTCCACATGGTGCCACCGTTCTTCTCTGCTTAACTGCCACCACGTGTCAACAAGTGTCTTCAGAGGCCAGTTTATAGCCAGACCTATAAGTCTCATATCAGTAATGCACCAGGTTTTTACCAAAATATTAGCTAAAATAATATTTAAAAATGATAGAATTCAGAAGTGGATTCACTACAATGTATCACATTCAGATTGTACAGCAGGCCATAGAAAGGCACAATAAAACTTGACTTTTGTCGACTATGAAAAGCATTTAACTGAGTCTCAAAGCAGGCCATACTGGATTCTTTGCTTATCCAAGGTGTAGACAAAGCCAATGTAAACATATTTCACCTTGATGATCGACAATTCATCTTGATGATCTTAAAGCTAAAATTTATGAAGTTTGAGGTGTACGGTATCTACCTTAAAGATATAATCTGTAATGTGAATTCGGAATAGGCTAGAATGCACTTACTTATTCTTCCTGAATGGTAAGTTGACCCGAAGGCCCTGACTGGTATTCTCTGGTTTTTTTCCGGATGTCGCGACAAGGTCGTTTATCCGGAGAGTTAATTTACCGTTCTTTAGGCAAGATTGTGATGACCGACGTGAGTGGTCACTCTAGGGCAACGGCCGGCAATGAAGCTGCCGTGGCTCTGATTAGCGGATTGTCCGAAAGGGACGCCGTCGATAGGAATTTATCCAGTAGTCTGGACAGTCTAAAACGTCTAAAGCTCAGAAATATCTGTCTCCCGGTGGATTTGCGCGTTCCTAACAAACCAGGGAGCGTTTACTATTGTGCGAAGCACACGTGATTGGAAAGACTGAAGTCTTTTAATCGATGAAGTTGGGAGGAACGGGTACCAGGCCGGATGTCCGTAAATAGGGACTGATCTGACCATGGACTTATACCGGGGTAGTTGGTTGTCAAGCGTGAGCTTACTTTTCCGATTGATTAAGGGGTACAGCATGCGGAGCATTCCATATGCTTTCCCGGTGGCTTTCTTGAGGTGTGAATACCACGTAAGGGCCTTGTCGAACTCAAGTCCCAGATAGTAAGCCGTTTTGGCCCACTTGATCGGGACTCTATGAATAAGAATATTCTGGCGGATTATCGGCCGTCTACGAGTGAAAAAGACAGCCTGAGTTTTGCTGCGATTGCTTGCTAGTCGCCATTCGACTAGCCATCTCGATGCTTTCAACGTCTGCTTTTGCAACCTAGATGTAATCACCCAGGGCGCGTGGGCCGACGTAAAGAAAGCCGTATCATCAGCATAAAATGCAGTCTGCATCTTTGGAAAGTCCGCCATGTAGACATTGAAGATTACGGGGGCAAGAGGGGAACCTTGCGGTACTCCCGCTTCGATTCGCTGGACTGATGAAAGTGCACCATCGACGAGCACTTGGAAAGTGCGTCCAGTCAGAAATGATGCCAACAGCTTGACTTGGCCGGTTGGTATGCCGAGTCTGAGCATCTTGACTATGAGTCCGAGATGCCAGACTCGGTCGAATGCTTGCGAGAGGTCTAGAAAAACGGCTCCCGTATGAGGCCTTCTGTCGAAACCCGGTCTGATCTCCGTCGAGAGACGCGCCGCCTGATGGACGCCTGCGTGCCCCCTTCGGAAACCGAAATGCTTGTCCGGAAGAACATCGTTCAGAGCATGTAAAATAGCTCTTTCAGCGATCTTGCCAAGTACGCTAGGCAAGCTGATCGGCCTGTAGCTGCTTAGCTCCTGTGGGCTTTTTCCTTTTTTAAGGATTACGATGATTTGGGCATGTTTCCATAGAGATGGAAAGTGCTGGAGTCTGAAAATTGCGTTGACTATGTTAGTCAACTGCGCAATTTGCTTATTGGGTAGTCGTTTCAGCTGCATTGAAGAGATGCGGTCGCGACCAGAAACTTTTCTGACTTTCAAACCTCGGATAATATCGCATATTATCTTCGGTGAGACAATTTGGCTGATCAAGTAACCGGGGTTGGGAGTTACTTGGTAAGAAAGGATGTCCTGCTTGAACTTGTCAACTTTATTCCTCTTCTCAACTGAGGGTCGAGGAGAGGTCATCTGCTTTTGGTAGGTTACGGCAAAGAGTTACGCCTTCTCCGTCCCGTTGACGGCGTGAGAATCACTCGTCCTCAGGGGGGGGAATCGGCGCTTTCACCTTTCCCACCATGAATTTGGCTGTTTTCCATAACGATCGATCAGCCGTGTCGATTGACGCCAGGAAATCATCCCATCTGTCGTCTCTAAAATCCTGAAGAGCCCGTTGGGACTCTCTCTTGACTTCGTTTACACGAAGCCGGAGTTCAGGGTCGCCAGTCAGGTGATAGCGTCTATAAAGCCGGTTTTTTATTCGAATCTTCTCTTTTACCTCGAATGGGATATCCAGGGTAGTCCGAGTTGATTCAGCGGAGGTTTTAGTAGCCGCTTGCGTGGCTTCTATTATGTCATGAGTAAATTTTTCGACAGCATCCTCAAGCTGATGAACGTTACCAATTAGCGGGTTTGGTCCGCTGTCCTGCAAATGCTGCTAAAAAATGCTTCTTTCTCGGCGGGAAGGTATCCACCTTGGTGCCGATTGTTAGCACTACCGGGAAGTGATCCGAGGCAAGCTCATGGACAACCTGGACTTCGCATTGATTCGTTAGATTCTTTATGATAAAGAAATCTAAGAAGCTGCGGAAGCGCCATGGTTCGTCTGGAACAAGGAGGTTCAGTCCGTATCTTTCCGCCAAAGGTAGCAGGTCAGTTCCTCTCCTGTTTATCAGATCCGAACCCCACGATCGATTATGGGCGTTTTAATCTCCTCCAATGATGAATGGAGCGTTGTTATTCAAAAGCCTGCTAACTTCACCTGAATCGAAGTCGTGACAAGCTCTCTGGTGCCATGAGGATAGGTTGACAAGATTACGTTCCAGAGCCACCTGCACAGACATGACTTTCGAGGAAGCAAGACCCGTCGGAGGCCGCAGGTTATGTCTGATTCCTCTCTTGACGAGAATCATCAAATCACCCCCCGCTCCACCGAGCCTGTCCTGTAACAGAAGAAGTTCCTCACTCCGAACCGTTCGCTCGGTTTAAGGAAAGTCTCCTGAATCAGAGCCCCGTCTATGCTGTGATCTTCCAGAAACGCCGTGAGTTCCAATTTTTTCCCGTTCAAAGAATTGGAGTTCCATGTTACAACCCGCAACGAATTTTTATTATTCATTGCTGGTTTGGAACATGGTGCAGCATTTAGCTGCTATTGGACCATCGCAGCCATCTGCTGCATCATTTGCTCCATCATTACCGGGAAGTTCGGTAACTGAATTCTTGGAGCCTCCATCCTAGGAGTGGGCTTGGGGGGAGCAGCCGGCGCCTTATTATTATTTTGAGTCCCCCAAACGAAAGTTGAGGGTGGAATTTTTGGCGGAGGTTTGGATGGGGTAGTCGATTGATTTTTCTTTTCCTCACCCTTTTCGGGGGTCTTTGGGGAGAGGCTTTGGAGTTGGCCGGGTGCGGAACTGCAGAGTTGGCACATTTAGCCGGAGCTTTCTTCGGCTTTTTGCGGTCCCTTGAAGCGTGGTTGGCCGCACACTTCATGCACTTGAATGGCACGTGGCATTTCTTTGCTGTGTGCCCGAAGACCTGGCAGTTGTAACACTGCGAGGTCTCCCCATTGGACTTGATGTTTTCCTCCCTTATCTTTTGGTGGACCAGGTATTTGATGTTGTGAATCCCCTTTTGCTCTTTGGGGAGTATCACATATACTAGTGCAAGCGGTTGCCCGCTCTTGTTCTTCCACCTCTGAACTTTCAAGAGGGTAAATCCTAAATCGACGAGTTCTTCGCGGATTTCTTGTTCCGAAACCGTTTTCACGATATTCCGGATTAATACGTGCAATTGCTTCTCACTCTTCGTACAGAAGGTGTGATAAGCAATTGTTTCCTTTTCTAGGAACGCCGTCAGCTTGCGGTAGTTGCCAGGTGTCTTTGGCTGAATCTTCACCCCTTCTGGGCGATTCAGCGCCTTGTCCGTGCCTATTTTCTCATTGGCTATGAAGGTCATTACCTTCATATAACGGTTCTTAGACCGAAGTACCAACGGAGGTACTTTTTCCGTTTTTGCGACCGTCTTTTTTGGTTCCGTAGCCAACTTATATCAAAGGTCCGAAAAACCGTGTAAAATAACCGTGTTATTAAAAACCGTGTAATATTAATTGTTTTAATAAAAACAATCAATTTCCCTGTGAAAAACCGTTGGTGACGTCACAATCACGCCACCAAGCAGCCTGGTGTAGTTCAGTGTAGATAACCAATGGGAGCTCTTGAAAAAAACCCGTCTGTACTGTACGGGTGCTCTGATTGGACTGATGATAGAATGCAGATCAATGGTTCGTTCTTAAACCAACTTAGATTCTCCTTTCACAAGAACAACGATGGTAGTGGGACGTTTTTATATTATTTGTGTTGGCTCCGCCCCCATCAGTGTTAGTGTTATTTTCGGAGTTGCGTGTGTGTTTCTGTTGCTGTTAGGATGAGTTTTCCATGCAGTAGGTAAGTTTAATGCATCATACATTTTGTTGAGATTTACTGATTTCTCAATTTCAATCACTTCTCGCACGGTCTTTGTGTTTTAGTATATTGTGTATGTTAATGGTTTGTAGCTACTGAAATTGATGTTATGTCGTGTTTTGAAATAGTGTTGGAACAGTGCTGACGTTATTTGTTTGATAGGAAAGCCAATTTGTGTTCTTCGAGTCGTACAGATATCCGATTGGTTCGCCCTATGTAGGATTTTTTGCAACCACTGCAGGGTATTCTGTATATACCCCAGTTCTTACCGGATATTTTGTTCTTGAGGTTGCTCAGCATTCCCCTGTGTGTTATCACAGGCTTGTAAGTGTTTGGAGATATCGTGTTATCTGAATTTTTTCCCATCATATTAGTTATCCCATTATGTATGGCTACTGTCTAGGCCTGGTTTTCGGTTGATTGTCTTTCTGATATTGCTACTTTTGTAATTGTTGTAATACTTTGGATACTGTTTCTAGTTCTGGTTTTCTAGTATCATTGTTGGTTAATCTGAATGATGTTATTATTAACGTATTTCCCATGCAGCAGTTTGTGTACGCCGGTTTGCGACGAACTATATTTTTGAGTTTTCCTTTGGGTTTCCTCATCACTAAAATATCTAAGTATGAAAAGTTATGAATTTCTTTGATTTCCATAATGAATTGGTTCTTTTGAAGTAACGAATTTATATATGTTAAAAATTTACCCGGTTCTTTTCTTTCGTATGGCCAGATTATGAAAATGTCCTCTACAAACCTTAACCATATCTTTCGCTTTAATGGATAATTTCCGAGCACTTTTTTCGAAATATGTCATGAAGAGATTGCACACGATAGGAGATTGTATAGTTTGTTGTTGAAAATGAAGTAAGTGTTTCTTAAACAGTGTTCGGCGGGTCCGATAACACTGGGGAACAGCAATTTTGTTGACTTGGATCTGTAACTTGTTTTTGACTAATTTTTTATCTCTGAATTCAAAAATATTCATAGTTTTTCTCTATTACGTCAAGCTCTTAAGCTACAGCATACCCCTCATTTTACCTTAAAAGTGTACATACGAAAGGAAATAAGGTGAGATCTGACCAAATAGATTAAAATATTTTATTCATACAGAGGTGTTAACATATTATTAAAAGTTAAATTGTGTTTATACAAAAAATACCCTGTTCATCACTAATACCACCAAGATTTTCTGGGAAGTTAGCAAGACGACTATGTAAGAAATGCAGTTTGATGCTTATGTTGCAACCAAGCTTTTTAAAACTCTCCAAGAGTTGTTGAACAATTTCGATGTAATTCGACGCTCGTGTATTTTCCAATATTTTTAAAAGCCAACCAAGCATTCCTTTTAAGTTCGGTCATTATTTCAGTGAAATTTTCATCTTTAACGAGTTGCCGAATCTGTGGACCATCAAACACACCAGCCTTTATCTTTTCATATGACAGGCTAGGGAATGCCAAAATGACATACTTAAAGGAGTCTCCTTCAATTGACAAAGCCTTAACAAATTGCTTCATGAGACCTAGTTGTATATGCAAAGGCGGAAATATAATGTTTTTTCTGTCGACAAGTGGCTGATTTAAAATATTTGGATCACCAGGTCTTAGGTCAGATCTTGGCGGCCAGTTCGATTGCACCCAATGCTTCTCACGAGCTCTGCTGCCCCACATGCACAAAAAACTTGGGATACTTGGTATACCCACGTTGCTGGCCAAGAAGGAAACAGAATATTTTAAGGTCAACACAGATGATCCATTGGTGCATGTTATATTGCAACAAGTCAATGACTTTCTTTATGTCGCCATATTCTTCACGCAAAGAAACTGAATGACCTATTGGGACTGAACCGTAAAAATTTCCATTATGTAGGAGAACACACTTCAAGCTACGCTTTGAGCTATGTATAAACAATCGCCATTCAGTTGGGTTATAGTTATAAATGGCCAATTCTTTTATTAAACCTTCTACGTTCTGGCAATATACAAATCCGTCATTATTTTTTCGTGCAGTCTTGATGCTAATAATTCCGATGCTTTTTTGGATAGTCCCAAATCTCGTGCTAAATCGTTTAATTCATGTTGATTGAATCCTTTACGAACAGAATCATTGGAAACTTTGAATTCTTCGTCGGTGGAGTCACTTCGATCTTCACCTGATTCACATTCTTGTATTTCTAAAGAAGGTAATTCTTGAAAAACTGACACTGGAATTTCAGCTGAATGAGGCACAAGGCGTATAGCTGACTGTAAACTAGGGTACTCAATTTTATGTTTGTTTTTTTGTTGAATCCTGATGTTTTCACTATGCAAAAGTAGCAATCACTTAAGTGATCTTTGGGCTCTCGCCAAGCCATTGGTATACCAAACGAAAGTTTATTACGTGTTCTCTTCGTCCACATTCGTAAACTCTCTACACACTGCTTGCACACTTTATGAGGGGCCCATGATTTATCTTGGTCACCTATTTTCACTTTAAAATAAGCAAAATAGGCTTGCCTGACAAATGTACTAATATTAGTCTGTTGGATGGGGATGGGAAAACTGCCACATATATAACAAAATGAATCAGGGCTGTTTAAGCACTTACGACGAGAACTACCAGAGGCAGACATAACGAAAATCTGTCGTTGTGTATGTATACTTTGACTTCACTATATCAGAGCGACACAGACCCGCGTACTTTAGCATCTCATGCGTAACTGACCGAACTAGTTTTGTTTGACGTAATGTCACTCACGCCCCCACTCCTAGGTCGAAGAAGGTTTGCCGGTAGGAGAGCAGTAGTGACTTCTGTGATTACTTCGCGACAACACGCAAACACATTACGATTATACTTCGCGACATCATACACAGTGGGTCCCGAAAAACCGAATGCTTTCTGTCGCAGAATACTTTCGGTAATTGCGGTACTTTTTTTTTTTAACGCAAATCACCTAGAAGCGTCCTTATTTGAAGTCCAATAAATATGACTTCTTTTAGTATTGCATCATTTAATTATGGAAATATATCTTTCAGATACTTGCAACTATTACCTTCTTTGGCCTTGGCTACGACAAAGTTTTTCATTAGTCCAAGTTTAATATGGAGAAAAGTTCTTTTGTTGCCCTACTGTCCCATAGACACAAAAACCTGAAATAGGTCGTACCAAAGTAATCCTTACTTTTATGCTCTAAAGTCAGATACAAATAATGTCAACGATTCCATGATATAAAGGAGAAGTAGGTATTTGAAAATGGGACGTGCTAGGCCGTTTCTGTGAAAAAGTATTAATAACTACCTAAATGAAAGGCAAAAAGAGCATTCTCATCAATCTTACTAAAATTATGCCGACCTATGTAATGGAGGACTCTTATAACAACAAATAAGCAAATTCATCAGACATTGCATTAATTTTATTCAAAGCATTCCAAAAAATATGTGTTCGAATAACTCTATTGATAAGTCACATTATATAAAAAATTACGACTGGCAGGGAAATTTAAATATATTTTTTTTAAAGATCATCATGCATCTGTAACAATAACCGTTGTATAGCAAGAATGTAAGGTTTTCACAATCTTCATTGTTTCAACGATGTCGTTAGTAATTTGAACTATAGCATATCGGACGTAATGCTTCCAGGCATCAGGAAACTTACAACAGCGTACATTGCAGCAACATTGTTAGACATTTTATCAGGTACAATATCGTATTCAAAAAAAAAGTTTGTTAAAGTATAAGAACATCATATAACTTGATTATAGCCCTATATATATATATATATATATATATATATATATATATATATATATATATATATATATATATATATATATATATATATATATATATAAGGTGTATTCATTTCATGCCAATAACTTTGGAACCCTACCCCTTTTAATTTGATTGACATTTTTATATTATAGAATCCTACTAAATACTTTTCTGTGATTTTTTTAATTTTTTTTACTCCACACACAAAAAAGTTATAAATTTTTCAAAAAACCGGCGTTTTTTTTAAGTGTTATAACTCTTCCAAAAATTGAACAAATAAGACTTTTTTTCTATATACGAGTATGCTAATTTATCTGAATAAGAAAGATGAGGAAATATATACCAACTCTAACTTAACATTTTCGTCCAGTAAATTGGAAGAGATTTACGATATTACTTCAAATTACTTTTTTGAACTTCTCGATACGCGTTTCCCTTTTCATCTTAGCATCATCAGAAGATGATTCAATGTAATTCTAAAACAAAACTAGTTTCTATTGATATTATTACAACCGTACCTAATAAAACGTGTAAAAATCATGAACCATTGAGTTAACTAATCGTTGCATTAATAACACTGGGCAACAAATGACTAATTTTTGTAAGCCCATGAAATAACTGAAACTAATTTTGAGAAAGCACGTAAAAACATTCACAGTGGTACTAATTTCATGCTCTGGTTAGCTCAGGTTTTTTGTGGATATCAATAACAAGATTTATAACCCAGTTAAGGCTTTATTTAGATTAATAACTGTTAGTAATTTTAAAAATGTACCATTGAAGTGCTTCTTCTTTTATAATTAATATCCACAGTTTTTCTTCTTAATGTCCAACAACAATCTACTAGCATAGAAGGACTTTACCTTCCTTTATAGCATCGTTCTATATCAATATATTCCAGTGAAAGCGCTCACCGTGCTCACCTCTAACCGTCTATTGAGGTCTCGCCTATTTTGAGGTATAAAATCTAAATGTGACGCCAAAATGTGTTTTTACGAACATTTTATAGTTAATGGTGTACAGGGACTGAATCATATCTTTTACTAGGGTTTTATAGTTTTCAATTCTCACATTTCAGAGAAAATTTGTAAACACTTGAACCATGGATTTCCAAGCCTTATTCTCTATTTTATTTAATTTAATTTTAAAGATACCCTCCTTAATCAACTCTCTTGTGTGAAGCCCTATAAAAATCCCTTTTTTTAACTTTTCATCAGTAATTTTTGGGAACTTTTCGTTAAGATATTGAAAAGCTTCACCTTCGCGGTTAAAAGATTTCGTAAAGTTTTTCATTATTTCTAAATTTAAGTGCAAACGCGGCACAATAATGTTTTGTTGTTGCACTAACGATGGATGTTTTTTGATGCTCGAGTGAAACTTTTCCTAGGTGATCAGACTTTTCTGACGTAATGATTTCCTCTAGCGCGACTTTTCCAAAGGCACAAAAAACAACAATATTTAGCGTAACCCTATTGCATACCGAAAATTACAGCAATACTTTAAAATCTGCGCAAATCTTCAAATAATATTTCTCATATTTTAACTTTTCAAGTAAAAACTGTTGTAGTTGATTTTTAATTGCGACACCAAAGTCAAGTTCGCATACTCGACAAATTCATGGAGTTAATTTTTCACTCTATTCTATCGTAGTAAAATTACCATACATATAACAAAAAATGTTTGGATTACTTTTGCAAATGCGAGGCATTATTATGATAAGAATATTATGACTTAAATAAGAAATACTTATATAAATCAATATAAATGAAGATAAAAATGTAAAACCATAAATTCGTTAAAAATATACTTAATATACTATTAAAACTATTTGTTGACAAAGGATATAACAATCTACGGGTTCAAGAGTGATCTATTAATTTGTTCTTATATGTCATACTTGCCAGAGTTATCAATAACATGTATGGTACAGTTCAAGAATATACCCAATACAAGTTTGAAAGTTATGAGACTTATGTTGATGAGTAATAACCGCGTACTTCTTGATTATTCAACTTTTTATCGTTGGGCAAAAACCTTGTTGACCAGTGTAACTGAAAAAGTTAACTGAATGGATTCGGTCTCTTATCCCTGTTCATGGTTTCCTTGCATTTTTCTATTTAAATACTTTCATACCTATCCAAAGCACTATTACTATTAATATTTTACTTTTAACAAGTCTTAAATTACTAATATCTATGTTAAGGTCATGCTCGTGAGCATTTTAGGCAACGCAAGATTTTTCATTCCTCTTATACTTAATATGGAGAATGTGTTCTTATACCTGGTTTAAATGGATGGTTTAATTTGCCCAATATATCTTCGATCATCTACTTTATCCTTTGGATTACCTAATATATTGTAGCGTTTACAAATTATTGGCCGCTACAGTTAGAACTGTTTTGCGCGGGTCTTACATGAAAGTGCATCTGTATACTTCAGGACGAGTGTAGAGGCAGTCGAACATCCCGCTTCGTGCTGAACACATGTCTCAACGCTCCTTAGAGATCCCGCTCATTTTAGAGCCCGGTCATCTTGGGACACGGTCATTTTGGGACCCAGTCATCTTAAACTACAGTGCACGAGAATATCGGACTACAAACTTCTTGGACCCCGGTTATTATAGTTTCCGGACTTCTTACACCACAAAAGGACAAAGCCAGATATTACTTTATTATTATTTTCATTATTATGCCTCACTGATTACTCCAATCACAATTTGTCTACCATCGTTTAATAACACTATATAGTTTGATTTAATTTAATTTAAATTAGGTTGACTTAAGATAATTTATTTAAATTTTTTTTGCACGCTAGGCAAGAAACCTAATACTATAAGTATGTTTTTTAAGCTTAAACCTTTCACTTTATATGCCTAGTTAAGTAGGGTACACACTACAGTTAGATTATTTTCTTTTCTATTATAATTGTTATTTTTTAATTTTTGTATTTTTATGTTGGTCTCTGAACTTGTTTATGTGTATTAAATAGTTATGTTATTAAATAATTATTACTGTTACTGAGTCTTTTTAGTAAAAATAAAACTTTTTCCAGTTTTAAGTTTTGTTTTTTATATTTTATGATTCCGGTGAATTGGGTGGCGCCCTATTGACATGTCTCCAGCGAACGGCATATAACTTTAATAACCTTTAAGGTAACAAAGTATCTAAATCTTGTCCAATCCAAGTTGCTCAACGTGGGGCTAGTTGAACATGGATATGGGGCTAGTTGAGTAATGGCTAAAATGGACTTGATGACTGTATAGAATAATCTGAATACAAAATAATTGTAATCAACAGGCAAATATTTACTTATTATGATTATTACACACTCATAATGATATTATATCTCTGAAAAAATAAAATTAAAATCAAACAAAATTAATCATTCCAATCTGTGGATTATTAGTACACTTTTTATATCTAAAATTATATATTTAAGAATAATTATAACGCGAATAAATATTAAATTAAAGTAGTAACTGATTATGAGATCAAGAATATTGCTAGATGATAAATAATCCCATATTATTAATCATTTTTGTCTCTATCACAATTAATACCAACATATATCTTTGAAGTCGTCATGTTAATATTAAATTGTTTGACTGCAGCATTTACACTCATTATTTCTTCCTCTACATATTTTGCTGCATCACTCAATTGTTGATTAGTAACTAAACTTTTTGAACTCTTTTTTTATCTGTACGCATCCTAAAATGTAATAATAATCATTAATATAATTATCAATATAAGTAATTTTACTTAGTAAACTTTGTGTAGAATCATAAAATTGGTTATTAATTTATTAAAGAAAAATTGATTTTCTACAATGAACATCTAGTGGGGCTGGTTGAGCAAGCATTGAACGCGCGTTGCTTAACTAGCCCCAATTGAGACAACAAAATAAAAATTAAGTTATAAAAAAATCATAAGAGTTAAAAAAATAAATAACCATCTATAATCAAAAGAACAATAATTAAATAATCTTTAAATACTTACGTGGTCCTTATTAAGCATTTTCATACGAGTATAGTAGAAAAATTAGGAAGACATTAATATTTTTACGCGGAAAAAAAAAGTTCTCTTATTTTATCGGAGCACCGGACAGCAAATGACAGTCGTACTATGTATTCCCCTCCCATAACCCATTTTTTCGCCATTTACACTTTTGATATATATTGCTTAGTTTTCGAGATTTTTCGATTGCACAACTTGCCCCTATGATCAACTAGCCCCGCTCTACCCTAATAGAAAAAGTTGATTGAATGGAATGTGTGCTTTATTCCGGTTCACGGTTTTCTTGTATTTTTTTATTTGAATGCTTTCATACGCATCCAGAGCCCAATTATTATTTAAACTTCTAACAAGTCTTTACTGTAATAGTTTTTTTTTTCAAAATTTTATCTAGATCTCATATTAACTGGCTTTTAAATGGTATTAACATAAATTAATTTTTATTCTGTTCCATTAGAAATGTTGAAGATTATTTCAAGAATTGTTTAAACTATTAGTTTCCAATTAATCCATCTACAATATTCTTATTATAACTATTCACTTCAGATACCTCTATAACTAATTTTAATTCTCTGTTATAATTTGTTTTAATTAGATACAAATTAATAATATTAATTTGCATCTTTGTTTAAAGGAAAATTGATCATTCCAATCTGTGGATTATTAGTACACTTTTTATATCTAAAATTATATATTTAAGAATAATTATAACGCGAATAAATATCTTTGTTTAAAGGAAAATTGATTAATCTACAATATGATTAAAACATTTCTTTACACGTGTCCTTAGGAACATTTTTTTTATAATTATCTGTGTTTAAAGGAACAACAATTAATCCAACAAATTGAATCAATATGATTCAAATCGTTAAGAATGTATCTGCAAGTTTCTAAAAATATAAAATTCTAACATTATTTTATTGTTTCTACTAACTAAAGCATCAAAAAATGATAATTTGTTATTGTTCTCGAGTTCATATGTGAATGATACGTTTTCATTTTTTGAATCGAAAATTGCAAAAATATCATCCACATATCTTACCTACACCCTCACAAAGTATCTTAAATCGCCCTTCGTCTCGGTTTCAAATTTGCTCATGAATAAGTTGGCTAAGGACGATGACAGTGCGACCTAATCAATTGTCGTTCCTTCTTGTTGTTTGAAAAATCTACTATTAAGCTAAAATAATGTTGTTTCATACATAATCTTGTTAAGGAGATGTACTCTAAAACGATCTTGTTATTGAACTATTTAATTCGAGTAAGCCCCTCAGGTCTTTCAAGGTATTTCGAATCGCTACACTCGGAAACGATAATAATACGCCAAATTCTTCTTATATTCACATTAGTTTCTGAAACTTGGTATATCATTTTTTATCTCACCATTCTTTCCCCTTTTCCTCCCTTTGATTTATAAAGTTTCTTCTGTATTTCTTATATTAATTATTAAATTCGAATATTTTTATTTTATTAAGATATATTTGTTCCCTAATCTCTATAGAAACGTTTTGATAGCGACAATTCTGAAACGTATCGTGTCGTAATCAAGAAAAATGAGATACAGGATAAGAATGAGATATAATGCGATTATAAAAGCATCGGAGTGGCTTGTAACATGATAGGTTAGATTACGCGATAAGGGATTTCATTATGGAAACCACAAAGTGCTGTAGGTAATTGAAAGATGATATAGTAGTATACGTTGTTTCGACACACGAACTCGAAAGCCCTAATGTATGCTCAAGAGAACAAAATCTATGTGGTTTGTCCACAACAAGTTTTATTTTTCAAAATTAAACGTTAAGGTATAATTTTAATATTTTGAGAATAATATTATGGGAAAGGAAGTTAATTTGGAATACTGTTGGTAATTTGGAATACTACTACTATCACTTGCCTGGGTGGGAAGTTGACCCGGAGGCCATTACTTTGTTTTTTATTGTTTCCACACTAGTGACATGTCACCAGTTTGGGGGGTTTTTATATGTCCTTCTGCAGGCATGGATTTTTGACCGAAGTGAAAGGTCATACAGGGGCGACGGCGGGCAATGTAGCCGCCTGGCACTCATTAGTGGCTTTTCCAAGAGGGAAGCTGTTAAGTGGAATTTATCCAATAATTTAGATGGGATGTTTGTCTCCCGATGGATTTGTACATTTCTTACAAACCAAGGGGCATTGATAATGGTGCGAAGCGCACAGGATTGGAACGATTGGAGTCGTTTAATCGATGTAGCCGGAAGATATGAGAACATGTCTGGTGTCCATAAATAAGGACCGACCGGATTATGGTTTTATACAGTTATATATATTATATATATTTCATATATATTATTATACCCAGACATATATTATACATATATTATACCCAGATTCATTACCACCGAATGAAGATAAAATAATTAGGCAGATCAAGCGACTTAAAAATAACAAAGCTTCTGGTGAAGACGAAATCACTGCTGAACTTTTGAAATCCGCTGGTCCAGGTACAATCAAGGAAATAACCAAAATTCTACAAGAAGTTTGGCGAACCGAACGGATTCCGGAAGAAGGAAAAGATGCTCTAATCCATCCACTACATAAGAAAGGAGATAGAACGGATGTAAACAACTATAGAGGGATATCTCTTCTCCCAGTTTGTTACAAGATTCTATCTCAATGTCTACTAGACAGAGCATAGGGAGAGTTAGAACCTAACATTGATGAATATCAAGCAGGTTTTCGACCGGGCAGATCCTGCCCTGAAGAGATCCTGAAACTAAAGTTGATTCTAAGACATCAAAAACTATACAATAAATATCTCGTCTGTACATTTGTGGATTTCAAAAAAGCATATGATTCTATTGACCGCGAATCTTTATTCCGAATCTTGAAAGAACAAGAACTAGATCTGAAAACGCTGGCAATTATTAAAGCAACGTTAACTAACACAAGGTCAAAAGTTAAATTCATGGGTGACATCTCAGGGCCCTTCAAAATTAAAACTGGTGTGAGACAAAGGGATGGACTCTCGCCACTCTTATTTAACTGTGTTCTAGAAAAAGTAATACAGGAGTGGCGTGAAAAAAAGTCGGCACTGAATATTGACCAGCCCATTAAACTGGGGAGAACCAACATTAAAATTGATTGTCTGGCATTTGCTGATGATCTAGCAATTTTAGCTCAAGATGTATTAACGGCACAGAAACAGATTGAAATCCTAAAAGAAACAGCAGAAAAGGAAAGGACCCCAAATTTCCTTTAAAAAGACACAATACATGACCTGCAACAGACTAAGAACACCATTTCTAAAAACAAAATATGGTAACATCAGACGAGTCTCTCAATTCAAATATTTGGGTGAAATAATCATGGAAAATGGGTTGGAAAAAGCGGCCAATAAGGGTAGATGTCAAAAAATGGAAACGGCATTGAGACTTACACAAAATATTTACAACAAAAAATGCCATCTAAAAACACAAAACTAAGACATTACAACACAGTTGTTAAGCCAGAATATCTATATGCTGCAGAAACGCTCATTTTGAATAGAAAGAGGGACATCAAGGTCATTGAAAAGAAGGAAAGAAAAATCCTAGGCCCAAACAAATAAATAGCACAACATACCGACTTCGAGAAAACCAAGAAATCAAACAATACACAGATATACATAGCGATATGAGAAAAAGAAGACTTAAGTTTTACGGACACATCAAACGGATAAATCCGAGTAGGCTAACTAGACAAATAGTTGAATTTTATGAAAATAGGAGTAGAGCTAAAGTAGAAATAATTAAATGGATTGCGGCTTAAAGAAGATTTAAGCGGATTAAAGAAGACTTAAGATCAGCAAATATTACACAAAGTGAAATTCAGGATAGAGGCTGTTTCAGACACAAGGTTAACGTTTGGAAGGTTGGCCAGAGAGAAAAATGTAGGAAGACTGGAACAACTTGGTCTGATGAAAGGAAAAAACCTCATAGCGAAAGAATGAAATTAGTATGGGCGCAAAGGAAGGCTACCAACAACAAACGCCTCTAATTGTACTTCGCGTGGTCTACCAGGGCCCATACAGTGGTAGTTGATTACAAGTGGAGTTAGATTACAGTGGAGATTACAAGTGGAGTGTTAATGTTAACTTCTTCTGTTAATGAGAGGGTATAGCGCACGGAACATTCCGTGCGCTTTCCCTATTGCCTTTTTTAGGTGCGGCTTCCACATCAAGGCCTTGTCATATTCAAGGCCCAAATAGTGCGTCGTTTTAGACCACTTGACTGAAATTCCGTAAATCTAGATTTGCCGATCTAATTTAGGTCTCCTCCGGGTGAGGAGGATGGCCTGAGTTTTGGAACGGTTGATTGCGAGTCTCCATTCGATCAACCATTTGGAAGCTTTCAACATCTGCTTCTGGAGCCTGAATCTAATCGTCGGAGTTCTGTAGTCAGACGTATAGAAAGTCTAACCTAATCTAAGCATTTTGACGAGTCCGAGCGCCAGACCCTGTCAAAAGCCGAGATTCGGCCCTGATGTCTTAGTCTCCATTTATGCCACCAGTGCCACCAAAATGTATAATAAAATAAATAATCTTATCAAAAATAGTGAAATTTTAACCCAAAATAATATTCAAAAACTTAAATATGCCCAAAAGACTATCCTAACGCTTATCCACCAGGATCGTCGTAGTTTCCGGCTGTTTACAATTGGGATTCCCCTGCAAAGCAGCAAAACAAACATTATTCACTACACTCGTACGCAATTAAGAGTATATACCGCACAAAAAATGTTAATTTTTACTGATTTTAAAGAAATAAGTCAAAAAATCCAAAAAACCGTTAGATATGTCCCAGTTAGTCGTTCCAGACCACTGACCAATCGGAGCGCAGAAAAACAAGTCTTTCCTCTCCAATTAATCTGATTGGAATGATGAGTTTAGAATAGTGCAATATAAAAAGTATCAGCAAAGTTGTTAGCAACGTATTAGATGACCTGTGTACTAGTGATCAAATAGGGAGTAGCTTATTAGTAGTAGCTCCGCCATATTGGATAGGTCGCGTTGGCAGTCATCCGCGTGCAGGTGCTGTTTTCGAACATTTACAAGTAAATATTCAATCTGTTTGAATCTTGATTAAATATTATATTTATGTGTTTGCATTAGTACTAATCTATAATTTGGTATATTCATTATTTAGATTACTATTTATTTTAGAACAATTATCTACATAAATAGTTGATAACATGTTTGAGATTAAGTGTGGTTATGTTTCCAATTTGAAATACGACAGGTGAAGTTAATTTGGAATATTACAAATTATATGCACATTGATATATTGGTTTAAATTTGTTTTAGATATGTCATCTGCAACCAATAAATACAAAAAGCGAAGCAAGTGGAGTCAAAAAGAAATGGCTGCTGCGGCAGTTGCAAAAACAGAGAAGAGAATGGGGCATTTGAACGTAACAAAAAAAATTTCTCTACCCAGAACTACCCTACTTCGGCTAGACGAATGAAAAATGAAAATCAACCGAAAATCTACATACAAAAAGATTGGTCGTAGGCCATTCTTTAACGAAGTTTATGAGAAAATTATTCTGATATTATGATGAGAAAGTTTGCAATGAAAACTAACCGCCTAACCGGATTTTTAATGTAAAGCAAAGGGGCTGTCTACTGTTTGCTGTAACAGGGCTGGCTTCTGTTCAATCCAAGTATCCAAAAATTATTTACCACCGTGGTAAAAAGCAAATTGGCGCCATGATGTCTGCTGAAAGGGATCCTCTTTCAGCAGACATCATTACGAGAGTTATCTGTATGAGCTCAGCCGGTATTTTTGTGCCGCCAATAATGATTTGTCCTCTGAAAAAATTGAACAAAATTTTAATGAAAGGCGCTCCTGTATGATCAATCGGACAAGCGTATCCTTCTGGTTGGATTCAAACACATTTGTTCACACAGTAGTTTCAGTAGGTTATTGACTATGTAACACCAACTGAAGCCTCACCAGTTCTTCTTTTATTAGATAGCCACTTCACTCACACGAATAATATTGATCTCGTGGATATAGCTCAAGAAAATCATGTAACCATAATATCGGTCCCACCTCATTGCACGCATAAAATCCAGCCGATAGACAAATCCTTCATGAGTCCCCTTAAGACCTATTATTGCGTAAACATTCGTGTATTGCTGCGTGTAAATATTAGACCACTAACAGCTTACGATATTGCAGAATTGTTAGAAAACGCATATCGCAAATACCAGACTGGAGAAATGACAGCCAAACATGACAGCCATTCTTGCTGCAGCTCAAGAATGGTCAGTTGATATTACAGAAAAATTACTTGAACAGGATCAATCCGACCTAAATGCAAATGCCACAGAAGCATATGAACAATCTGCAAATCTTTAATCAAACCTAACAGCACCATTATTAAAATCAAACAATGCTAGAGAGATTCCAGTAGAATTAGACTCGTTCTCGCAATTAGACGCTACCCGAGTAAATCCAGGCCGTTCTCTCAGTAGCTCCCTCATAAGCACATTTCACAAATCTCCAGTCCCAATGTCCAGAAAACGCGCACCCTATCGAGGTCGCAAGTCGTAAAATCTGAAATTATATCCAGTTCATCCTACAAAAGGGAGCTACAAGAAGCAAAAATAAAGAAAACTTGAGAAACTGAAAAGAATAGATCAAAGTGCTGCATAAAGGCAAAAAGAATCGTAAGGAGAAAGGCAAATAGAAAAGTAAGGAGAAGGATATGGGAAAAAGTAAGGCGAAAGATAAAAGAGGACATAAAGAGAATGCTAAGAAGAAAGATAAACGCGAAACCAAAGGTGCTAAAAGGCAGATTCAACGCGAAAACAATACTGACTCTGATAGTGATACTACTTTTATTTCTGACATATTACAAGAGGAACTGCCTTTTCGTGATGGTTTAAGACAACCTTCTAAAGAGAATTGTGATTGTTTCTTTTGCAATTGAAAATATAGTGAAGATAAAATAGGAGAGGACTGGGTGTGCTTTATGTGCGAAGTCTGGGTATACAACGAATGCGCTGCCTATGACACTGATTGTTATGTCTGTGATTATTGCAAATAATTAAAAAAATTGTATTAGATGTAAGTTTAGGAGTACAAAGAGATGGATACTTAAATATGAATATCATTTGGAATATTCCAAATTCTATTCATATTGGCTAAACCGCGCTGCGCTGTGACTTAGCAAAAATATATTTTTTATTGTAAGTAGAGAAGAACTAAACGGTTGATTATTTTTTTGGTTAATAAATCGTAAAATTCATTTCCGTTATGCATAGTCTTTATTCTAACACTTCTATGGACTTCAATGCTATCCATGACTTAATTATAACAAACACTTTATAATCATAGGGACATCCATATATATACTAAAGTGGAGCCGAGTAAAGGAGAAAAATCGATTATAGATTATATACTGGTAGAGAAAGAAAACAGAATAAAATATGTGGCGGTTAAGAGAGGTTTTGAAATATATAGTGACCATTATTTACTGGTAGTAGAGGTGAAAGTGAAACAAGAAGAAGACAGAATGATAGTCAACAAGCAGATAAGGACGTATATAGAAGTAATTAAAAATATATAGAAAAATGGCGGCCGGGAAATTTACAAGGTACATCGGGGAATATAAATATAGAAGAAATGTCGAAAACGTTCAAAAAAACATTAATATAGTAGCAAAAACGATATGTGGAACAGCTAAAAAGAATAAACAAAAGAAATTAACTGCAAAGTGGATAGAGGAAATCAAGGAGTAAGTAAAGACCACAAAGCAAAAATGGCAGCAATATTTAAGACATTAAAATATTTAACAAAAGAAACTAACTACATGGTAGACAGAGAAAATCAAGGAGCAAGTAAAGATCAAAAATCCGAAATGGCGGGAGTATTTAAGGAAATAATAATAATAATACCGATAAGAACAATAAAGCCTATAAAGAACAGAGAACAAAGGTAAAAAAAGTACTGGAATCAAAGAGAAGAACATAAGAAGTGTTTGGAGACTAAATAGAATAAGATAGTGGTAGTAACCAGAAATTATTCATTAATTAGCTGAAGGAGTTGAGGTTATAAAGCGACACGGGCATACTGGGTATGATAGTTGAAACAGCAAAGAACAAGGAAACTAGACAAGAAATGGAAGAACTAATGGAAGCGATCAAAAAATTAGAAAACGGAAAAACACCTGGGATGGACAAAATTACGGCAGAAATGGTAAAAAACATGTGAGACAGCGGATTGCAGATGCTTCTGAAAATTTTTAATAAAGTCTGGAATGAAGGAAAAATACCAGAAGATAGGGAAGTTGGCCTCATAGTACCTATATTTAAAAGTGGAGACAAGAAAGGGTGACGCAACTACAGAGGAGTAATGTTATTGAGTACAATTAAAGTTGTTAAAAAAAAATAGAGAAAAAAGACTTAAGAGAGAAATACAATCAACCTTGTCAGAGGCCCAAAGTGGGTTCCGAAAGGGAAGGAGTACTCATGTCCATATATTTACTCTAAAAGAAATCATAAACAGAACTGTGGAAAGACAGTCTACTTAGCATTTATAGATTTGGAAGAAGAATTTGACTGAGTCTCACGAAAAAAGATATGGAGATGCCTGAATAAAATAAATTTAAACAGAAAACTGATAGAGGTTACCAAGTATCTGTATGATATGACCAGAAACAGAGTAATGAGCAAGAATGCAAAATCGGAAGGATTTGTAACAAAAGGAGTTCGGCAGGAAGGAAATTTGGGCTCACTTTTGTTCTTTATGTACATGGAGGAAATAATCAAAGAAAACAAAACCACTATATATTGGCTACCGAAAATTGGCATATCACGGTGTGCGTTCGCCGATGATGTCGAAATATGAAGAATGAGTGAAAACAACCTTAAGTAAAACTTAAAAGTATGAAATAACGTAACATAATCGAACTCACAAGTAATGGTTGTCTCACCAGAAAAAAAAAAGCCACGGGAATATAAAATAATAAAAAGATACCGGAAATAAATAATTAGCAAAATCTATGTGTAATGTTAGAATAGACCGGAAAACACAAAATTGACTTGAGTAAAAGGATAGAGAAAACGAACAGAGTATATAATGCCTTAAGAAGTGTATCATAATCAAGAAAGAAGTAAAAAGACGAAACAAAAATAAGAATATATAAAACAATAATAGACCTGTCCTAATGGATGTGAGTCCTGGGTGCTCACTCAACACGAAAAAATTGGAATACAATAAATAAAATACTTGGAAATACAACAAATAAAATAAAGAAGAGTAAAGAGAGTAACAAGGGAGGACAGAATTAAAAATGAAATAATTAGAGAACATTACATACAACTCGGATGGTGGGAATATCTCCAAAGAAGGGCCAATAGAATACAAGTCAAGACGGTATGGGAAACGAAAGCAGGAAGGAAAATGAAGAGGAATACCAAAGCAAACCTGGAACAAAGTGGTGGGAAAGATTTTAAAGAATGAACAAACGTGGGCAGAAGCGAAAAGACAGAACAGAAAGGCCTGGAACAGCTTTATAAAGAATTAGTATGAGATATAAACACCTTTACCCCTTATGTGTATATAAGATATTCCATGCCAAATCGACCACTTTTGAATCCGAACTCTTTTCCAGTCCAGTTCACTTACAACTGCTCCAGAACCCAGTCAGCGAATGCTCGACGCTGCCCATGGTCATATATCTTCATTTCCTGGGCAACTAAATTTTGTACGGGTGCACGCCAAAGTTCCGACAAAAAATTCAGGTCTGCAAAAGGCCAAGTTATTGGGCGCGATGAGGAATTGAATGCCTCGAGTTATCCTGTCAACTTACGTTCGCCGCAACAGTGTTTTCTGCAGGTCTCACATTTCGACCACTTATGGGTGTTGTTTAATTATTTACTGAACCAGTTGATTCAAATTTGTCCACCAAACGACGATTAGTCGACTCAAAAGGACGATTGTGCCCATCGTAAAATTCATGCAGCTGAGTACTCATTTTGATAGTAAAGTTTAATGATTTGCACGCGTTGATTAATATTGTCGTTATCTAAGATAATGTGCCCAACATTAATTACTATCACCTCCAAATTTGACAACTGTAGCTTTACCAACATGGACGCTATACACGGTCGAAGTTCGAGCGGCCCTGTTGCAGAACCAAGTAGTATAAACCACTCATCACTAATAAGATAAAACCCATCAAATTACATTAGAATTAAGGATCTACCAAGTCATTTAGTGGTATTCGTTTTTGTATGCCTTCAAATATGTATTCACCAACGGATTATGTACAGACATGGCATATACAAGATGATCCACGAAAAACGCACGTTTTTGGAATGTGTATTACTTGTCTAATAGAAGGAGATAGGGACTGCATCAAGAATCTATTGACTCTCCTTACAATGTTGTTTAGCGTCCATTATGCCGCTGTAGAATCATGAGCACCGCGTAGTTGCTTACGGAATTTTTGTTAAAAGTGCCGAGTTTGTGATTAAAACGCAACGACTCTTCAAGCATCACTTCAACATTGGACATGATGATAAGATTCCCAGCCGCAGTACCATTCTCCGATAACTGGAACTCCAATTGAACCGTTTATTAATGAAAACAAAGCTACCTTATCTTTCCCTATCGGTACGCATACCACGGCACGTGGATATGGTGAGGGAGGCGATTCTGCGAGGTCACACTCGTTATGCTAAGCGTCATGCTTCTAAACTGGAGGTAACCACTGGAAAGCGTATTTTACATAAGAATTCGGATTTTTAACCGTATAAATTGATGATTATTCAAGAGTTAAATGAAAAGGACTCTCAACAACCCCTCCCAGTTGCTCAAACAATGCTTAACATGTTTGAAAAAATTGAAGATTTTACCATCATGACCGAGAAAGCTCATTTAAGTGGGGTAGCCAATAAATTAAACAGCTAATTTTGGGCGTCAGAAAATTTCTGTAAATTGCATCAGAAGCTACACTACACCGTCAAACAAAATCGGTACAGTGTAGTATTGTGGTATTGATTTTTTGAAGAATATGGAGCTAAAATAATCGTTAATTCACTTCGAAACGTAACCATATTTGAAAGCTTGATGCATGTGTGGTTTCAACAAGATGGGGTCATTATTCATATAGTCTGAGCTTCACGAATGTTGTTCGAGTAACTTTCTCCAATCGAACAATTTCAGTCTTTGGCGATCTCCTGTCATCTCCTCGGTCAACGGACATTTCCATGTGTTTGCAGATGCTTGAAATTACGTCTGTCTGAAGGTAAACCGCACACACTGGAAGAACTGGAGATCACTATTTGTGCTCCAATTGAAAAATTGGCGCACTTTGCAGTTGAGGAAAGTGGCGACAAAATCTCAACAACGGCTCTGTGTGTTCGTGAAAATGGTTATCACTTAACTGATGCTATTGTCATCATGACATTGAAAATGACATGTTGCCCTGATTATTTTTATGTTAATAAATATTTTATATAAAAAAACTTATGTAGGTATATTTGTTTAAAAAAACGTACTTTTCCCATGAATCACCTTGTATTTGGACTTCACTTGTTCTTTATGTATATTCTATTCTTTTTCAAAACACGGCCATCTACTTTTGGAGCCATGCTTCAAATATAGATAGATATTTCTATAAAAGTACATGTGCTTGAATTGGATCCTGTGACGCCAATAGAGCAGTATCACCTGCATATACCGGTTTGAAACTAAGACCAACCGTCAGAAGTAGATCTCCGAATGAGGCTTATAGCTATTTCAGAAATATATTCTAAGGTATAAAATTATTACCCGTTTACATACCTAATGGTTCATGCTTTTATAAAATAAATGCCCTTTCGTCTGATATGTAATTGTTCTTTGGCGTTGCATTGTAATCTTTGCATATTGTGTTCTTACTAATCAAAAAAGTATAAGTAAATATAACAAGCATAGAAAAAAAATGTATAAGACTTTTTGTGCTCCAATAGTACAATTCCTACCTAGAATTCAAAGTATAAAATGTCATATTATTAAAATGCATTGGTGTTAAACGAAAAGATGTCCGTTTTGCTGCTACCCGTTTACCAACTAATATAAATTGTGTAAAGCCACGTATTTCATAGTGTCCGATGTGATTGATCATTATGCCTTACGTTGTCCACATTATGCCTGAGAAAGACGCTTACTTGGAAATAAATAATGTACCGAGCCATCCATCTGCAAAACAATTCTAAACCATTGATATTTGAATAATTGTTATATAACTCCCTTGATTCAGCCAAGTACTATTCTATTCAGCCAGTAGTTTAAATCTAGTAAGCATCAACTTTATCTTCCAAACCTGAAGATCTCTCAAAGGTTTAAAAATAAATGAACTATAATGAACATGTCGTTAATGTAAAACAGGCGTGAGTGTGATATGATAAAAAAAAATGTTGGTAGATCGTTCTGAATTTTGCTGAAAATAATAATGATTCTGGCCCAAAAGAAAATATTTCAACATTTTGATGGAAACATGCAAAAGTAGAGAAGAGAAATGGCTCAAAAAAGCGAAACATTTGTTGCATTGTTGTAATTATTAAAATATTGTTGAACGTTATATATACCTATTATATTTGTTTATCTAACTATTAAGAGTCACAAAGAATAAATGAAATAAAAATACCATCAAATGTAGATAATTATTTATTTTAAAATTTAAAATAAACACATAATCAATAAGAAATAAAAAAATTAATGAGATGATTGAGGCTGGTGAAGTTTAAACAATTTGTTAATATAGGGTTCCAATTTCGTCAACATTAGTCGCAAATCGCCACGTTCAGTGATGTGCAGTCTGTGCTTTTTCTTAGACATTAAATTGGCTCAAAAAAGTTAAACATTCGTTGCCTTAAGTGAACAATCAGGTAAATTTGATCAATTTCTATATAACATTAATCTAATTAAAATATAACTTTTCATTGCAATATTTAAGAGAAGGTGATTTAAGCTGTAGGTGCCCAACCTTTTTTACTCCCCCCCCCTACAAGAAAAAAAGATTCCAATGCCCCCTCGTCCATACTTGTTAGTTATACCAAATATTAAAATATTGTTGAACGTTATCTAACCTATTTAATTGTCTATCTAACTATTAAGTCACAAAGTATAAATTAAATAAAAATACTGTCAAATGTAGCTAATTATTTATTGAAAATTTGAAAATAAACATATAATAAATAGGAAATTAAAAAATTAATGAGATAGTTGAGGCTGGTGAAGTTTTAACAATTTGTTAATATAGAGTTCCAATTTCGTTAACATTAGTCGCAAATCGCCACGTTCAGTGCTGTGCAGTCTGTGTCTTTTCTTAGATATTAAATTAGCTACTGCATTGAATCCACGCTAAGCCAAATGCGATGAAGGAAATGCAATACAAAATGTCTGTAATATTGCCCACAATCTAGAATAAAGAGCTGGAGATGTTTGAAGGCAGAACGCTTTATATCCATTTCTGAATTTTACATTTAGTCTCTCGTTACTTATAAGTTCTACGAGTTCCTCCTCTAAATTTGAGGATTCTGCTTCCTGTTTTGCAGACTTCTGATAATGTGGGAAAGTGGCTGTATTCACCTATAGCTAGATTTTGTTTGAACAGAAGAAGTTTTCCAACAAATGCAGCTATGACGTTTTTTGTTTTAATTATATTCAACTCATCATCTTGCAATTGTAAATTGTCTTCATTAAATATGTTAAAAATGTATGTCAAATAAGCGGTAATTGTTTTTCATGGTCTGTATTTCCAAGGAAGTCCAGTACTGAATCAAATAGATTAAAAAAACGATTAAGTCTAAGGAAGAAAGCGATAAAAATCCCATGACATAAGATGAAAGGATTATTTTTTTAAACATATATATATATATATATATATATATATATATATATATATATATATATATATATATATATATATATATATATCTCCCTAATAATAACTTAGATGGCTTAACTGTTGGGCTAGTTGGGTACATAAATTTGACGAGCATGGTGGTGGCCTCCAATCACTGCAGCTTTAACTACCTGGAAATAAAAGTAACCTTGAACACTTCGAATCTATCAAACTATTGTATGTTTACTATCTGTACGATACGTTAAATTTATCAGATCGATACAAATCATATTTTAATACTAGACTGTTCACATACTCAACGGGAGATACTCGTTAATACATCAGTTATAATAGCCATGATAGCAATCAACATACATTCAAATAGAGATGTTTTACGTAACTTCTACAATGATAATATTATCGCCAATAATCAAATATCAAACTGGGTACTGTTCCTAGCACCTGATGGGAGAACGCGCAACAATGCCAGCTTCGGGTATGAACGGGGTATCAACGGAGAATGCACGAGATACCCACCCAAAGAACTAAACAAAACATAATGGATATCGAACCACACCCTACAAGGTAATCTCTAGTACTGAGTTGTGCAATGAGTACAAAGGGAGAGCGCGCGATGTACCCGCTCCAGATACTAGAAAAACAAAACAGCATTTATCCACTTCATGGTATTGAAGGGAGAGCGCGCGACAATACCATGGATATATATCTCAATTAAATTAGTACTCAAACAAAGTTTGGATATACAATTAAATAGAAATCATTTAATATTGATAAAAACATTAATCAAGAACAACTGTTTTAAATATTATTTTAAATGAACAGTAACAGATTTAGTTTAATTGTTCTTGAATATTTCATAATAATAACATTATCCTGTGAAAAAGGGGAATAGAAGCAATCTTTAAATACTCCTTAAAACTATCAAAATCAATAGAAGAGAAGACAACATATTCAGTAAAAAACTCACTTATATAGTAATCATTTAATATTAATGAAAATATTAAATAGAAATAATAGAGCTTTAAATTAATCAAAAATAATCGAATAAATCAAAACTAATCGATAGAAACTAAAGTGTTCAGTACTACACTCACCTTTGGAATTATTCGGAAACGACATGACACTACACTTGTTCACAATATAAATGAAAGTGTTGGTTTCAAATACTGAAATGAAGCCACCTCTGAAGATGCTCCACCATTTTCGCACATCGGGCGGTTACGTGTTGTTACCCGTAAGCTGGGACCACATCAATACAAATTTGCGTTGTGTAGGCTGTATGTGTTGTATGATGTTTGTCTGCGCGACAATGTAGACGCTAGATCTAACACATAAAGTCACACACAACGATTGTCGTCGCACAGCACGCACACGAACCATATGTTTTTCATCAGATAATCCAAACAAATTATTCCAGTAAATTCAACACATATGCAAAATTTTATTGGTGTGGGCCCAGCTTTAAGTGTTGTCAAAGCTTTTAGCTAAAATCAAGTCAAAGTGTCAATAAAGCGAAAAATGAAATGTAGTCGGCATCTGGTCCAATGTGATAAAAACCATTTTTACCTAACAAAACATGATAAAACTATCATTTTGCCTGAGATGGAACAATAGACCGGAAGATTCTTACATTTGTATGCTAAAAGACCTTCTAAACAAACGATAGACCTATCGTTTTATTTGAGATCATACCGATGTCTGAAAAATATATACTAAACAAAAATATTTCTTACATAAGACAAATACCTTTTTAGAGCCAACGAACTTCTGTGTGCAGCAGCAAGTGATTGTAATCTTCATAATTTTCACTACAAAGATCACCAAATAATCTATCGTTCGATGAATTGTTTCTAATTGTATTGACTTGCTCTAATAACATAATGAAGCGACGTATGCAGGCGATCATTCAGATTTTTTGAAGAATGAATGAACATAGAACGAATGAAAACTGATAAAAAAATTATGAGAAACTAGAAATTAGTTTAACAGAAGCTCTAAATGCATATATATGAGATGAAAATAACATTTTTAATATTAACGGCGTACTGGTATAGCGAAAATGCAGTGACAAAACTTGCAAAAACTTTTCAACCAAAAAAAGTTCAAATAATATTTTAATAAACTGTAATTGAGTATTTTCATAAATCAAATATATTTTCGATTATAAGAACATCTATCTATTTCATGAACAAATCTAATATTTATTAATTCATATTAAGCGAGCGTCTTCTGTATTTTAAATATAATTTAAACATGTTTGAAGAATAAAACGTTATTTCTTAAGAATCATCTACTTATATAAAGCGAGCCTTTTCTGATAAAAAAAAAATACATATTTTAGGTTTATACCTGAATGTGGTCTAACGTTATAAATTATTAAAGCGACATTCTTGTCAATTTAGCTTTTGTAGGCCGGATGTAATTCCCCAGCTATCAGGAACCATACTAGAATGAAGTTTATTAGACGTGTCATCTGAAAGAATGTCGCGGTTAAGAAAAATGGGTTAAAGGATATGAGCAGGATAATAACATGATTATAATGGCATCAACGGTCCTTGTAACGTGATGTGTTAGGTGTCCCAAAATCCATCTATCTTCTCCTAACCTATATATGTAATAAACTTCGTGGATTCTCTTATAGAGATTATGCAGTTTAGCTGGATGTAAGGTGATATATAACTTTTGCTAGAACAATACGAAAAATTATAGGAAATAATGAAACATCTTGATAATTAAATTATTTATTCTACGAAATCCTTTTCTTGATGAAATAATTCCACTATTAAGCATAAAGTGGCAGAAACTAACTTTAAGACCTAAAGACAATACATATACGAGGCTAGATTGAAAGTCAGATACTTCTCCGTTACAAAAACTGAATCGAGTGACCACTTTACAGAGATGTTTATGATTCACGAATACAGATGACACTTTGATTCATAACTATACACCAGAAACGGAGGAAATGGTAGGTTTTACCCCGACAACTAGCCTCGAAAAAGGCGAATACGCTTCTATCATCTGCAAGTTTATAGCCACTATTCATAGTAGATTATTATGCCGCTTTATTAGTCAAATTTCACAAAATATTGATAAAAATGCCCTCATTTGGCGAAGATAAAAGATCTACTCTTTAATGTTATGTAAATTTATAAGGTCAGCTGGAAGAGGATCTGCTAGTTAACAACGATTATTGCCCGATATGTATCGTGAGTCGGGTAAAATTTCCGCTATTTTCCACTTCAAGGAACTGTTGACTAGCAAAGAACTCTAGTGAAATTTAGCTGGATTGACCTTGAAACCTGGATTTGCTGATATATCAGGTTATCTATTACTAAGGAAGCATTAAACAGCCACAGCATTCAGCAGTATGAGCCACATGCAGTATTTTGTAATGAAATATCTAGAACTTTTGGTACGAAGTGACTGAAATACAGCTGCGGTTCGTGGGGGAAAAACAGATGGGGCACGTATAACCAAATTTTGGAATGAGGATAGGGAAATGCGTCGCAACCAAAAAGTTTACATTCCTTAGTATCATACACACCTTGGAATCAAATAGGTACCTATTTCAAATAGGTACCTAGACAATAAAATTTTGTTAAACTCACCTTAGGACCATGTCCATTAAATCTGTTTGTAGTTGAAGTCCATCCACCCAGATTTCTGAGCAGCAAAGTGGTCGATGACTTGATCATTAAAATTTAAAATTGACTTCACAAGTTTTTTTTTGCAATAGATAGCATTGCAAACGCACACAGCCGTTCCTGGTCCCTATAGTTTCTTTGAAATGTTTTGATTCATTTGAGGGTAGATAAAGATCTTTCGCTTTCCACAATTTTCATAGGGACGGTACACAAAACAGTTTGCAATTCCACAGATTCACTAAATGTTGATGTTAAGTCGTTTTGAATAAACATTTGTAACAGCGGCTCAACCCCACTGTGTTTCATAAAATCGTCCCATGCGTACATTACCGCGAGATCATTTCTTAATTTTAATTAATTTACGTTTGCAGACAGGTTACATACAATTTTGTCATTATTTGGAAAGACGACCGATATTCACCAAATTTTTCAGTTTTAAATATATTTACAACACTTAGGTATTCATCGAAACTAAAACGTTCATGAAGCTGTATGGTTAAGGTATCACAGATTTCCTTGCATATCCCGACATTCGGATTGGAGTCCTCCTTGTCAGTAAATTTCCATTTCTTTCTGCGATTCTTTATGACCGTTGTAGATTCTGTACCAGTTAAGTTCAAACACCAAATTCTTGATTAATTTGTATTTATATATTGTCTCTAATATTTTGAATGGCTGTTAAAAACATTACCAAATTCTTCTTAATCTTAACTTCATCTAGTTGCCTACTTTGCAGTTGATCAAAGAGAATGTCGCAGAGAGGCAGTATTGAAGAAAAACAACCAAAATTTAAAATTATTATCCACCAAATAATTTATTAACCCCAGAGCTTGATCAGTAGAATTTTTATCCAACTCAGCGTCCATAATGTCTTCAAGGCAGTGTTTGCAATTCTTCTTTGTAAATATAAACAGTATTCACACATTTAGACGTAAAGTTCCATCTGTTAGAGGCTGCACGGGGTAGACGCTTTTTCAGGCCGCTGCCCAGAACAGTTGTCCTTTTGGATGATTGATGGAGAAAAGAAAGCGGGGAATACAGACAGATTTGCAAAAAACACCTTTAAACCTTTTTCTATTGTACAGCATCTTTCACCTTTTGACAATTCGGTCCTCAAATGTTAATGTGACATTATTTCTATTTATGTATTACACTGAATTCATCTTCACTACTGTAATCATTCAAAACATTCACTTTGCAACCAGTCGAAAAGCACGATGGCGAAAAACACCTAACTATTGAGAATGGGCTAGCGCCCGAGATATGACGTTATAAATGCGTTTAATCTTCGGGTTACTAGCAAAGCGATGCATTGCTGTCTTTGTTTTTTGCACACGATGTACAGTTGCGGCACAAACTTGTCTGTGCCCAAAGCACGTGTTCTTTAATCGGTGCGCTTCGGCAATCCACGACCTATTCCGTTACCGCGAGTGACATTATGGATGTTAGACTATAGAAGTCGCAAGAAACGTAATCACATACAGAACAGAGAATAAATTCATATTAAATCTGAAATTATTTTTTACTTCATTTTTTAATTTTTTACGTGTTCTTATGAACCAACCGCCACTGTTGAAATAAATCTAAACCAAACCTGGTAATCGTATTTCACTATAATTTGATAAATCAGGATACAAAAATTTTGATATAAATTTGATTAACAAATGATATCCTCTACATATAGCATGTTGGATTTTGGAGGACCATCTGAGTGAGGTTAAATTAAACGTTTAGATGAGCTGTCTAGATAGCTAACTATCACCAAGGTCTTTATTAAAGTAACCTGCAACTAACCTGCAATTATCTAATAGACTTTTTAATGTGACATAACAATAAAAGATTAGTTCTCTGCGAAAAATGCAGATCTAACCCTGCGTCGCTACCGTGGGGCATAATATACTCCAATGGTGTTTACCGCGGTGAAGCTTATTACCAACACACTACAGGTTCGTAAGTATTCGTGTATGTTCGTATTTGGCTTATTTTGGACCAAAAACGCGTGCAGTATAGCCTTATGTGAACAGCAGTGCTCATTATTTACCGTTAATTCAGTACATGTCCTGATACCCCACCGTACCGATTAAGTGTAGGTAAATGTTGAGTCATACTCCACCGTGCGTTAGTTATTCTAATATATAGTTCAGCTATTTATAAGGGTATTTTTATTGTCTATAATTTGTAATCTGATGAATAAATAATGTAACATTTTAGTATGATGAGTTATGAAATAGAACAGGGAAAATTATTAGAACTATGGAAAGATTTACAGCAAGAGATTGATTTTAAAGCATCCCCGGAACAAAGATCTGGTTCGGAAAAAGCAAATGCTAATATAAACGAGCGTTCGGCAAATTCGGACATAGAACAAGAAATCAATACGATGATTTGCATGAGGAGTTCTTTGAAGACATCGAGACTTCACAAAGTGGTTTTATAAACGTCCAAATTTGGCTACAAAAACAAGGACTGAAAAAATTGTCAGTCATTTACAAGGAGTGAAGCGACCTTTCAAAGGATTTCAAATGCCGTTGGAATGCTGGAGTTGTTTTGTTACAGATATAATGCTTGCCGACATTGTAAAATTTACAAACTGCAGACTTAGAGAAAAATCAGAAAGATACAGCCGAGCTGACACACAACATTTGACAAAAGAAACAACTTTGGAAAAACTTCGCGCTTTCTTACGGCTTTTGTATGCAGCAGACATTACAAAATCTGGAAGACAAAATTTAAACGATTTATTGAAATGATATTTTTAGACAATGTGTCAAAAATGATTCAGTTTACTGTTACAATATCTTCGCTTCGACAATGGTGAAACAAGAGCAGAGAGACGGCAGCTGGACAAACTTGCGCCCATTAGAGGAATATTTGACATGTTTGTCGAGAGTTGTTTAGCTACCTATACACCCACCCCATTCATATACATATGAATACCTTACAATTAACGAAGCGTTTAGGCGTCGTTGACGTGTTCGCCAATTTATACCAAATAAAACTGCTAAATATGGAATTAAGATATTAATTTTTTTTTTTAATCAAGATATTTATGTTGGTAAACAACCAGCTGGCCCATTTGATGTAAGTAATAAACAGGAACATGTTGTTTTTCGTCTTTGTAAACCTATTCAAAAATCTAACCGCAATATTACATTTAACAACTGGTTTGCCAGTTTCTCACTTGTAACAAAATTACTACAAGAATACAAACTAACGTCAGTCTATACTTTGCGACAAAAAAAAAAGAAATCCCTGTGCAATTTTTACAAACAAAAGATCGACTAGAAAAAAGATCTTTATTTGCATTCCTAAAATATGTAACGCTAGTTTTGTATGTACCTAAAAAGGGCAAAAATGCTTCATTTTTCTTACGAATTTGATGAAATATGATATTGAGCTAAGTATCCTTTATTTAAAAAAATAAATAAATTTTTTTGCCCGATTCTGAAGCGAAATATTATTAATTAAAGTGAAAATAATTCATGCATTAGAGATGAGATGTATAAAAAAACACAGAGTTTCTATTTAATTTTTTGAAAAACCAATTTTCGCTTGGTGGAATTTTTTTTTAAATAATCAACAATAGTGTATGTTTTCATGCCTTACGCGCCAACATCTGGATATTTAATCTTATTCTTGGTAATATACATTTTACCAGTCGAAACTTATGTATAACACAACATTCTTCACAAGAAATATCCAATATTGAATTAAGACCTAAACGTTTCTTATTAGTTATTTTTTCTAATGAAAGAACTTTTTTACATTGACAGCACATTAATTTTTTCCTAACTTATCTAGCTCCACAATTCGTCGACCAATACACAGATTAGAATAGTTTTTTTTTTCCTCATTCATTGCCAATATACTTTTTGTGCGTTTAAGAATAAAAATAGATAATATAGATCATAGATAATATTGATAATCGTTGCGAAAAATGTTTAAAAAATTGTTAAATGAATTAAAATATATATATATTATATTTTAAAGTAAAATCACGTATCAGTACAGTCAACGGCTTCTATCTGTGTATATACTGTCAAAGTAATTAAAGTTTAGTGCAAAAAAAATTGTGGATTACTAATTTAACTCTCAAGACAAGGACTTCCCGATTCAGGAGCACATGGGTATACCATACCGTAGGTATATATATATATATATATATATATATATATATATATATATATATATATATATATATATATATATAAATATATATATATATATTAATTTAAACCTCAATCAGTATAGAAAAAGACTATATCTTTTATCTAAAAATTTTTAAAAAATGTTAAAATGAGATGTTCTATTTAAACTATCATATCTAAGCGAAATTAATAGAACAAAACTTTCTTCCAACGACATTTAAAATGGGACTTAAGGTACTTTTAGATACTTATTACATAATTTAGCTTTATTTTAAAATATATATTTATTTAGTTTATCGGTTTACTGGTTTTAAAATATTAATCAATCATAAATAATAATAATAAATACTCAGTCTCGTTATTATGCTTTTCAAAAACCGATTCGGTCTCACTTTCACTATCTTTGGCGTCGAAAATATCAGCTGTCTCATATAATGCTTCTACTTCAGACGCACAGCGAGTACGAGAACTCTTGTTCATTTTGAGCTAAATAGAAAATGAAAGAAACCGATAAAAAAATTAAATGGCATTTCCAAATTATTTATATTTTTATTATTTGTAAACAGCAGTAACACGGACAAAATAACGTATTGACTCAAAACATAATATAGATACGATGCATCTATAGAGCATCCGGTATAAGCATTGACAGTGTTACCACATTTTTTTGGGCTTAATGTGATTGTATTAGTGTGTAGAACTATTCTTTTGGCTCCAATTGTCATTAGTGAATTATCTTAATGTCAATGAATATCGATACTGGGCCATGTGAAGGTGGAATAAAAACAGTGCAATGGGAATCCTTGCGGTTATCCCAATTCTATGGGAGTTCCTTGTTCCTTGTTGAAAAGGCTGACTTCACTCTTACTTAAAGGAGCAACATCCTAGGTAGCAATTGGTGAATATGATAGGTCTGGACTGAAAACTATTTCACGTAAATTGTAATCATAGCAATGTGACCTGTAAATGTGGATAACAGTACGACAAATTGATAATAATTAACACGAAATCATCAATTTTCCTAAACTATGACATACATTGATTGATTGTTTTTCGTTTATATATATATATATATATATATATATATATATATATATATATATATATATATATATATATATATATATATATATATATATATATATATATATATTTATCGGCATAGGGCAAAGATTTTATATAACACCAAGGAAAATAATGTAATTACCATGCCACTGCCAGCAACAGCGGCGATATTTTCTTCGGAACGCATAGTTTTTTGTCTTTTTTTTTGTTATAATGCTAAGCAAAGTCAAATGTGTTCGGAATTTGAGGATAATTTGGCGAATATATGAAGTGCTCTGTAAGTTTGGTTCCCAGAGCACTGATTTTTATCATAAATTTTGATAATTGGCAATCGTTGATCTTATATTAAACATTTTATGATAATTTGCCAGACTATTGAGACACAAATTTACAGATTTGCGCGCATACTCACAGTTCGTTTGATAGCGACGCCAATGTATGTACAATGTATTGAATTCTATTAAATTAAAATCAAATGATAGATTCTGATAATTGCAAAAGAAAAAAAATATCACCGCATTTAAGATATTAAAATTCAACATTTTTATTTTAATATGGAAGAGTTGAATATTATGGAAGTGAATATTTTTATGAAAAAATCAAAATATATATTAAAATTATTAAACTGAAGTTATAATCCCTTATTTAAAATATGTAGAATTAAGATCCATTATTTGATTAAAAATAAAGACGTTTTATCTAAAAGTTTACCATATTCCCACAAGATTACAATGTCGTAGTGATATTACAACATGTATTTACGGTAAAAACTGACATTGGTATGGTCGCAAATACCCTTTTCGTTAACAGAGACTAATGGGTAGTAGTAGGCGGACCTTATTTCAGATGGCGCTCTGACACAATGCCCATTATCAAAATTTATGGCTCTTAAACCAGGCAAATATGAGATTTTTCAGTCATTCTTTTCAATTATCCTTTGTTGTGTTAGCATAAAATTTAATGAGTATTGATAATATATGAATATATTTGCAAGACACAAACAAATTATGTACCATGTGTGTCCTTTCCTGGCAGCCGCAAGATAATTACACTTTTTGCATAGGTGTAGAGAAATTGGTGTAAAAACATACGCGGGATAGTTGCAAATGTTAGAACAGAAGTTTTGAGGAAACAATTGCACGAAGGTGTATATATAAGTTTGAGTATTTTTTTACTATTTTTATAAGATCAAATAAATATTAATCAACATAGTATTGATTGAGGAATGGCAACGAGTAGTGAAAAAGGCACCAAGGCGACTGTTGAAATTACATTCGCTGCTTCGGAAAGTATCCTGCCCCATTTATTATTTTTCAGTGAAAGTACGTGTATTTTCAAATGAGAAGGTAATCGTACTATGATTGCTACACTCAGTGGCTTAAATTGGATTAATAAAGATTAGCTACATTACTTATTTTCCATTATAACAACCAACAAAAGATAATTCAAAACTTGTAATGAGCGATGGTTACTATGGTATTGCCAGCTTTGATAACTATGTACCATGTAGTTAGAATGGAATAGCTTTGCTGTTCCTATTATTTGCTAGGGCAGTAGTGGTTTTCATTGGAAGGCAATATGTTTTCAAATTAATGAAGAATTCCAGTACTGCGTCAACGAATGTTTTACATAAATCATATCATTGGCCTTTAAATCCTGCACCAAGCCGAAATTTAATATCTGTACATCAACAAATTAGTAATTGTTGATGTACAACTGCTACAACAAAATATTGTAGACAAATTATTTAGAATGGAACCACGGACTTATTGATATCGAGCAATGTATACTCCAAACCAAAAAGATGTGGAACTGAACCGTACGATTCATTATTTTCGTGAACGTTTACATTAAATTCATTGTAATGTATTGTTCCCGTAAAGCGATCTATTGCACCTATATCTCGAAGATCGCTTTTATTTGCTTTTTCCCATCTTTGATTTGCCCGAGCGACAGCTAGATGGAGATGTAATATAGATATCTTGATATCTGAGCAATGGTAAGTTAAAATATCTATAAACTAAAAGTTCATGATAATGTATTGTAAAAAATTACCAATTAGAATAGGATTGATCTGGTGAAGATGTGGTTCCAACAGGGCGGTTCCACATATCATATAGCCAACACAACAATCGATTTATTGAGCGAACATTTCGGTGAGAAAATTATTTCGAGAACGGATATTTTAATTGGTCTCTAAGTTCATGCCGATAAATATTTTGTCTATGCTGATGAAACAGCAACCACTGACACCTTGGAAGCCAACATAACCCGGACAAATGCGGACATAAGACCTCAATTACTTGAAAAAAGTGGTCGGAAATTAGATTAACAGAATGCGGTTTGTCATAAGTAGATGCTCGTTGTGAACATTTATCTATCCCAAAATGTTTTCACATAATATTAAGGCCATTTAATGTTATTTCACACAAAATAATTGGTTTCAAGGCATCTAATTTGGTTGTTGTTTTGTTAGAATTTAAAGTTTAAATCATCATCATCATCATCCTCAACCCGTATCAATCCACTGCAGGATGAAGGCCTCTTCAGCATGCTTCCAACTCTCGCAGTCCTATCATCAGTCCATCATATTTTCGATCTTCTCCGTGGACGTTTGCGATCAAGAAGCGGTATCCAGTCCAGGACCGCCCTGGTCCATCTTTCGTCCCATCGCCTCGCTACATGGCCTGCCCACTTCCATTTCAATTGCTTTATTCTTCCAATGATGTCATTCACTTTCATTTGTTCTCTGACCCATGTGCAGGTCTTTCTATCCCGTCTAGTAATGCCAAGCATACATATTTCAATTCCCCTCTGTGCTACTCAAAGTTTTTGAACTGACTGTGATGTGAGTGTCCAGGACTCACTTTCGTATGTCATAACGGGCAGGACACACTGATCAAAGACTTTTCTTTTCAGACAAAGTGGTAGTTTGCTCTTAAACACTATGTTGAGCCTGCCAAATGCCTGCCAACCACATTTAACGCGTCGTTCCACCTCCCGGACGGTGTCCCTTTCCATTGCCCAAGATATATATATATATATATATATATATATATATATATATATATATATATATATATATATATATATATATATATATATATATATAGTGATCCACAACTTCCAAATCCGTTCCTAGAATAGAAATTCTTTTGTCCTCAGCAAAATAATTGGACATGACCTAACTCTTCTTCTGGTTTATTTTCAAGCCAAATGTTTCCCCAACTCTTGGCAATTCTTGTACGTGTCTTTGCAGCTCATCTGGGTTTTATGAAAGAAGAACGATATCATCTGCGATTCTAAGATGATTTAAGTACGCACCATGAATCCTTATTCCATTTTGTTCCCAATCCAGCTTACGGAACACTTCCAGGCAGGCTGAGAAAAGAAGAGGCGATATTGCGTCCCCCTGCGGGACGCCCCGCTCTACATTTATTTCCACCTCCAAATCGTCAAGGTGGACTGTCGCTGTAGTTTCATCATATATCGATCCTAGTAGGTTTACATAGGCTTTCTCTATACCTTAATTAAGCAATGCTTTCATTTTGGCCCGCTTTGAGATTGAATCAAATGCTTTTTTATAATCGATAATTGCCAAGCACAGTGGCATAGTGTATTCGTTGTGTTTTTCTATGACCTGCTGTAGAACCTGGATATGATCCAATGTACTTAATCCACTTCTGAATCCCGCTTTGCTCCCGTGGTTGTGCGTCATTAAGTTTTCTAAGTATTCTTTTGGATATTATCTTGGTGAAAACATTGTATACCACTGATAAGAGGCTTATTAGGCGGTAGTTCTTTAAATCTTCCCGTGCTCCTTTCTTATGTAAAAGAATCACTTCTGCATTTTTTCATAAGCTGGGTACTTATTGTTATTTCAGGAATTTCGTGTATAATCTTGCCAGTGTTTTATGTAAGGTCCGACCACCAGCTTTTAACATCTCCACCGTTATACTATCCTCTCCTGGAGCCTTGCCATTTTTCATCGAATCTATAGCCTTTGTCATTTCCTCCACCAGGATATCCGGCATTTGTTCTTCAGTAGGCATTGCTGTTCTTGTTTGATTCTGGTCCTCATATAACTTTGCATAAAATCTTCGGACAACCTCTAACATTTCCGTCCGTTTCCTGCATATTGTACCATCCTCACGCATTAAGGAAAACATTTGTGTCCTTTTCCTTGTCAGCTTCTATTTAGCTTTGTCAATGCCCCTGTTTTCTTCCAGAATTTTTTGCACTAGCTGCATGTTGAATCGGCGCGTTTCCTCTCGAATACGTTTTCTTATAGTTTTGCAAGGCTCAACGTACTCGACACTACCAAAAGGACTGTCTGCATTCTTCATTGCCCGACGTTTTTTCATTAAATTAATGGGCTCATTGGGAATTTTTGACTCTTTGAAACATTTATTTTCTGGTGCTATTGAAGCCGCCGTTTTAACCACATTGTTGGCGATTTTTTTATATTGGTCTGTAATTTCCATCTCCTCTGGGTCTTGTGACACAGAAAAGCGATTCGACAAAGAAATTTCAAACTCTCTGCCCCTTTCCAGTAGCTTCCCAGAATCTACTTTGCCACCTTTTGATCTTATCATTTTTTCGCGTTGTTTTCGGCAGTTTATCCTAATCTTTGCTCGCACCATTCGGTGGTCACTTCCCACATTAAAACAGTTAAGGACAGTACAATTGCAAAATATTGCTTTATCGTTTGACATGATATAATCAATTTCACTGGGGAGTCTAGATGGACTTTTCCATGTTCATTTTCTGTTGATCCTTTTCTTATAAAACGAATTCATAATATAGAATTCTTGTCCTTCAGCAAAATCAACCAGCCTGTCACCTCTATTGTCCCGCTCACCATTTCCATATGGGCCAGTTGCATTTTTAACAGTTCTTGCTTTTCCGATTTTGGTATTAAAGTCACCCATCAGAATTTTCTCCTACACCTCTCTTTGTTTAAAAGTTGGGCCACATCATCATAAAATTCCTCAATTTCCTCGTCTCTATGGCTTATAGTTGGTGCATAAGCTTGGACGATTTGAAGCTTAAACTTTTTATTCAACTGAATGACGCATTGGGCTAATTGGTTAAATATACTTCCATATTTAACTACAGTGTCTTTCAGCTTTCGATTGATGAGGAATCCAATTCCATCACATCGTCCATTCTCCGTACCTCGGGTGTAGAGTATGTGACCAGTTAGTTCTAGTTTGATTAACTCTTCACTCTTTCTTCGTGTTTCACAGAGCCCAATAATACCCCCATGTATGTTGTCAAGTTCGATTAACAGTTCTTGCAGTCGGGTCTCCGTCTTCGTAGTCCGTATATTAAGCGTAGCAACGTTAAAAGTCCAATGGCAGCCTGATCTAACCCGGTGATTCTTAGCACCCTCTCTCTGCCTTGGGGCAGGTCTTCCCGCTGCCGTAGGTAGTTGCCCCTTGCACTCCGGGAAATGAGGGCCGTGTACTGTATTGTACTGTCATATTTCAACATATTGAAATACCATATTGAAGGTATGGACCGTAATCTGCCACGCTGGTCCAATGCGGGTTGGCAGATTTTGGATCATGTTAGTCTGAGGCCTCAGCCTTGACTTGTCCGCCAGGGGTAACCTTCCCAGGAGCATAGACTCCAGACGACATAGCTCAAAACTTCATTGCCCTACGCAAACCCCTTTACCACGTCATGGTCTGATCCACAAAGGGGGGGGGCATATATATGGCTTTAGTCGTTTTTGTAATTATATATATATATATGTATATATATATATATATATATATATATATATATATATATATATATATATATATATATATATATATATATACAACAATAAAGATAAAGAATCTTTGTCGCTAATAAAAAAAAAATATGAAATTGAAAGATTAACAACAGATGAAAACGAAGTAAATAGTACGACGATGAATATAAAAAAGCGGTAGAGAATATAAAGGCCCACAAGAGCAAAAAAAGAAGAATGCTCAAGGCCAACGTCAAAAAATAATAAAAATCCAACAACACACCATGGTAGAATTTGAGACCAGAGAGAATTTGCGACAGGGAAGTGGGTTGGCATGAGTCATATTTCAAATAGTATTGTACAAAGTAATCAGGAAAACATACATACATGTAAATAGAACAATAATATATAAAGAAAAACAAATAGTGGCCTATGCAGATGACCTAAACATATCGCAACCCGGCAAGAATAACGTCACAACTCAAAAATGTATGAATTTGAGTTAATCCCCAATCCAAAACAACAAAT
Organism: Cosmopolites sordidus; assembly: GCA_031761425.1. Lineage (NCBI taxonomy): Eukaryota > Metazoa > Arthropoda > Insecta > Coleoptera > Curculionidae > Cosmopolites > Cosmopolites sordidus. Next base: position 940,492 of record JARFXV010001480.1, on the reverse strand, counting down.
TTTGTTTCTGTGATACTTCTGGAGCTGTTTCTGCAAAGCTGGCCACTAAGTAGCGGAAGTGTCGTCACCAAAAACAGTGTCAAATTAGGCTTGGTGAAAAATATTGCGTTAATAAAATACAATCGCAGAAAATGTTTGTGATAAAGCTAAAAACTTTAAAGCTGAAGATGTTGTGGTTGAAAGCTGTTCAAACTAGATAACTGTTGCCCAATCTAAGAGTAATAGTGATATAAAAGTACGGTTATCTAGCTTGCCAATAAGGGCGATAGGATTTTGACAGCCAATGCTGACTATATTTGATATCCAATTCTTAACGTTTGCTGTAAATTATTTTATGTAAGATTTGCCATTTCACCATGTACAAGTTGTCGTTGCCACAACATTTGGAAAATGTCCAAACAATGTATCAAAATTATAGAAGTTTTGTTGCTACTCTAAGAGTATTTCGTTCAAAACATGGTCATCATTCTGTCCCTTCTCATCAAGCCATCCGCCCTATAATTGATAAGATTGAACGTGAGTTTAGTCTTTATTACCAAAAGCCACCATCGTAGTGGCGATAGTGAAGAAAATATTGTGTTTGTGTAAGTGTTGCCGAAAACGATTATGTGTCTGTTCAGCACTGTTATCCAGGGTAACCACCTGGCGTATTTTGCGCTGGGATCTCGGTTTACACCCATATAAGATTATATTGGTACAAGAACTTAAGCTAACTCACCATCGATTACGTCAGGAGTTCGCAGATTCGGCGTTGGAACCAATGGAAAATGATCCAGATTTTCATCGCAAAATCATCTTCATCGCTGAGGCTCATTTTTGGTTCAGCGGCTACGTCAATAAGCAAAATTGTCGTTATTGGTGAAAGTCAAACCCACAAGTTTATCAGGCCCCATTACACCCCGAAAGAATCTCTGTTTGGTGTGGATTATGGTACTGTGGCATTATCGGGCCTTATTTTTTTAAGAATGCCAAAGGACGGACCGTCACTGAGAATGGCGAACGCTATCGTACCATGTTATCCGATTTTGTCTTTCCTTTGATTGGGAATTGGTGAAATTGATGCGGACGAACCAGATTTTCAACAAAACAGCGTAACTTGTCACATAGCATGCATTACGATGGACTTATTGAGCAATCAATTCGGAGAGTCGGTAATTTCTCTGAATGGCGTTTACAACTGGCCACCAATATGTTATGATTTTACACCTTTAGACTATTTTCTTTGAGGCTATTAAATCACAGGTTTACACCAACAAACTCAAGACTCTTAATAAACTTGAAGCCAACATTAGAGCAACAATAGTCGCCATACCACCCGATATGCTTCAGCGAGTCACTTGAACGATATTTTGCTTAAATCATAAATAGCATAAAATATGCCATCTAATAAAAACAATGAACACCATTTTTGACCGAATTTTCTGTATTTTATTTCAAATTCAATCGCTCTTATTGGGAAACGCTGTACTTATTTTAGTAGGGACTCAAATTGTGAAGAAGATGTGGATGATTCGGATGATAATCCTAGCTTTAGGTATTCTTCATTTGATTTATCAAAAGCTGAAAAGATAAATATTGAAGAATCAAATGAAATACGGGTAACACAGTTAGAAGGTGGAAATATAAAGAAAGGTAAAAATATGTGTATAGCCTGAACTATGGAAGAAAAATAACAAAAAAATAGCAGAAACACTGGGAAAAATATATTTCCAATTCTAGGAACCCCCAGCTAATTAGGAAAAGAACTCTGCAGCAGCCTTGCCCAGACAGTTGTAAATTTAAATGCTATGAATAAATCAAACATCAATCGAGAGAGGCAATATTTAAACATTATTGGGTAGCATTACTTGGTAGCAATTGCAGTGCGAATATATTTCCAATATTGTTACTGAACTAAAACCTAAATAACGGCATGATAGAGTAGGCAGCACAAGTAGTTTCAATCATGCTTTAAATTTCATAGTAAACGCACCAGTGTACGTGTATATACAAAATTTTTCAAGGAATCCTTGGATATCGATAACGACAGACCAATCAGGAAAGTTTTAAGTAAAAGTAATGATGGGTTCATAGAAAATAATAAAAAAAGAAAACACAAGTTATTCATAATCAGACAAGGTATACATGACCTTCTAAACCAAGGCTTAAAAGTCATTATTTTCGAGAACAAAGTACCCACGAGAAAATTCAATTGCAGGCATGCACCGTGATTATGTTGTAGAATGTTAAAGTTATAATGAAAAATATAAAAATTTAACTTCGTTTTCAAGAATCTTTAATACACATTTTAGCATCTGATTGTTTATATCTAAAAAGGAACAATATGAACTATGTACTGCTTACAACAATGTAGCCGATAACATAAAAGACAAACTAAAAGATCAATATGACAACCATTTGAAGGAGAAAGAATTGTGTAGAGAGAAAAAGAAAAATGATAAATTATGTGCAGAAAGCAACGACAAACTCGCGGCAGCAATTTATGATCTCCAAGCAGTTTTGCCAGTTCCCAGAGTTTATTTTTTACAAATCAAGAATTAATTGTTAAAACCTGACTAGAAGTGGCCTAAAGCTAGATGACGTATAATGTTATTTTTGGCATAAGGCTGAAGGGAACAGGGGTACCATTGAAATAGGTATCTGCATTTACAAATGCAGTATTTTCATGTATATGCCATGCAGTATTTATATGTAAGGAGCTAGAAGTAGTTCTGTTCTCCGATAATTGTTATGGCAGTAAAAACAATCATTCATATTTGGAACGTATTTATTTCCTGTAGAAAAACTTTATATGTAACACCTAAGTATGTCAGATTAACAATGCCAGCAAAGAAAACAAAACATCCTTTTGAAATAACAGAACTATCCCACAGTGATTTTGTTGACCGAAAAACTGTTGCACAATAATTGGGATCAAATTTTACTAAAGTTTTATAAAAAGAGGAAGAAACAACTCCAAACATGAACCGAAATGGAAATATAATAGAAGATGGACAAAATCACAAAATAAAGTATTCGAGCAATCATAGGCGAAGAAGAAAACACGGACAGAACAATGCAGCACAAACGGAAGATATATAAGTTCTATCTAAGTTAATTATCTTAATTAACTATCTTTGATTTAAACAATACTTTTGCTCTTTTCTACCAATAAAATGTGTTCATTAATGAACTTGTTTTATCATGCATTATACCACATTAATACACTTATTGGCACAATGGCACAACTAACAAAATTATCATGTTCTATTCGGGAATAGCGACACAACTCAAAGTACAAAGTAATCTAGCCGAGGCAAAATATGAAGGTTTAAAGTGTCTAAAATAAGTATGTAACTCAATTCCTAACTAATAAAGGTTCATGTTGCACTAATTGTCCTTACGAAATTGTCTGTTTGGATTTTGATTTCACAATGGAAGTGAACTTTATTTTTGCTGTACTGTGAAATAAATTTTTTTGAGTTGTGACGTTATTCTCGCCGGGATGCGATATTAACATTATGGAAATGATCATTAAGAAAACCTACAATGAAACAAAGATAAAACAACCAATCTAAAAATAAAGGCGCTATATTGTCGACAAACATCATGATAACACAACTCACAAGAGATGCAATATGTCTTATGATCTAAACCTATTAAAAGGAAAACTGAAGAAATGCAAACTCACAAAGAAAACAGAAGAGATGCATACAGTATGTGAAGGAAGAATTCTTAGTGCTGTGAATGATAATGCAAATTGGAGCATAAGGTAGGAGATTATTAGGACGTTTAGTGGAACTTAGGTAATTATTCAAAGAACTGAATATTGTAGACTATGCAACGGGGTTCGGCGACTAAGGTGGGCGGGATATATGGTGAGAGTGCCAGAAAGCTCAATACCAAGCGGAATTATGGAGGAACGCATAGTGGGTAATAGAAAGAGAAGCAGACCAAGGACACAGTGGCAGGATGATGTAGGAAGATATACTGCAGAGCTACTGCACGTTAAAAACTGGGCAAGGAATTGTTAGAGATCGATTCAAATGGAGGCGAGGGTTGAAGGAAGTCAAGGCTCAAGCTCCAAGCGGGTCAAAATGGGTCATAGCCCCACAGAAAGAAGAAGAACGTAAATAAAATTATAAATTAAAAGAATAAAAATATAATTGATTGATTCGTCCGTTACTTTGTGGCCGTACATTTTAACTATGTGAAAGAAAGCATTTCAACTTTGTTTTAGATCACTTTATTTAATAATACTTGAAGGGCAGGTTGTTTCTTAGTAACAACCATATCATCGAGACGCTTGAAAATGAATACAAAAAAGATTAAATTCGGTTTACTTAAATATGGACGGGTATCATAAAATTTTTATCAAAGGGGTTTTTTGCCAAAAGTATGGTGACGGTATGGTCTAGGTATCTAATATTATTTGGATTTTCTGTTTTTTATATAATGTTTATAATATTTTTAACAATGTGAAGGTTTACATTTTGGCCTTTATTATGTTTATATGTTTCTATATTTTCTAGTATGTCTAAGTTTTTGCCCTTCTGTTCTATATGTAATATTTTTAGATTGTTTATATCTGGAAAATGGTGGTTGGTTTTTAAAAAATGGTTGGCGAAATTTAATGTATTCTCTTTTAGATTAAAACTAGCTTTATGTTCTTTGAACCTAGTTTTAAAATATCTGCATATCTGTCCTGTGCAACAGTTATTGCATTCGTCACACAAGCTTATAAGCTCCTGTTTTTTTATATTGGTTCTGTTTTTCTTTGGCGTTAAAAAAGTAGGTTTCATAATTTATTTGACGATTTAAATGCTATAGTCTTATCGTCTTTGATTAGAATAACTGCAATTTTATAGATTTCCCCGAAATATGAGATGGTTTGAAATTTTGTATGGTTTTTTCCACTGTTTTAGACTATATCTGATTTACTTTATTTCTTTTCTGTTTTTTATGTAGTATGGTGTTTATTTCAATCTCTGTATATCCATTATTGGTAGCAATGTGTCTGGTAGTGTCTAGTTCTTTTTTAAGACTATTATTGGAGAGAGGGTTCGAGAAGGTTTTATGAATCATTGACGTATATGCTGATATTTTATGTCTTTGAATTTAGAGAGTCTTTAGGCCTCTAATCGTGATGTCTGTGAATGTGAGTTTTCTATATATATCGAATTGTAATTTTTTATGAACTGATTTCATTATTATTAAGTCTGGGATGTTTATTGAACTGTTGTTCATGTTTCAAGTGTGAATTTAATTATAGAATATAATGAGTTCAGCATTTGGCGAATTTTTGGAGTTATATACCAGCATATCAGAATATCGCCTACATATACATACATATATATATACATATATATATATATATATATATATATATATATATATATATATATATATATATATATATATATATATAGTTTTCAATTTGGAATTTATTATTCGATATAAAAAAAGGGAAAACCTGATTATTAATTAGATTCCTAAACCACACCGTCACCATACTAATGGGACAAAAACCCCCTTTGATATCAATTTTATGATATCTACCCATATTTAAGTAAACCGAATTTTAGTTTGTATTTATTTTCAAACGTCTTGATGATGCAGTTGTTACTACGAAACAACCGCCATACCAAATATTATTAAATAAAATGAACTAAAACAAAATTGAAGTGCTTTCTTTCACATAATAGAAATATAATTTGGAGTTTATAATAGAAGTTGATCAAATCAAATTAAATCAGTAAATGATTGCATATAATTATTAGTGAACAATTAAAGCATCCATTGATATCATAAATTTTCTCTAATTTCTTCAGATCGATTACGACAGAATTTTCTTCTATCGGTTTTTTACTTTTCTATCCATGTCAAAACGTTGCTAACATTGAGACCGCCTTCCACGTCCGATATTTCCGACAAAACTGCAAAATAATTTTCCGACGAAGGTTTATTTTATGAAGGGGGCCTTTTTCCCCGGCCAATAATAGATTGATGCATTGCCTTCGAGTATCTTTTCGTCTCTTTATGGCTGTGAACGGACTCGGTTTCTTTCACGATATTGCTCAGAATGAACCTTCGGGGAACACTTAAAATAGAACATTTTATATAACCGAAATGTAATAAAAATGAGAAAACGATAAAAACATTGTTAAACTTTATGTGTCTTTTAAAATGTTTTTCGGAAAAATGTTACCTGTTTACTTGTATCATTATTATAATAAAACAAATAACTAAATTGAGTTTCTTACGTTACTCAGTCAATTTAGATTTGTAATGTTTTTAATCACGTTTTATAATTTATGAATTTTACTTCATGCAATAGTCAAAAAATAGTTGAATAGTGGAATATTCGTAGTAATAAACAGTTAATATTAATAAAAAGTAAGTTTAGAGTGCGCATAAGTATTACCCAGATTCGAAAGAAGTATATTAAGAAAAATTTTTGGCCGGCTCATGAGACAGATGAATGGAGAACCAGGAACGACCACGAAATTCAGGAGTTGTATTAAAATATGGACATAGTAGAACATATTAAATTCCTAATATTATGGTGGGCAGGGCATGTTGGGCGCATGAGCGAGGGAAAAATTCAGAAGCGAATTTTCGAAAGAGAATAGTAGGGAAGCGAAACAAGGGCAGAACGGAATAAAGGTGGTGTGACAACATATCATATAAAATGATTGGATAGACTTTCGCAGAGTGCATAACTGGAAGAGGTTGGTAGGAGATTGGTAGAAGAAGACTTCCAACTGAATGGAAGAAAAGGCTTCGGGAAGAACAGGAAGAGGTTAAGGCCTACAAGAGCTCTTGCGCCATATATATATATATATATATATATATATATATATATATATATATATATATATATATATATATATATTACGCTATGGGAAACGCGAAGAAAGGGCGAAGAGCTAATGGGTACGAAGATTGGACGATGTGGTGGAATTGGATTCCTCATCAATCGAAAGCTGACGGAGAATGTAGTAAAATTTTATTTTTATTTAAAGTATATCTGACCGACTATCCCAGTGCATCATTCAGCTGAATAAAAATTTTAGGCTTCAAATCGTTCAAGCTTATGCACACGACTATAAGCTTTAGGGATGAGAAAATTGAATTTTATAAGAAATTATAAGGAAGATTATAAGAAATTATTTATTATTGAAAAATGAATTTTATAATAATGTGGCCCAGATTTTATACAAAGAGAAATGTAGGTACAAAATCCTGATGGGTGATTTTAATGCCAGAATTGGAATAGCAAGAACTAGTGAAAATGCAACTGGCCCATATGGAACTGGCGAGCGGGATAATATAGGTGATAGCCGAAAAGAGCACGAAAGAATAGTAAGCTCAAAGAAGGTCAAAGTGGATTCTGAGAAAGGGACAGTGTTAACGGGATGAACTGTCAAAAAAAATTTAATCTGACGTTTTGAAATGAGTGAACAATACGTTCAAAAATTCCGTTACAAAGATAGATACAGGTGACGCTAATAAAAGCGTGTTAAAAAGTATCAGATAGAAGACGAGGCGTTTCAACATGCATCTAGTGCAAAAAAACTCTAGAAGAAAACAGGGGAACTAAATAAGCTAAACAGAAGCTAAGAAATAAAAGAATGCAAATGTATGCCTTAATGCGTGATGATGGTACAGTGTGCAGAGCAGGGGCGTAGCAAGGATATAGTGGGGATGGAGGGGGGGGTTACTTTGAAGTAAATAAAACTTGCGGAAGTAAATAAAGCTTGTGGTATCCCGATTTCGCATGAGCTTCAAATATTTCTAGGGCATTTTTTCACTTACAAAAAGGTTCGGTTACCAACTGGCCGATCCTTTGATGACCGCCTTTACCTTCATCAAGCGAACGTCCCATTGCCACGCAAACTCTGCAGTATGCTCCACTTTTATATTCCGAATATGACAACCAGGGGGGAATCTCGTTTTGTGGAAATAGGAAACTTATAATCTCTGGGTGGGTTCCATGGCGTTTTTAAAATTTGGACTTTAAAATATTCATCCAAGATTTTTTCTTGATTCGCGTAAAAACCAACGCAAAAAACCAAAACAAACCAAATTGGGGTTGAACCCCCAACCCCCCCCCCTCTCCTTGGCTACGCCAGTGGTGCAGAGCGCATATCAGAAAATTTTATTCACGAGGATGGCACAGTGTGCAAGGCGCGTACGAAAATATTAGAGGTTATCAGAAAATGTTATCCGCAGTTATATGAAGATCAGACCCAATCAAATACAACAAGAACAAATGCCAGGTAGCCTAGTGGGGAAAGTGATAAATTCTATAGAATCGATTAAAAACAGTAGGGTTTCAGGAAAGGACAGTGTAATTGTCGAAATGCTCAAAGCTGGTAATCGGACTTTACATAAAGCACTGGTAAAATTATACTCAAAATGTCTCAAAGGACACAAAGTACCAGATATTTTAATATTTAAAAGAACATTAAGAAAACAGAATGGCGCACAACCAAGAGATCAAGCAGAATTTAGAAGTAGATTCAGTACAATGGATCACATCCAGGTTGTACAGCAGGCACAACGAATACACCATGGCACTGTGCTTGGCTTTTATCGACTACGAAAAAGCATATGACTGTATCTCAAAGAAGGCCATAATGAATGTATTGCTTAGCCAAGGGGTAGACAAAGCATATGTAAACCTATTAGTATCGATATATGATGCAGCTACAGCGACAATTTATATTCATGATCTTGAAGTTAAAATTACTGTAGAGCGATGTGTACGGCAGGGTGGCGCAATATCGCCTATTCTTTTCTGGGTCTACCTTGAAGAACTATTAGGTAATCTGGATTGGGAACAAGTTGGTATAAAGATTAATGGTGCAAACTTAAATCATCTTATATTTGCGGATGATGTCATTTATTATTAGAACATAGTAGAATAATCCAATTTTTGAAAAGAATTGCTACACATCACCAGTGAGTGACTCTCGAGAGTTATTTATTATTATTATCATTACTTTATTTACACATATATATATATATATATATATATATTTGTTTCTGGCGATTATAGTATATTTAATCAATTGAAGAAAATTAACATTATTTTAAACTATTCACCCTGTAGAATACGTAATAAAAACAATATTTTAAAATACATATTTTGTTTCAAAAAAGTTTCGGTCTCTTTTTTAATTTTTAATATTCAAAACCACAATTTTTGAATTGCCCTATAAATTGATGATATGTTCTGTTTTTTCGTTTGTTTATTTAACAATAGACAACCTAATTTTGTAATTTTTGGTGGCAAACTTTTTCCACATTTCAATTTGAATAATTTTCGACGTTGACATGTAAAAATGCCTTTTTTTCAACGGTCCTCAATTCCCCGGCACGATACATTAAAAACTCAACCTAATTGAAAATGAACGAAGGCAAATGACAAATCACCGAACCGAAAACGAGTAAAAAATTTTGAACATGAGCCAGAAAAATGCCACTTCTATACATCACGATGGACGGTTTCGCTGTTGAATTGATTGACTTTCGTCTAATGACTCTCGTAATGTCTGTCAGTTTAATTGACCCTAATACATCTTTGGTGAACATTAGACAGGACTGCCGACTAAAGGATTCTCCTGTTTTGACTGGAAAAGGATCCTCACTCAAGAATAAGTACCAATATCTAGTGTTATATACATCCACTTTCCAAAAGTTCATAAACCCAAGAAAAATATAATTAAATGAACAAAAAAGTATAAACTCAATTACTCAATTACTCAATATAATTATATTCCATGTAGGTATTAGTGTTAAACAAAATCGGAGTAAAGTATAACGATGTTTAACCTAAAAACTAAATCGAAACTTCGTCAAAGTGACTACCTTTATTGTTCATAAGCTTTTGACACATCCCTATAATTCTTTTAATTATTTAATTTGAATTCAAATTTATTTCAAAACGTTCTCTTTCTATTGTTTGCTCGTTTCTTCATTATTCAAGAAACTCTAACACAATAGGTGAATGGTTAGGTTCATTATCCCTTTATAAGATAAAACAGTATACATATATATATATATATATATATATATATATATATATATATATATATATATATATATATATATATATATATATATATACAGATATATATATATATATATATATATATATATATATATATATATATATATATATATATATATATATATATACAGATATATATATATATATATATATATATATATATATATATATATATATATATATATATATATGTATATGGAGTTTTTTGATTTCTTTGGACTGCGTCCAATGAGACAACAGCAGTCTCCGCCATAATAAGCATTGGTTAGTTGCTTGACCAAGAGGGAGCCTCACCCATCCCTTACATTGGATGTTTCGTCTGTTAGTGGTTAGACTCATCAGGGTACCGACATATACTCTCTCGCCAAAAATAGGGAGCCCCCCTCCACAATCAAACAACCCATATTTCCGCTGACTTCTCGTCGGATGGCTTTTACATGGAATTTTTTTATTTCGTTGGACTACGTCCCATCAGACAACAGTAGTCAGGAGTTATTCACCCCCGACCTTCGGGTACAACAATCTCATGTGGAACGCACAACAACCTGCGTCTCCGCCATAATGAGCATTGGTGAGTTGCTTGACCGGGAGGGAGACCCACCCATCCCTTACATTGGATGGCACATGTTTCGTGTGGTTAGATACATCAGGGTACCGACATATACTCTCTCGCCAAGAATAGGGTGCCCCCCTCCACAATCAAATAACCCATATTTTCGCCGACTTCTCGTCGGATGGCTTATTGTTTGGAAATAAGTTATTCAACCCCGACCATTGGCATATATATATATATATATATATATATATATATATATATATATATATATATATATATATATATATATATATATATATGACTATCACTATCCTGCGCCTTTATGTTATATCAGCCTGTTTCATTAGCGACCACATTTATCTTCCGTCATTCTCTTGTGTCAAAATCCTTTCTTAGTTTCAGCCATATATTCTTCATTAGCCATATACTCCTCAAACATTTTTCGGTTATCTCATTCCAGGAAAGACTAATGTTGTCTACAGCATTGTACATATTGTAGGTATTCCAATTGGATTGTTTACCTTTTCTGTCGGTTTTATTAATCAGTTGTCGAAATGTCCACCGCCATTGGTCGGTTTAACGAAGGTGTATTTGGAGGTAGGAAAACCACTTCTACCGGAATGCATGTTATTAAGCCGGACATATGTGTTGAAAGGCTTGGAGTATTATCAATCAAAGGAAAAGCTTTCGGTTCTAATTTTTTAAATTCGCAGTAGCATTTAACAGACTAGCAAAAATGTTCGGTAAACCAGTTTTGGGGAATATTCGTAGTGATCCAAGATATTTTATTTGCCTCCGACTTTACTAGTAAAAATTATTTTTAAATTCCTTTCATTGATTTTCGGCCGTCGGAATGATAAACAAGCATGGTTTTAACTTCTAAGTGGTTCTAGACTTCTTTAACGCTAAGTCTCCATTAGCGTGACCACCCAGTACCAAAGTTAAACGATCTTTTGCAGCTTTAAATTCTGGTGCTCCCTTTTCTACATGGGATAAAAATATACCTTTTGGCATTCTCTTGCACAAAAGGCTCGTTTCATCAGCATTGAAAACTAATTTAAGAGGATAATTTCCTTGCCGTTTTTCCAGTAATTTGTATGTTATAAACATTGCTTCTATTTTTAAATCGATGAAACCGCCTTCGACTAGTTAACAAATTTTTACTAGTGTCGCCTTCTTCATTCTGAATATGATTATAAATTGTTCTCGCTTTATCCTTTATAATTGCTTGTGAAACGAAAGTGAGTAACATGATTGGGAGAATACTGGAATTGAAATGGAAGTGGGCTAGCCATATAGCGAGGCGATGGGGCGAATGATTGACCAAGGAAATTCTGGAGTGGATACCGCTTGATCGCAAAAGTCCACTAAGAAGATCGAACGCAAGATGGACTTATGATTTAGTTAATTATATTGGGCCCGAATGGCAGAGGAAATTTTAGGACCGCGAGAGCTGGAAGCATGCCGAGGAGGCCTTCATCCTGTAGTTTGACATATGCTGATGATACTGCTTATATACGCCATCCAATGGAAAGTCGGCGAATGTATGGGTCGTTGACTGTGGACACAGCCTCTCTATTCTTGACGGGAGAGCATGTGGCTGTGCCCTGAAGAGTCTGAACATCAAGTTATGAAACATATGCCCTCCAATTGAACGGATGGGTGGGACTCGTCACCAGTCAAACATATATATATATATATATATATATATATATATATATATATATATATATATATATATATATATATATATATATATATATATTTGTTGGTTGATTGACCGGGAAGGAGCCCCACCCATCCCTTCAACCGGTTGACACATGCTTCGCCTCTCGAGGTTCAGACTCCTCAGGGATATATATATATATATATATATATATATATATATATATATATATATATATATATATATATATATATATATATCATTTATTATTTATTATATAGCGCAGTAAGTTACATTCAGTTTTTAATGAGGATTTTTGATGTAAGTTTTGGATGAGGTTTTTAATGAAGTATTTTAGGAGGATTACTGAGGATGATAAGCTGGTAGAGTTGAGAGAGTCTGACATGCCCTTCATTGAGTTTATTAGTTATGTGAATTCTCCACGTTAATCCGGTATCCCGGTACACAACCAGATATTTAACATATTCTTCGTTTGTATTCCAAGCGATTGGATATTGACATGATGATGGTTCATCAATATAATAATGGAAAATCCCTATGAAATTTCCACACAGTCCATTATATTGATTAAATGTAACTTTTATTTAATTGAATTTTTCTTCAAATTTTCATAAACAAATAGAATGAACTTTTGCATCAAGCTAATATGTATAATCGCCAATATTAAAATATCTGTAATGCTAGAAAAAGGGGTGAAACGCACAGCGTAAAGGTAGAAGTGACCATCAAAACCTCGTATTCATGCATAACTCTGATCATCAAGTTATGTTGTTCGTATTCTAATAAAGGTAGAAGCCACAACGTTCAAGTATCTCGATATTTTATGCAAATTTACTCCTGCTTCTATTATACCAAGAGCTTGTCCTGTTTCAATATCTGATAATTGCCCGAAATGGTATGGTGCATAAACTGGTGGTATCTAAGCACTTTTAGCAGAATTATTAGAATACTACTTAATGCTACTTAGAATTATTAGCATACAAAAATGTCTTATATAGGGTTTTTGAATTGGAGCGGACCGATGTTGGCAGCCTGTGGCGGCCATGTTGTTTTGGCGGCGTCTGTCTAACCTATTGTATATGATTCAGTCACTGATGCCAAATCACCATGACAAGTTACACGGTTGAGCAGCACGTTCAAACGCAAAACTTTATTATTAAAATGAGTGTTTGTTAGTGTAAAGGTTGCGCGCATTGCACCCATTTTACTGTAGACGCGGTGGCCCTTCAAAGTCGACTCTCCAACGTTTGGTGACCAAATTTGAGACCACCCGTTCGGTAAACAATCAGCCAATACCAGTACGTTAAAGGAAGGAGAAATCGACCGAGAACATCGCCTCTCTCCGTGAAAGTGTGCAGGAGAACCCGAAGCAGTCAATTCCTCGCCGTGCATAACAACTCGGCTTTTTGCAGACTTCAACTTGGCGAATTTATATATATATATATATATATATATATATATATATATATATATATATATATATATATATATATATATTATTATTATTATTAAAATTGAATGATATTGAATGTAATGATATACATGGGCCTTTTATATAAAAAAGAATTTCGTATATACCTCACACACAACTTGTTTTAGTCCATTTCAACATCGACCCGCCCTTATTGTATATATATATATATATATATATATATATATATATATATATATATATATATATATATATATATATATATATATATATATATATATTATTATTATTATTATTATTAAAATTGAAGAGATTTACTAATAAACACCAAATCAGTTTTTTAAACTCGACGCGTGTTTCGCTAGACATGTTAGCATCAGCAGGAGATGAATTATTATCATCTTAGATTAAATATTTTAATTAAATTTTTGTTATACAAAATGGCTGGCGAAAGGCGCATCGAGAATTAAAAAGAAGTGATTTGGTGTGTAATTCCACTAGAAGAATAAAGCTTACATTTACAATATTCACTTTACCATATTCAGAAATAAGCATACTGTAATACATAAAGGTAAAGAAGCAAAAAAATTCAATTCTTGTGTTCAAGATATGCTAAGCAATGAGTATGTTTGCAGTTTGATTCAAGTATACTGTGTGTGGTGTGTGTACTGTGTGTACTTTTCTGTGGTGTACTTTTCTGTGATGCAATATGCCTCCTTATACTACCATCTGATCACATCACACATAGTGTGTTTTTTTAGTGCATCCAAACTTTAAATTCAAATAAAACAACTAAATTAGATTCTTTAAAACTATTTTTTTAATGTGAAATAACATTCAACAGCATTAATGCTTGAAAACAATTTCGAACAAATGTCCGCTGCGGCTACTTCTGACAAAGCGCATTCTGGCAATCCAATTTCCGATTACTTTTTCAAGCAATTGATGTCTTATGTCCGCAATAATCCGAATGATGTGGGCTTCCAAGGCGTCAATAGTTGAATAAGCAATAGTAAAGAATCTAAAGCATTGGATTTAACGCCTTGTGTGATTACATGGCCTTGGTAATCAATTAACAGGTCCGTTCTTCGAAATAATTTTCTTACCGAATTGTTCCCCTCAATAAATCGATTGTTACGTTGGCTGTATAACATTTGAAACCATCTTGATGGAACCACATCTTTGCCAGATCAATACCATTGAAAATTTATGAATTAAATATTCATGAATTATCGCTTTATAATAATCTCCTTTAACGGTAACATGTTTTCCAGCTTGATTTTTAAAGAAAAACAGCCCAATGATGCCACCGGCGTACAATCCGTACCACACGGTGTATTTTTCTGGATATAACGGTAATTGTTGGATCATTTGCAGAATATTTTCACTCCAAATGCAGCAATATTGTTTGTTACTATATAATCATTTAACCAAAAATGAGCTTCGTTGCGGAACAAAATTTTGCGGTTAAATTGTGGGTCAAGTTGGAATTGATTTTGAGTCCTTTTGCCGAACTTATAACACAAACGATGGTCTTGTGACTTAAATTCCTAAACAAACTGAATAATGTAAGCCACCAGACCAAAATTTTTACGCCCAATTTTTTACGTAGGAGAATAACAAACCCAAACTTCCTGCAAACGACGTCGAATTGATAAATTTAGATCTTCATCAACCCTGCCAGCAACAGCATGATAGTTGCTTTCAAACGCATAGTTTTTGTCTTTTTTTTGTTTTAATATCGAGTTGCGTGAAATGCACTCGGAATTGGTCGATAATGCACTATAAAATACACCATAAATGTGGCACGCAGAACAATCAATTGAAAAAGTAATAAGTTTTCGTTATTTATGAACCGGCACATCAAGTAGTAATGTAGCTAACACTTTCTTTTATCGTAAAACGATCCATAATTAATCCATAATAATTACGTAGGCGAATAACAAAGCCAAACTTCCTGCAAAGGACGTCGAATTGATAAATTTAGATCTTCATCAACCCTGCCAGCAACAGCATGATAGTTGCTTTCGAACGCACAATTTTTGTCTTTTTTTTGTTTTAATATCGAGCTGCGTGAAATGCACTCGGAATTCGTCGATAATTTGGCGAATACATCGCTCGGTTGAGTGATTTTGATAATAAATTTCGACTATTTGCAAGTGTTGCTCTGATGTTAAACGTTCAATTATGATTTGCCGGACTATACAGAATAATGTTGAGACTGGAGGCGCACAAACTCAAAGTTCATTTGAATGCGACTCCTTCGAGTCGCGCACATCAAGTTCGAGCACACTACAAAAATCATCCTTCAAAATTAACATAATCTGGGCAATGGTAAATAATTTTGTTCTTTAAGCCGAAAAAACATTTTCAAGAGACTTATTTTTCTGTCGAAGAATATTTATTATTGCAACATCAAATGTTTTAAAGAGATGTTGAAAAATAAAATAATTTCAAATTAAAATTATTTTATTGTTCAAATATCTCATCAATATTCCAGCACAATAAGCTCCGATAAAGTTTTAGTGCTTTGATGCACTTACTGTAATTAATCTTTTATTGTAGCCATAAATCATACATTGACCAGTACAATTTCTCCTAAACCAGACTATCATCTATTACAACATGGAAAAGTATATCAATTCTTTTACAACCTTCTCGAACAGATAATCCATAACAAATATGTTGTATTGGATCTCGATATTTCCCCTGATAAACACGTTGTTCCTTTCTTTTTCCATGGGGATTTTTGCTATACCATTTCGAATATAATCGCGGTTGTAAATATATCAGTTTAAATCGTTGGTTTGGTAGATTCACTAAATAAGGGAACCTTGGTTTTAATTAAATTGGGATTCAACTAATTGGTTCAGTATATTTTGGCTTTCTGATTGTAGAATTAATCGATTTACCTCTTTTGGGTTAAACTTTGTAGCTACTTCCTAACTAATGTAAGGATATTTCTAAACAATATAAAATTTGTAGAAGTATTTTTAAAGAATATTAATTGAAATCAAAAGATTCTTATACAGCATTATTGTAAAGTTAATTAATTAAAGATAATTTAAATTATTAGCCATCTAAAAGTATATCAATTATAACAAAAAACGACATCATTATTTGTTTACTATTTTAATGCACGTTCTAAGTTTCAAATGCGGTAGCACAGAGCTAGTAATAAAATTTACAGAACTGTTCAATAAAATAATTAGGATGTCCTGTATGCCAACAGACTCACTGGCACAGAAGCAACATCATATCTATTTTTAAAAAAGGGCAAAAAGCCAACCACAAAAATTATAGAGTAATAACCGTACTCTATACCACCATGAAATTACTCACCAGTGTTATCAAAGGCAACCTCGAAAAAAACTATAATAAACAAATAGGAACAGCAAATATTCCGGCAAAATAGATCGACGTCTTATATTTTATTCATAAGACAAATAAAAGAAAAGACTATAGAATTTATCTATGTATGTTTCATAGATCTACCGAAGGCGTTTGTTAAAGTCCAGCTACCTGATATATAAAATATTCTACAAAAAAAAACAATTCGCACCATTATTCATAAATATTATTAATAAATTGAATTCTGGGAACACAGAATATAAGTTGAACATTAAACACCAAAAATTATATCAACACTAAAAGGATTAAGGCAGGGCGATAGCCTTTGTCCATTTATTTTGAACCCTATAATGGGCAAAACCATAGAGGAAGTAACAACATATGATTAAGGGGTTCAGAGTGAATGACGAATCAATAAGCCTAAAATGCTACGAGGGCGATGCGGTGATTTCAGCAGAAACAGAGAACGATTTACAGAAATTCAAACTAGTAAAAAATATAATATGCTCATCGATGTTCTATCAACAAATCAAAATATATGCCAAAGAGCCCACGAAATATTTTCCAAAGAGCCGACAAGATGCAAACTGGTGGTAGATGACAAATCAATTGAAAAAGTAATAAGTTTTCGTTATTTAGGAACCGACACATCAAGTAGTAATGTAGCTAACACTTTCTTCTATCGTAAAACGATCCATAATTAAATTGCCAGGTCTCTACATGACACATGCGAGATATAAATTTTTTTGTTTACGTTGGGGTGTTCATCTCCGGCGGACCTTACTCATTTTCTGATTATTTTCTGATTATATCCGCATGGTGGCGACCTCTCTTATCCATTTCAGGAAACACGCCGTCCATTGTGCAGATTCTGCCATCCCTATTCCTTCCAAAATCCCTTTTTCGACCTTGTCATTTGTCTCGGTGCGACTAACGTTGCCTCTGAGAATTAACCGGTCATTTTGTGATCTGTCTATCGGCGACTAGCAGCTTGGCGTGCTCCCTTCTTCATTAGTACCTACTCCTATGATAAGTTTTCTTTACCTCAAGGCTCTTTTTATAATTTCATGTGTTGTTCCATTATACAGGGTCTATTCTGCTTCTAAGTTCATGTCTATTTCTGCTTCTAAGTCGACGCCTATATCTATTTCTATTGCTACCTCGACGTCCATTTCTATGTCTACGTCTGTGTCAGCTCCTGCTTCTGCTACTTCTACCACTTCAAGCCCATCGTAACAGCCACACCACCAAGGCTTCCGCAGCAACTTACTCCATGCCGTAGATATTTGTCTTGTGATATATTCTTATATTTATTATGGTTAAGTATTTCTTTTCATACTAGTAATTGTATTTAGCTGTTAGATTAATATATAGTATAATTATTCCATCAATAGTTGTTTCTATGTAAGACCTAAAGCCTTAGTCGCACACCCCGCCCCGATATTAAGGGTTAGTCAAGCATAGTGAAACGTTACAAGTGGTTGAAAAAAGGCGCTAAATTTAAATCTTGAAGTACCTACTGGGTACTCCTTTATTATACCGGATGATTCATAAGCTGAGACTTTTCAACAGAGTATAAACCTCAATAAAATAAACATTTTTTTTCTAATTCCATTTTTAAATATCTCTAAAATTAGGCCATTATAGCCTTTAATGAATTAAAGAAAAATCAAGCCCGACCCTTAACATAATTTAAACATATTTAATCAATAGCCCGAGATTCAAAACGAACAGAAGACAACTAATGTTTATAATTTTTTTTATGAATTATACATTACTTTTATTTTCTTATCTTGTCATTGTCAATTTTAATGTGGATTTCCACCGTGATTTTTGGAAAATTAATTAAAATTTTGAAAATGTCCCACGTGTATGAGAATAGTGAATTAGTTGACATGCTTCTGTGCCTTCAAAATGCCAATGCTGAATCTCAGCTATACGCTGAACGTTTTTTTTTTTAGGTTAACTCGTTGCCGAAATTATTTGTTCGGGTTCTGCAAAGAGACAGAGACATTGGTGATTTGAGG
Source organism: Cosmopolites sordidus (assembly GCA_031761425.1). Classification (NCBI taxonomy): domain Eukaryota; kingdom Metazoa; phylum Arthropoda; class Insecta; order Coleoptera; family Curculionidae; genus Cosmopolites; species Cosmopolites sordidus. The sequence goes on along the minus strand of JARFXV010001480.1, from coordinate 921,382 downwards.
GAACATCGTGGGAAAAATGAGAGTGCCTGAAAACCTGCAACGCGAGAAACAAATTTGAAATATTGTCGAGGAAAACCCAATAACAAGTACTCGAGGAATAGAACGGCAAGTTGAACTGAGCCAAAAAAAGTTTTCACAACATTGCGGACAAATCAGTTTGCCCATTTCATGTGCAACGAGTTCAAGTCTTAGAGCCATAAGAACAGAGTGGCTCTTAGACTAACATGAGACAAATCAGAACTTTACCTGAAACATTTTGGTTATGGCCGAGGCTTTATTTACCCGAAATGGAATTCACAATTCTCACAATCATTTTCGGTCAGTTAACAGTTCTCATGCTTCTAATACAAGAAGAATCTTCTTATGAAATTTAGCGCCTCTACTTATGAAACTTAGAATATATACAAGAGCAGATGTTAATACGGAACACCTTTCGATTGGAGCAAAGTTCAATAGCATCAAGAAAGAAAATACATCGTCAAAGAAATAAAATTAAAAATACAATATGAAGCTGCTAAAAGGCAACAGCAACAACAATTCTTCTATTGGAACTTTCGGTGCAAAACACTAAACTCACAAAGATTGGCCACTAAACACCGAACTTTTTTTAAAGTTCTCGACACACGTTTCACTAACCATATTAGGATCATCAGAAGATTATTTAATCTAATTCTAAAACTAAACTATGTTTTATTTATATGAGAACCATAATTGTCAACCTACTACCTAGGAAGCGTACGACCTACCTAATAAAGCGTGTAAAAAAAATACAAGAAAAAAAAAGTAAAAAAAAAGAAGAAAAGAAAGATAAAAATAGGTTGGATTTTAATATGTTTAGAAAAAACACCAACACTTAAAAATACATGCCTAACTATTCGAATTATAGCTTTCAAAATAAGATGGCTAGTTTAAATTTTATGGTAAATAGATTAATCAGTTTTCCTTTCAGAGAGAATTATAATAAAGAATTCAAATTAATTAGGGAGGTATCCGAAGTAAATGGTTATAATAAGAACATTGTAGATACATTAATTAGAAAACATAAGTTTATAAAATTATTAAAAGTATATTCGACTTTTCAAAAAGATCAGAACAAAAATAATTTCATGGTAATACAGCTCGGTGTCCAATTAACATGAAGGCTAGACAAAATTTTGAAAAAAGTGGACATTAAAGTTGTGTACAAACTATAAAATAAATTAAGAGAAATCCTGGGTAATCCGAAGGATAAAGTAGATCAACATGACAAGTCGGGGATTTACGAAATTAGCTCTCAAGATTGTGATCGAAAGTATATTGTACAAACAAAAAGATCCATATTAACGAGATATAAAGAACACATTACCCACATTATATATGAGAGAAATGAAAAATCTTGTGTTGCCCAGCATGCAATCGAACATGACCGCAATATAAAAATAAGTAATTTAAGACTGGTTAAAAGTATAAATAATAATTGAGCTTTGGTTGCATATGAAAGCATTCAAATAAAAAAATGCAAAAAAATCATGAATTGGGATAAAGAACCTATTCCGTTCAGTCAACTTTTTCAATTATTAATGTAAGAGTAAACTTTAAGGTCCACTTTTTCTTTTTTCCTTTCTTTTGATCTCTTTTTTCTCCTTTTTTTTCCTTTTTTCTTATATTTTTTTTACACGCTTAATTAGGTAGGTAGTACGCTTGCTAGGTAGTAGTTTAGCAATTAGGATTCTCATATGAGAGTTTAATAGAGTGTACATTTAGAATTAAATTAAATCATTTCCTGATGATGCTAATATGGTTAGCGAAACATGCTTCGAGAAGATTAAAAAAGTGATTCGGTGATTAGTGGTAAATCTTTGTGAGTTTAACAGCAAGAAACTATAAACAAAATCACGATGCCAACAATCGGCAATGACGAATCTATTGATGATCAATGAAAAGAAACGGAAGCTACAAAAGGTGCTCAATATAACGTAGGCTTAGCAATAATGGCTCTGAAAGGTAGTACAATGAAGAAGAAAACAAAATGTCTAGATTTCGATTGCAAAAAGAAAATTCTGAAGAGAAGACTGCTGATACTAATAATATATGACAAGCACAGTTGTCGGGAACAAAGGAAGAGGACAAAAAAGATCTATTGAATATAAAACATCAGAAATTAAGCGAAGTAAAGGGAATAAGAATTAGGCCTGATTCCATGCTAAAAGCATATTGTAAAAAGATAAAAGGGAAACTCGATAGCTGAAGAAGAGAAACTATTGGACGACGAAGTATTGATGAAATAAAGCTAACGGAACAAACAAATCAAGATTTCTAGCTAAATTTCCACTATGTTTAGAATTATATCTATTATAATTCTTTCGACGCACAGTGCCTTTTAAGATACGAACCATAAACAGTTTAAAATACGTTTATTTAATAATACGGAACCGAGTCATGGATCCCGAATAGGAACGCGAAAATATAATTTTAGTGTAGGAAAAAATCTTACGTATATATAGATATATACGGGAAAGGAAAACAGCAATATGAGAGAAGAGACATACAAATAAGAAATTTAATAAACTCTTTGGAAAGCCATTAATAATCGATGCCACAAAGTCTAAACGACTGCTGTTGACAAGTTACTTGGGATGAATGAATCATGGATGGCTAGTTAAGAATATTATATGGAAAGAGCAGGAAAGGAAAAATAAAGGAGGTCCAGAAGGAAATAGAAAGAGGTCAGGGAAACTTTGGAGGCAGATAACTGACTGCAGGAGAAACAGATAACAGACTGGACGAGAGACATATAACACACTGGATAAAAGGTAGATAACAAACTGGAGGAAAGATAGATAACAGACTGGATGAGAGACAAATAACAGACTGGAGGAGAGACAAATAACAGCATGGAGGAGAGATAGATGACAGACGGGAGAAAAGAGAGATAATAGACTGCAGGAGAGACAGACAACAGACTGGAAGAAAGACAGATAACAGACTAAATGAGAGACAAATAATAGACTGGAGGAGAGACACATAATAAACTGGAGGAGTGGAAACAAAGAGCAAGCAGAGAAAACTGATGTTATACTAGATATTTTCACATATGGTACATGATGTTAGTAAATCATTCATATATATATATATATATATATATATATATATATATATATATATATATATATATATATATATATATATATATATATATATACAGTACCAGAGACCCCACAGTACCAGACACTTAAGTTTTTTAATAAACAAAAAATTGAAGAATTATGTTTTATGTAAATACTTATCATTTTCATTTAAACAATCACATTAGACATAAAATAAATCAACAAAGACAAATATTATATGTTTTTTAACCACTCAAATCAATCATAAGTTTAGTTTTTGGTTTCATTGAAATTTGGAACCAAGTACCAGACAAGTATAAATTCGAACTCATAAGACCGGACAGAACCGAAGACTTCTAGATTTACAAAAATTTAAAGTCACACAATGATCTTACACCAATACAATAAACACCCTGAGCAAAGCTACACAATTACTATAAACATCCAAATAAATTAACAAAATAATTATAAATAACATGTCTTTTAACTATGGATAAGAAATTATTGAATAGTTTTTAAGAAAATAATTCTTGACTTTTCAAGATAAACTTACCAAAATTAAACATCAAGATAATAACAGTCTCAAGAAAACTTAAAAAATATTTACAATGATCACAAACATAGACGTCTGAACACTGGGGATATTCGCACAGGTTTCATGAGCCCATCCTTTACACTCTCCGCACTGGATCCAGTCCTCGTTGTAGTCTTAGCAACATACAACACAACAGAGTTCTCCAGCTTCTTTTCAGTAAGCTTTATCTTAGTTTTTTTAATTTTTCTTTTATCATTTGTCTTTTTAAATTTAAGATTGCCTTGTTTTTTCCTTATCTTTATCTTCTAAACGTTTTTTGTACGGCGAATCAGTTAAAATTTAATTCTTGTCAGCTCTACATCTACTTGATTGTGATCTTTTGGTTCCAGCATCTGGTAGTGGTATAATATCAAGAATGGAATTTCTTATATCTGTTATATTGACCACGTGGGCTTGACATTTTTTCAGCTTGTAGAGATGCTTTGCTAGTAGACGATTGAGGTGATTCTGCTCTGTTAACTTCCTGAGGTAAATCCTATGTAATGACCGACTACAAAATAGGCGTAGTATTGTCTGTTGCAGGAAGCTTTTCCTGAATTATATTTTGTGCAATTTCAGGCTGTTGAACAGATTTCAAAACAGCAGAGGCTACTATATTTGTTTCTTCTGAATTATTTATCGGTTCATTGATGTCGAGAGGAATATTAGTGATATCACTAGGTAAGTAATCCAAATCCGTGAATATATTTTTGTCGAATGTGTGAATACCCGAACATCTAAATCCTGCCTCTGCTATTTTATAACGCGCTGCTCTTTTAAATGCTTCTGATTCAAGACCTGCTATATCATTTTCTGTAATTCCAGCTCCGGCATCTTTTGGTTTCAAACATTATACATTTCTAATTTTAAATTATTTGAAGCCCAGATACCTTTCTTCTTCGTCTCCATCATATTAAATGATCTGAAAAGGTAAATAACAGCATTACAATATTATATGGAATAGAATAAGCACAATATTTTGTCAAAATATATTTGTCCGGTGCTAGGGAATTTAGATTGGTCTAATTAATTCGATTTGTCCGGTACTAGGTAACCTGTTACTGTCCGCATTTAAGGGAAGTACAATATAAAGCGTACTTACCAATGATTGAAACAAAGGTACTACACACAATTAATTCACTCTAAATATAATATAATATGATGTTCTGAATATTACTCGATGCAACGAATTCCCGCGCAAAATAACTGAAATGTGACCTGTAAGCCGTATAGAGTGAGACTGACGCCTCCCGCGCCGCGGGGGGATTTTTCGGCCTAGTTTGACGTCTTTCTATGGACGAATACTATTACGAAGAACGTTATTTCAAGTTTCAACTTGTTTTGTCCGGCATTAAGTGCTATTCGGCGCTAGGGCGCTATATATATATATATATATATATATATATATATATATATATATATATATATATATATATATATATATATATTTATATATCCCGTCTGGATAGAAAGGGGTAGTCTAGACGGGATAGAAAGACCTGCACATGGATCAGAGAACAAACGAAAGTGAGTGAGATCGTTGGAAAAATAAATCAAGTGAAATGGAAGTGGGCAGGCCATATAGCGAGACGATGAGACGAAAGATGGACCAGGGCGGTCCTGGACTGGATACTGCTTGATAGCAAACGTCCACGGAGAAGACCGAAAACTCGATGGACTGATGACATTATTAAGTATATTGGACCCGAATGGCAGAGGAGAGCTCAGGACCGCGAGAGTTGGAAGCATGCTGAAGAGGACTCCATCCTGCAGTGGAATGATACGGGTTGATGATGATATATATATATATATATATATATATATATATATATATATATATATATATATATATATATATATATATATACATATATATATATATATATATATATATATATATATATATATATATATATATATATATATATATATAATATTTCTAAATTTCTGAATTCTAAATTTAAATTAAACAACCAAATAGATGCTTTGAAAATATTGATTTTATGTGAAATAATATTCAATGGCATTAATGTCTGAAAACAATTTCGGACATATGTCCACTCCGGCTATTTCTGACAGTTCAGTTTGGACCACTTTTTCAAGCTAGTTTATCGACATAGACCAAAGTTTTAACATGACCCCAAAAAAATTATCTAAAGACGCTAAAACACATCACATTGGTGGCCAATTAACATGTCCGTTCCTCGAAATAGTTTTCTCACCCAATTATTGGTCTTACATGTTTATAATAAATTAATATTAGATTGCAAAAATATGTCGCCTCCTTTTTTTCCCCACCACCTACTCCCTATAATAAAAAAATTGTACGTGTTACAGTAATTAGCTTACTATTTTTGGATTTAGGTTTATAACATACTTCATATACACCTATTTTCATCAATATTACCCCAAAAAAGTTTAAATTTGTTAACCTATGTAATTATTTACAACTTTTACCAACGTAGTGGTTGTTTTTCACCTCTCTTTTAGTTTTAAAAGAATTCCCATATACACAATATTAAAGGGAGTAGCATAGATGATAGTTTGAGGATGAGACTTTTCTGTGAGTAAGGTGAATGGGACGAAACATCTCAAGCTCAACAATTTTTCCTGGGTCCTGATTAAAACGTGTGGTCGGGTAGTGTTATGATGAAATACAACGGCTTTCCTGTTTGCTAATTCTGGCCGTCGTTTTTCAATTACTGCTTTCAGCCAATCTAATTTTGAACAGTAGAAGTCGACGTTGATGGTGTGGTTACATGGAAGAAGATCAAAGTGTATTGGTCCTTTCCAGTCCCACCAAATGCAAAGCATAATATTCTTTGGATAAAAGCCTTTTTTTTATGCTGTACCTAAAAACGCTAATCCTGGCAATCCCCATTAATTTTTGCACGTTCTTGCACATACTCCAATTTTTATCACCAGTTATCACACGCTTCAGAAATGGAGTCTTAGATTTTTTTTCGTCAAAAGATCGCACTTATAAATTTGGTTCATCAGATTTCGTTCATTAAGTTCATGAAGGACCCGCGCATCATATCGGCAGACGTATCATTTTTTTTTTAAATAATTGGAAAAGGTTAATTTGACAATATTTAACTTATTTGCTATATCACAGACCGTGATGCATGAATCTTCGGCTATTATCATCTTTATTTCCTCAACAACAGTGCTTGAAGGAAGCCGATATTTCAGTCTCTGACCTGAATCGACCAAACCACTTTTGCACCCCGATCTCCCTATCAGAACCCTGCCAGAAAACGACACAAATCTTGTTTTTGTCTAGAGAATGATCTTGCCCTTTTTGAAATATAAAAGCATAATATGACGTAAATGCAGGTTATCGATCGACATTTTCAATCGAAATCAACTTGACTAACACTGTAAATACTACATGAATTAAAAATATGTAAACAAACATTACTAATTCAATGCAGATTTTTATTTACAAGATTTAAAAGAGCAACTAATGGAAAATCCCTTCCACGAACTTTCGGGACAAACATATATATATATATATATATATATATATATATATATATATATATATATATATATATATATATATATATATATATATATATGGAGCATCCGTAAAAATACAAGCTTCATATTCCTCATTTTAGATTTCTGAACGGGACAAGTAATTTAAATTCACAAGTGCAAAAGCAGTCATCTAGAGAAACCGGTCAAAAGGAAAAAAGTCATGTCTTAAACACAGGTTTATTTCGTAAACACTGAAAAGAAAAAACAAGAAAAATGAACAGTTGAATGAGACTGGGCGCGACACATCAGGATCTGTAAAACTCTTCGTTTGAATTGCCAGAGGCGGCTGACATATGACGAAGAAGCCACTCGTTTACTTTGACCTTTATAAAATCGCAAATCAGTGTCGTCTTAGAAACTAGTCATATTTTTATGTAATTTTATTTATGGTATAATCATATATATATATATATATATATATATATATATATATATATATATATATATATATATATATATATATATATATATATATACAGGGTGTTAGGTAATTTAGGTGCTGGGCATTTTTCCTTTTATACGTTATAATACATAAGTGAATAATCCGAAATTTTATATTTTATCTTGGAGAACAAAGAATGATATTATGTTCTGAAACAAATTTCGTTCAAATGTCGCCCTCGACTTCGCCTGGTAGTCTGCAGAACAAATTTTCGATTACTCTTTCACATATTGGGTGGTGTATTTCCAATGGTGGTCTGAATATTTCAGTTAAGAATTATTCGTGGTTTATTTCTGTACACCAGTAATTTAACATAACCTCACAAAATAGAATCCAATGGCGTGAGATCGAATAATCTCGGTGGCTAGTTAGCATTACGATTTTGCGAAATAATGCATCCAGGGGTAGGGGAGACTCGGGCAGCGCCGATCACCTTACACTGGACTATTATAAAACACTTAAGCTTACATGAATTTTATAGAGTTTTCATATACAGTTAAAATTACATTTTGCGCGCAGCTATTAGGGACGTTAAATTTCAAATAATTACAACTAGGCTGCAAAAGATAAAATATGGATAACTTGCAAAAGATCGGTTTTGCCCGGTACCCCTGGGTACATGATCGGTCATGTACTAGGGCAAAATCGAACAAGATTTGCCAAATACATTAGAATATTTTTTTCTACATATAATACAAGAAATAATTATCAAACTCTTTTTATTAACGATTATAAAATGAACATAAACTCTCATTCATGTAGTGGAAATACTTCGGCTGTGTTAGTATTAATGTCTGTTTGAAATAATACCGTCTTTGCATTGATCGCAAAAATACACCCCAGTTTTGTAACAAATTACCCAAATTTTTACAGCCCAATTCTTACAAATATTACATTGAATCCAGATCTACCGTGGACGCAAGTTGGAGAACAACCCTTTATATTCTAAACATTTTACGTCGTGTTCTGGGCATTCTTCTTTAGGTGGCCCAGGATAAATAAGCGCTTGCTTGGATTTCACATCATTTTTCGTTTATTTATTTGCCGTTTTTTTTTTAATTTTTGGCTCATCGTCCATATTTATTTTTTTTGTAACCGTCTGTTTTTTGAGGAGTTTAGTTTTGTATTTTCTTTTTGTGCAGTTACTTCTTTTACAGGAGTAGAAGTTAAAATTTCGAACTTTTGTGATTTTCTTTTTCGTGTCTTTGTTTATAATCAACTATTGGCAGAATTAAAATATTGGAAATCAAGTTGATCTTTTTTCTAGTGGAGTAACGTCGTCTTTATTTATGGTTATAGGATTAAGTTTTTTTCTCTACATCATAGTCCTTCTTTATGTTAGCTGCTTTATGTTTAATGCCATTTTGAATCATTTTTACCCCATCTGCAACTTGAACTAATTTCCCTTTGGGTACTCCGGATGGTCCAACAATATCAGTTGTTAAAGAGGCGGTATTTATAGGAATTTCTATCGTATCCAGTTGGTTGATACACTGTTACTAGAGGTAGCGCTATTTAAGTAGATTTCTGCGAATATTGAACCTATATCAAAAAAGGTTACCCTTTGGTTCAGATGAGCTTTTTGCCATTTGTCGAGCGTTCTTTCAAAATATTTTCTAAATAGGCCGTAAACAGCAACATCAAGTGGTTAGAGCTCAAGTGGTTAGAGTGGGGGATACTACTAAAATGACGACATGGTTATCTGATGCAAAATCTAAAACCTTGAAGGATCGATGGGACATGTGATTGTCTAGAATAAGAAGACATTTGTGCTCCACCGTTGGTCTTACACTCGCTACAAAAAAACTTAAAACTGGACCATTCCAAAAAAACCTTCAGAAGTAATCCAACCATTGTGCGTGACCAGAATGAATGTTCCAGGGGGTGTCCCCTCAAGTCATCGGGGATTTTTCTTCTTCAGGGGAAAAACTAAAATTAGAAAAATACATTTTCCGGTCGCTCAACAATAACGCCACATTCAGGTGATGAAATGGAGTCAACCTGCTTTGTGCCTCTTACAGATATAACTTTGGGCGCTTTCTTGGGTGACCTCTGAATCCCCGTCTCGTTGACATTATGACATTATATATATATATATATATATATATATATATATATATATATATATATATATATATATATATATATATATATATATATATATTGTTCATAGTAATATAATGTTTTTCCAAGATTAGCTTGATATTTAAAAAAAGCTTTTGAGGATTTTGCTGAATCCTCAAGCTTGTGCGACGTTGGTAGGTTCTGGAGTCCTTAAACTTAGCTCTTGGTTTCAGAGCATAAAATTGACTCAACTGCATGATTGGTATTAAATGGATGGTAAATATTTTTATCTCCGCATACTGATAAGACAGTTGGCACAAATCCTTTTTAAGTTAATCCACAAAATCGTTTATCTAATTCTTTCAGGTAATCCATCAGCTCCTTTTCTTCTTTTTTGAAAAATTGTAGAATATCTCCCCAACTTCTTCTTTGGAGAGTTAGATTTTTTATGGCCAGCAAGAGTAGAATACGCAATTCCGTATTTCTTTGAAGCCCCTCTAACAGATATTTTTCCTTGATTTATGTTCCTATCATTTAGTGCTAAGAACATTGTTTCTTCACTCCATGATTTGCCCCTAGCAGATTTTCGCTGATACTTGAACATCGTTTTAGATGCTGCAAAATAAAACAGAAGTATTATGAAACATAAAAATAAATGACGATTTCTTAATTAACCTCTATATTACCAAACATTAAGTAATAAAATAGAAATAGGTAGGTAAAAGCTCATGATTGGTTTTACCTGATTGGTCTAGCCCAGAATACACTAAATATACATATTTTATTAAGTACATGGCAACAATGCTTTCGGGTCGACATTTTTTAATGTTACATGTACAAGAAACCAAACATCTTTCGATTAAAGCAAAATTTTTGATAAGAAATAAGATATTTTGACTAAAATTCTTCATTACTATGGAGGCCTACAAAGTTTTTTACATCCTGCAGTTATGTTTTTAAATAATTAAACACATATTACTTACATATTTGAGAAAAGTTTGCCGGCGTTTTACAATCTACGAGCACCAGTTTTAAAATAGCAACATTGCAAGATTTAATTCCTATCCGCGTTGAAAATATCTTACTGATCGTTATTGCCCGGTAGATTGGTCTTGATCGAGTCCTTATATCTAATATATCCCCTCTTGTCTTGACTTGTATTTGATGTTATAGTATTGATTTTTTAAACTACTTACCTTACATCCTAATTCTTCTCTAGTAACTACTTAACTTCCTGCTCATAATTCATTAATTTAAGTAGGGCGTTATCATTAGCCTTGTTATATTTAATAGGGTTCTGATATGTTCGAAATTTTTCATTTTTAGAAATTTTCTCTCTGGCAATATTTCTTTTAGTTTTGTCCTTTGCCTTGAATGTTTTTTTTTTTTAATTTTGTTTACTCTAATAGTTCTCTTATCGCTATAGTTAACATTAAAGCTAATTTCTGGATAGGGTTACCTATATTATTTCTATCTTGGGTTATTTTCATTTCTTTCTTTTTTTTTTTTGATATGTAGCAATTATTAAATACAGTTTTTTTAATCAATATAGTGCTTTTTCGCTTAAATATCCTTGACCGATATAACTTGTTTTTAAGAGATATTTTAATCCTGCGAAATTCCTTTACAACTAACTTATTTCTAAATAAAAGTAAATCATTTAATTATTGTAAATGGACTTAGCATGTCCATTTACTTTTTTTCTTTTCATTACAGAAGGACGCCATTGGATTTGAAGGTTTTTCAACTTTTATGTCTGAAAAAGTGGTATTCAAAATGCATCCCCTTTCGCATCAATAAACATCGTTCTGGGTACGTTCATCCAATACTAACATAATTTTTTTATATCGTATTTAGGAATGCCTCAATGACCATCGTCACCGTCTTTTGGACTTGTGTAACACTGTCATAAAGTGTCCCTTTCATGGCCATTTTGTGCTTCGTGAACAGGAAATAGTCACACGGATCAAGCGAATACGGAAAATATTGAATAACACAGACCTGTTTTTTTTTGGCAAAAATTTATCCAACGCCAGCAATTTCTGTGTACTCATTTAAGGTGTGGGCAATAAATCGAGCCGAAACTTTCCGTTTGGTTAAAATCATTTGTCAAAATTTTGCGAATCATGTATTTGATCGTATTTAATTCCTCACTCATCCATCTCACTGGCGAATTGGCATTGTAGGCGATTATTTCACGCATTTCTTCTACCACCACCTCTTCACGATTTTGGTTTTTTCGTTCGCATTAATTTGGATCATCTTCCAAAGCGTCTGGACCGTCCTGGAATCGCTCATACCACTCCAACACACGTATACGAAATAAGCAATCATCACCATAACCTTTTTTATTAATTTAAATGTTCATGTAAAAGTTTTACCAATCTTGAAACAAAAATTTAATATTAGCTCTATATTCCATTGTGTTTTTGTAACGAGGTAACAAAACGTATTTGGGTCACTTTAAGCTCTATAACTTTCACAATTTGAATTTTGAGAGTAGGAAATAGTCGCAGGGAGATAAATCAGGCAAATACGTAGGCATGTTGAAACATGCAGACTTTTTTTATCTCCAAAAAATCGTTTATATATATATATATATATATATATATATATATATATATATATATATATATATATATATATATATATATATGACCAGTTGACTTGGTCTTGCTCTGTTCGTTTTGTTTCAGCTGTCTCACTGTGTTGAGCTCGAGCCCAGCTGATGACGGCTGTGAGGCTAGAAACCGGTCCTGGGAGGTACTTGTCTCGGCATGGTGACGGCGACTGATTTGAGACGGAGCAGAGGTACGTGGAAGTACGGATGAAAAATTTCTGTTTTTCAAATATCTCTCTCCACGGCCCCACTACGCTATCTTTTGAGCAAACTTTATACCTACATCCAAGGTTGTGGGAAGAATGTGTCGCGTAGTTTTTGACTGCCGCGAACATTCACCGTAGGATGGCGCGAGTTTCATTGAGATTGCGACCCGCCATCGATATGACCAGTTGACTTGGTCTTGCTCTGTTCGTTTCGTTTCAGCTGTCTCACTGCGTTGAGCTCGAGCCCAGCTGATGACGGCTGTGAGGCTAGAAACCGGTCCTGGGAGGTACTTGTCTCGGCATGGTGACGGCGACTGATTTGAGACGAGCAGAAGTACGTGGAAGTACGGATGAAAAATTTCTGTTTTTCATATATATATATATATATATATATATATATATATATATATATATATATATATATATATATATATATATATATATGTATATATATATATATATATATATATATATATATATATATATATATATATATATATATATATATATATTATATATTATATATTAAATATATATATATATATATATATTTATATATATATATATATATATATATATATATATATATATATATATATATATATATTTATATATATATATATATATATATATATTATATTATATATATATATATATATATATATATATATATATATTTATATATATATATATATATATATATATATATATATATATATATATATATATATATATATATATATATATATATATATAATATATATATACATATAAAATAATATTCGTATTCGCGTACCGTTTTGTACGCGAGCCTTTGAAGGATTCTTTTGATACCTCTGTCATTATAAAAAAAATCTTGACCTAAATATCACCATCAAGACAACATGACGACGTTGACAACACAAATAGTGAAGATTTCCAACGTAATTGAAAAACCTTAATTTTTTTCGAAAACACCAAAATTTATTTATATGGTTCTGATGGTAAATTGTTTGTGTGTAAAACTTTGAGTACAGTGAAGCATGATATTAATAGCATCAAAGTATGGGGGTGTTAATATAATAGGGTAGGTCCAATATTTTAGAAAATAGAAAACATGTCAACCGAAATTTACTTAGGAATATTAGAGACAATTATGATACCTTACGCTGAAGAGAATAAGACTTACAGTGGATCTACGAACAATACAGTCCCAAACATACGACTCATGTGGTGAAACAGTGGTTCAAGAGGAAACATATTCAAGTGTTAAAGTGGCCTTGAAAGTTCCCGGATCAAAATCTGATCGAGACCCTTTGGAAAGATATAAAACGACGTTTTGCTGGTAAAAAAAAATAGCAAACAAGAAGACATTGTAGTAAGAAATTTACTCAGCTTGGTTTTTAATACCTTTAGAAGCATGCCGACATATAATCGACTCTATGCCAAAAAGATGTCAGTAATTAAGAACATGGACCATTCAATAAAGTACTAAACTGTTGACTGAAATTATATAGACTCAGAATTATATAGACTAAAAACTTATATAGGACAAACAGGCAGATCCTTCAAGAAAATAATTTAAGCACAGGAAAGAAGTTTTCTCAGTCATATACATAATTCTAACTACGCTTCACATCTGTTATATAAGAACCATCGTTATAATAGTAAATTTAAAATACTACATGAACGCAACAAAGGCAAAAAAACTAAAACACCTGGAGAGTTTAGAAATAAACCGTCTCAAAGATGCAAAAATCCTTCTAAACGACCAAATAGACCCGAACAAATCCCTTTTACTGAATTTGTACAGACAATAAATATCATCTGAATAGATTTCTTAAAAAATATATATTTTATTGTAGAAACTTTTTGTATTTATACCTATTTTAACCCTCCGTTAGTCGCGGCCGATCTGAGAGACCAGACAGGGATATTTTGTTTTGCAGAATTTCTTAGGTTGGCAATTATAAGTTCACAGTTCTAGTGGCTTTCTAACTATTTAAGTGGAGTGAGGAATAGTGTTTGGATGTTCGTCAAGTCTATTGCAGGTCAGAAATTTGCACTTTTGATCTGTCAGATCACCGCGACCGAGATAGTAAGTTTTTCTTACACGAATTTTTTTATTAATTTAATTAATTAATTATTTTTCTAATATGCATATATATGAATATATCTTACCATGGTATTTTTTTGTGTCTGTGGCATCAAGAAAGCATCAAGAAAGGCATCGGATTCCGCAGATCACCGCGACTAATATAGCTTTTTTGTTTTTTTCCAGATTATCTGCTATGGAAAAAGTGTTCTCTTTGGAAAATGAAGCTCATGTAGAACAGATCATTCCTATTCTGAACGACCAAGATGAGGATATTTCACTCCCTAGGGACGAAGAGACTGTCACTGATGAAGGTGTTTGTGGGAAAGTAAATATTATACAAAGTGAAGAAAATATTGTACAAAGTGAAAAACATATTGTACAAAGTGAAGAAAATATTGTACAAAGTGAAGAAAATATTGTACAATATTGTACAAAGTGATGAAGAAGAGTCTGGTTCTGAAATTGATCTAGAAGGGGATGAGAACTATTATTTAGCTCACCAAATCAGAAACAAAAAAATTCTAAATACATGGAAGTGGAGAAAAATACCATATAATCAAGCAAGAAGACTGGGATGAAAGGTGCCACTAGAAATGTGAATTCTGTTCTGATGTTTGGTCTCTGTTGTTTGATAGCAAAATTTTAAAAAAAATAGTAGAATGTTGAATAGTAGAATACATTGACAAAACTTGTGATACATTTTCTAGTCTAAGAAATGCGAAACAAACTGATTTAGTTGAAATAAAAGGGTTTATTGAACTTTTATACTTCGACGGTATAATCGGTTCGCCGGTAAATCTAGAGGAATTATATAGTACAAACGGTGATGGGGTTGGGTTTTTCAGACTATGGGCATAAGGCGATTCAGATTTTCGTTGTCTACGTTTTAATGACCTTAAAACGAGACAAGATACAAGAACTTACGACCGACTTGTACCTATTAGAGAATGTTTCGAATATTACATTAAATATAGTAAAAAATATTATAGTCTAGGAGAAAATGTTACGATTGATGAACTGTTGGTCGTGTTTTGGATAGATACGTTTTTCGGCAATATAGTCAAAAAATAAAGGTTAAAACGTGATACTTTGGAATAACTGTATTTTTTTTATTTTTAGATTAATTATTCTTTAAATGTATACTTTACTGTATGTATACTTTAAATGTATAAAAGTACTAATGGTGAAATTGAATGATGTAAGTTTATAAATAATTAGTTTACAAAAAATAACAAAACATGTTACTTCTGATGATTTAAACCAATAAACAATAATTTTGAAAAATTAAATTTATTATAAAATTTTATTAAATTTTTAATTTTAAAATCCGCTACAAAAATACTATCCAACAACTAGAAATCTGGTTTACCACGCTAGTAAGATAACTCCTAAGCCACTATGAAATATTCATTGCACGATGTATTGCAGAGATTAAATATTAGAAAAATAAATAATATCAAATTTTTCATCGCAAATATTGATACCAATATTAGAAATATTCGAAAATAAATGCTTTGTTTTTGTTATTCATTCTACATAAAATTATTAGCATATTAAGTACTCACTCTTGTATTACACAGTAATTCTACAATTAAACAATTAAAATAATGATTATCTAAAACACAATTTAACTTAAAACACATTAAAACACATTTAAAACAATAGCAGCGTCGCCAGTCTGGCATGGGTAATAAAAATAAAGTGAAGAATAGGAAAACATTTTTACGGCAACTTGCGGTTTCACTTATACAAAGCCATCTGCACAGGCGAAGGAGACTTAATACTGGACTGTCTACACATATTTTGTGAGGTTTAAAAAGGCGTTATAATGACAAAGATACCCGAAGTTCCGATGAAGTAGAAATAGATAATCAAAAAAGCTTTGACTGCTTACCCTGGAAATCAGGTAAAAGGAGGCGCCTCACAAAATATAAATGTGCAAGAATCCACTTTGCCTAGAACATTGTAGAAAGTCAAATTGAGTGTATAGTTGCCTCTGATTCAACTTCCAGTGATGGCGAACAATGACCTCAAACTCTTAAATATGCAAGAAGTTTTATTCATCTTGGAAATAATCTTTTAAATCCTTTTATTTTTTGCTGTTTGTCTAAACTATAATCTAATTTTAATGATAAATTATAAGTTTATTCACTTTGGTGTAATATATAAATAGGTTTTACTTAATTTCAATTATTTTAAAATGTAACTACATTATAAAATATCTAATGTTATTTACTTAATTGGTTATAATTTTCAACCCTTTAGTCTATTAGGACTAAAAAGTTCAGTCGAGTTTTCTAAAAACAGATATGTCAGATCACCGCGACCAACATGTGTTTTGTAGCCGCAACTAACGGAGGGTTAACATCGAAAATAGCCAGTTTTGAAGAACCTACAGTGTTAGCGAACCGCGTCAAACGCGTCAACACTTTTAGAAAATTACACCTTTTAGTTTTTTTAATGATTTTTGACAAGTAATTCTTTCTAAAATATTTTATCAAAGTATAATTATGTATAAAGTAATTGTTTGTATTCAAACTAATATTATGTATGCCTTTTAAATGCTTGGTAAATTCATTCTTTAGAAATAATATTGTCTTAGAAACAACTTAAAAATGCGTTTAAATAAAATATACCAATAAGGCTCTGCCAGTCTTATTTTATTGGCCACCATTGTATGTTTAACCAAACAAGTTTTACATAAAACTATGTTTTTTTTTACATTGAAGTCAAATAAAATTTTTCCTGTACTAAAATGACCCATTTTATAAAACCTTTATTTTACGTTTCACTATTTTAAAATTAATTTTCACTATGTAAAAATAAAAAATATCAGACATCTGGTTGGTAACTATTTCATTTAAACGTTAAATATTTGATCAAAACGTAATGTTATAAAATATTTTTGTAACAGTTAAAATAAAGCTTATATTGGTGAGTGCAAATATCGATTTAACATTCATGGCAATTTAATTAAATTAATGAAAATATTCACATAGTAAATTAAATAAGTTGTGGAAATGGTTCCACTTTAATAGAAATTTAGGTTTGTTATAGTGATGCAAATATATAATATAATATTGTTAAATATAAATTATTTCTATTGTATTCGTGATAGTGTGTAAACGAAAAATTAGCGCTTTGCGATAAAACAAAAAATATTTTACTCTTTTCTAATTTTAAAATATAAATAAGAGAATAAGCTAGGCAAAAATTAAATTAGTAATTGAAGAAATTTGAATTATAGTAGTAGAATATGGAGAAAATTAAAATTCAAGAAAAAAAAGCAAAGATGTTATATGACGCTGAAGAAAAAATAATAAATGTGGGAGATCTTAATGGATGAGTGGGAAATCAAAATAAGAGATTGAAGAATATATAGAAATGGAAGGAGACAAAATCAAAAACATTAAAAATAAATTGATAATGCCTAATAATTTTTTTTTTCAATGAGCGTTTCAATGGGGTTTCAGGATTTCAATAAGGTACAATGATATCTACAAGTGATAATCTGATAATATTTATTTTATCTTGAAGAACAAATAATGGCATTATGTTTTGAAAGTAAAAGTTCTACCTTTATAAGAGCTTTAAAGGCGACCGCCTCTTCGGGGAAAAATCTTTCCCGACGAAGCGCAATTCTGGCTCAATGGGTTTGTGAACAACGCCTATGAAAATCCTCAAGTGATCAAGTAATATCCAATAAGACACACACACATTTTCAGGCCACGTTATTTCAAAAATGATAATGACAAATGATAATGTTAACACGTTCACTGTCGTCACTGACGGCATTAGTCTGGCGCCGGTGTCTCTTTCATATGTATCGCTGTTATTTCTATCAGGACTTTGTAAAGGTAGTTAGTTCATTGTGGTACCTTAGAACAATTTCTAAAGTGCAGTTTTACGTGCGCGGTTTTGTTTTTTTCCGCTTTTTTTTAAATAAATATTCCATTTCAATATGGAACAAAATATTAATGAACTTGGACCATCTCAACCTAAAAAACGAACAAAAGTTCATTATTATACTGACGAGGAATTGCACCAGATTTTAAAAAATAATGATTTCTTCCCGAAAAGAAAAAATTCCATCCAAGAGAAGTAGATCCTGCAGTTTTGAAGCCAAACGGACGGACACCATTTATGAATGTACTGATTGTTCTGACCGTCCAAGATATTGTCTCAAATGCTGTTCAATCTATCACAATTAATTTTTTTATTTTTATTATTATTAGTTTTGTAAATATTTTTCATATATTTTTAAACATTTGCTTTTTACATTAATAGAAAATTTTGTTGATGTCTTATATTTTATAAATACTTTTTTTTTTTTTAAATGTTTCTAGATACATGTATTAGATTTATTTAGTTTTTGTTATGCATACATTTATATTTATTATACCATATCTTGTGTAATTTTTATTTATATATTATCTTTTGTTTTAGTAATATATCTTATTTGCAAATTTTTACTTTTACTAATTACTGCAAACTTATCTTTTACAACATTTATAGAAATATTTTAAATAGTTTTCAATAGACAGCTTTGAAATTTAAACAAAAACAGTGGTCGGCATCCATTAACAAGTTCTTGCCGTCAGGGAATATATTAACGAACATCCAAGATCAAGCGATCTCAAGCCATTGGATTATTTTTTGTGGGGTTATGATAAATCTCTGGTTTACAGAAATAAACCTCCAAGAATTCTTGATGTTAAACAAAACACTCAGGCCACCATTGAAAATATACCATACGATTTGTGTGACAGAGTAATCGAAAGTTGTGTATCCAGACTATATCAATCCTGCTAGATGAATTTGAAGCGGATTACGAACATTATTTTCCAAACACAATGCCGTTATTTGTCATTTAATTAAAATGTAATTACGTTGTAATTACATTTAATGTAATGTAATTATGTTCTAATGCTCTTATTGGACAACCCCAAAACTTCAAAAACAAGTCATCATAATTACATACAAGTAGAAAAAAGCCGAAATGAGAAATCAAAAATCAATATATTTTTTTAAAAAGCAAAGTCCATTGCGTAAATTAGATTAAATATGGTAGAGAAAAAAGAAAAGCAAGAGAAGAAGTTTCTCTCTCTCGCTCCTGTATATACAAAGGCAAGCAGGGCTATATTAACATTATAGTACCAATCATAAATTAATAGTTGAGATTTTTTAAAATAAAATAAGTTATTTTTGGTTTAGTTTTCCATTGACATATTTTTAAAACATTTGACACATTTTATATGTGTTACCTTTAGATTTTTTTAGTTACTTTTGGTTTGGCAGTTACTTTGGTTCTATATTTCTAATTGTTTTTTTATATTCATTGATTCTATTTTTTAAATATTATTTAGTTTGGTCAATATATGAGCTTAGATAATTTAAACAATCGATTTTGTAAATAAAATTTATTTGTTCCATTTAATTATTTCTTTTTTAGAGGTGTGCATTCTTTGTATTTGTATTCTTATACAAAATGTTATTTGTGGCAGTGTTTGAGGGATGTTTGTGGCAGTTAACAAAATATAAAATATTTATGTTTATTATTACAATTGACCGAAACCACAAAAAAAAGGTGTGTGTCTTTTTCCAGGTGTAAATCTGACCCAATTCAATAAAACAGAAGGTAAATGTGTAAGAACTTAAAGGTAAATGAACTTTGTTTTCCAGTATATAATTAATTCATAATAAATAAACAACATAGCAGTTAAAACAAAAGTAAAATTAAAACGAATATTTTTATAAAATTAGTAGAATATAAACAGAACTATTATATAAGATATATCGTCCAGTTCTTATAATATTAGATAAACATTAGTAAGTATTTTCGACCATCGTTGGAAAAGTTCACTGCCTGACACAGAGCAAGTATGATTAAATGACAGTAATATTTTTCAATGATGATATAATTTTGACCAGTTGCTTGCTTGTACCAGTCAACAGTTTCATAAAAAATATTAGTATGGGCATAGGAAAAGGGTCAAATCCATTTTAAAAGACTCCTTAGATTCGTTCGATGGCAAAAAAACAGACTATTGTATTTAAATGTGGTTGTACATTCATTGAAGCTAATGAACGCGCGGCACGTCTAAAACTGGCTACAATCGACAAAATGATTGCCGACTGGCTGTAAGTGAGCATGTTGACATTGTATACACCTCGATATGTTAAGCCCACTGCATATTATGCGATATTTTGGATATAAAAAACTTTTTGCTGGATGGTTGCAACGTTTGTAAACAGCCAATCACAAAAAGTTTTCAACATTTTTTTGGATTTCTTCGACGTTTGATAACAGTATATAACATACAAATTTACTATTCCATTCCAGGGATGAAGCAGTAGTACAGATGAAGCAGATGAACAGTGAGTGGATGCAAGTGAAAGTTCGCCAAAGTATAATCGGTACATAGCCATCTGTAGCCAAATCGACCAATATTTTGGAAATTAATTTTAGTAACCGAGACTTAAAGGAAGACGCTAAAATAAATATTTACAATGCCACCATAATTCCCACTCTTATGTATGCAGCTGAATCCTGGGTTCCGTATCAGAAGCAAATAAAACAACTCGCGAGAGTTCATCAAGGCTGCCTCCGAAAAATCTTGAAAATAAAATGGCAAGACTATCAGATCAATGTGGATGTACTTGAAAGAGCCAACAATTTGCGCATAGAATCCCTCAAGAACTATAAACGAAATCTAGAAACTCCAAAAAGAAGAAATCTATGTTTAGCGTGCCTGCATGGGAAAAGGCGACAAACGACAGACCCAAATGGCATAAATATATATACAGAGCTGCTTCGCTGCATCCAAAAGGCCGCAGCCAAAAGACAGGCGCGAAAAGCCAAACAGGCTGGACTTCAAGCTAAGACCAGCGCTTATTTTACAGAGTTAGACAAATCGTATTATACAGTTGAAATGGCTATGGTATACAGTTAGTTGAGTCGTAGTCGAGTATAGGGTATTAAACCGTTAAAATATGAAATAAAGAATCTTACATTTACATCTAAATTTTCACTATATTTAAATAATTGTATGTCAATTGTTTCATCACACAGTGCCTTTCTCAAATACGAGCTATATTAAAGTAACAGTGCTAGATGAAGACTCACTTGAAATAATAAGTTCAAAGCTGAGACCATCGCTTATTTTGCCGAGTTAGACAAATCGTATTATACAGTTGAAATGGCTATGGTATACAGTTAGTTGAGTCGTAGTCGAGTTATGGTATTAAACAGTTAAAATGTGAAATAAAGAATCTAACATTTATATCTAGATTTTCACTATATTTATATAATTGTATGTTAACTGTTTTGTCACACAATGCCTTTCTCAATTACGAGCTATATTAAAGTAACAGTAAGAAAAATAATTAGAATCTAAACTGTCGTAAAAAAAACCAAACCAGACCTATCATTTGGTGACAGTGAGGAAATCCATATTTTCAATGTTTAAATGGGCAATATAAATTTAACAAGGGTGAACCATTTAAGCTTGCTTGGGCATTGTGCAAAATACCCAAATCTTTTCTTTTATTAACTTCTAGGTATCTAACAGAATTAGTTTTTTAAATTTACTTTCAAACTGTAACATTTTAAAATTATAGTTGAAAGTGTGGAAGTATTTTGTTTCTTAGTATATATAACTTCTGTTATGTTCATAAGGCCTAGTGGAAAAAGACATTCTTGTTTGTCCTACATAGACTTTTGGACACGAACCACACTCAATTAAATACACTCCTGGTTTATATGGTATATTCGTTTGACTTTTATTGTTTTTACAATACTTTGTTTACTTACAATTACTTACAATACTTTTGTGAATAAAAAACACAAGATTTGTTATGAATAATTAAATCTGTATGAGATGGTTTATGAAAAATTGTAAAATCATGTTTATTGTTATATTATTTTATTATTATGTTATTCTTTAACTGTGAATTTAATTTTCTTATGTAAAGAATTTATGTAAGTTAAGAATTGATTTAAATGTCTATCAGTACCTGTAAAGCAAATTAATGTTGATTTATCTTATTTAAGGTATTCAAAAACATATCAGCCAGTAAAAGACTTAAAAGGGAAGAAAAAAAAGAATAAAAAATATCACTAAAATATTTGTTTCATGATTTTAACTTTATTTGAAATTTATTTTTAAGAAGTAATTTGTCCACCAATTCTATTACTTCTCTACTTTCGAAGATTGTCAGATTGTCAGCTGTTATTTCAAAAATTTAATCACTTTTGCCATCATACAATATGAAAATATTTAGAAAATATATTTACCAAGATCAATTTTGAAATTTTTGTATACACTACGAAAATATTATGTGATATATGATAAAAAATCTAGAAATTCTACTCTTATTTGATATAAAAAACTTAATAATGGGTACATCAACCACTATTATTATATCACTATCTAACTTTTTAGAAAGGTATCATAGGTGACAATCAAAATTTTCCTTAGCTGCGTTTTTCGATGGCAAAAAAGCAATCTATGGAATTTAAATATGGTTGTACATTTAATGAAGCTAATTAATGTACGGATCGCCCAAAACTGGCTACAACAGACAAAATGATCGCCAAAATGGCGGTGCGCGAGCTTGTTGACATTGAAAAGATCTCGATATATTGAGTCCACTGCATTTTATACGATGTTTTGGGCATGAAAAACTTTCTGCTCGATGGTTGCCATGTTTGTTAACAGTCAACTAAAAACGCATTCGAATGAACAGATCTTAAGAATGTTTAGACTTATTTAAAACCCAATTCTTGTGGAGTTCTTCGACGATAAATAACAGTGGATAAAACATGAATCTACTGTTCCATGCCAGGGATGAAGCAGTAGCCCAAACAATGGGGAGTGAGTGAAAGTTTGCCAAAGTATATTCGGTACAAGCAGTTTGGGATGAGATAAAAAAACGCCAAATCGACGACTATGACACGCGGTTAATTTATTTGATTTTGGAAATTCATTTTAGTAACCGAGACTTAAACGAAGACACTAAAATCACCATTTATAATGCCACTATAATTCCCACTCTTCTGTATGGAGCTGAATCTTGGTACCTGTATCAGAAGCCAATACAACAACTCGAGAGATTTCATCAAGGCTGCCTCCGAAAAATCTTTAAAATAAAATGACAAGACTATCAGGCCATTGTGGATGTACTTGAAAAAACCCAACAGTTTGAGCATAGAATCCCAGATCATTAAAGCTCAGTTGAGATGGTTAGGCCATTGCCAAAGAGAGCAGGACCCTAGGATGCCAAAGTAAATCTTCTATGTCATGTTCGTATCGACTTGACAGCCATCATTATCGATTATGTTCAACAAAGTATGTTTTCTAATACATACTCTATAAATTATTCTAGATTTTTTCGATGTTTGATAACACTAGATGAAACGTGGATGAGCTTTTCCACGCCAGATATGAAGCAGTAGTCCTTAGAGTGGGTGAGAATAAATGTCATGGCTACGGTTACACATACTGCACATACGTCTCAGGTTATATAGACAAAACACCATGAACTACGCTTCGAATTACTTTCACATGCACGGTATTATATAGATGCACAATCGTATTATATACATGCACGGTATATGAAGAACTGAAATACTAACAATTGTTGGATACGGTGACAGAAAACACACCTATGGTGAAGCTTGTCGAGTATTTAATGAAGTACATCCGAATAAAAACATCACTATGTCACCAGTTTCAAAAATGGTGACAAAATTCAATAATACAGGCAGCATTAAAAATTATGCAAAAATTAGTCAGACAAAAAAACGACGGACTCAGTCCAAAAAAATAAGAAAAAAAGATTTTTATCTTTACAAAATACAATTACTATAAGAATTAAATGAAGATGATTTTGACCGAATAGTTCAGTTTTGCGAAGTAATGATGGAAAAAATAAATACCAAGCCAAATTTTGTGTCAAATATTATTTTCACGGATGAAGCAACTGTTTAAATACTCATATTAACAAACACAACTGTATATACTGGACTAATACTATTCCGCACGGATGGAGGAAATTCATACCCAGTATCGTTAGTTAAAGGTTTGGATGGGATTTAGTGGCAGCAATACTATAGGACCTTTTTTGATTAATAGTAACTTGACAGCAGATGAGTATTTAGATCTGCTGGAACAAACTATTATCCCTTAACTTTTGCATCTATTTCCATATTTAATTAACCAAAACCAGGAAATATGGTTATAGCAACATAGTCCACAGCACACTATGACATTAACTTTAGCAATTTGCTTAACACTACTTTTCCAAATCGATAGATCGGTCGATGAGAAGCTATCGAATGACCGGCAAGGTCACCAGACTTAGCACCATCCGATTTCTTTTTGTGGGGCTATTTAAAAAGTCAGGTTTACGTTATAGGTCAGAAAATCTCGAAGATCTCAAATTGCGAATTCGACAAGCAATTGCCGATATGCTTCTTATCTGGTGGGAAAAGGCAATAAAGGACGTGTCCATTACTGCCAGGAAGTTAATGGTGAACAACTTTTGTAAATAGTTCTTTAATAAGAAATATTATAATTTTGATATTGTTTTTTTTAATCTAATATTGACAAAAGATACCGAACCATTTTTTAAAACTATTTTGGAAAAAAAAACCATACAATATTCTCCTCGTTAAATTTAGAAAAAATACTCTTTCCAATAATGCCAAATTCAAGTACCGTTGTCATTAAAAAAAAATTAATTTAGCCTTGGATTCCAAATGTGCGATACAAAAAAAAAGAAAATATACCCAGAAAGTGGCAAACATTTCTTGATGTTTGTGTAAAAAATTTCATTAAAAAATCTGAAACCGTTCTTGAGATATTTGACAGTTTCCATACATAATATGGAATACTCTGTATATAGCTTCTGTATACCCTGTATATAACTTCTGTTTTGTCCATTGAGCCTAGTGGAAAAAGAGGAATGTTTGTCGAATATAGATTTTTGGACACGAACCACACTCAATGAAATAAAATGATTAATAACGTATATTCGTTTGACTTTTATTGTTTTTATAGAGGTATCTTAGACTAATATCTATTTAGAAAGCAATATTTATATTGTTTGTTTTTGATAAATGTTTAAAAACTAATTTGGTAACTTCTCAGGTATAAGTAATTATTTTGTACGCGGCATTTTTGATATTATTAGCAGGTTATACGAGGATCAATCAAATATAAACTAGAATTGTTTAATACATATTTATTATTTATAAGATAATACAAAAAAACTATTGATCATTTTTCGATATAGTCTCTTCCACGCTCTACACATTTTTCCCAGCTGTTTTGTGACGTGCCGTGTGAATTCCTTGCTTGAAGGGTGCATGGATGGTGTTCAAAAGTTTCCCAATGCATATTCTTCAGTCAAAACCGAACCCATAGGGCACAGATTTTATTGAAACCAAGATAATTTCTGATGATTGTTTGAGCACTTCCAAATCTAATACCCACCTTTAAAGCGATTTCATGAATAGCGAGCGGCCCAATGTGAAGGTAAACTGCACCAATATTGTCAGCAGTGACACTTGACCTGAGACGTCGACTTACATTTACCACACTTTTCTCATCCACTCTTAAATTTTTTGGTGCAACCAAACACTTGATCCTTAGACAGGATATCTCCAGACTGAACTTTCAACTGAGTAAATATTTCGGATGGTTTAACGTCTTCCTTGGTTAAAAATTTTATTATAACCCGTTGCGCAACGGACGGTGGAATCTGTTGCTCATTCATGGCTGTACTGATAAAAGAACTGAGTTTCTCTCACTCCTAATACATTAATTACACTGTAACGACCTACACTGACAGCCCGCTCGTGATTGGTGAGGAAAGTAATTGTAAAATTCCGATTTATATTTGATTCACCCTCATATTAAATTAATAGTTTATTATAGAATTTTATATTAATTAATTTATTTATATTTAGGTCGTATTCGTTACTTACTGCGACCTGTTTAATGGTATTAATGTTTTTATTATAATTATTTATTGACATTAGGATATTTAATAATGAGTACATAAATAAACTAAATATTGCCATCTTTTCTGAAAGAAATGACAAGATTTGTTATGTGTAACTAAATCTGTATGAAATGGTTTATGAAAAATTGCAAAATTATGTTTAATGTTATAATATTATTTTGTTATCCCTAATATATAATATTCTTTTGTAATTATTTAAACTACAAATTTCAACTACAAGTTAAGAGTTGATTTAATTGTCCATCAGCATCTGTAAAGCAACACATAAAAATGTCATTAAATTGATGATTTAAACTTGATTTATTTTCTAAGGTATTCAAAAAAATTGTAGCCAGTACAGGACTTAAAGCTTTCCCCATTATCAAACTGCCATTCGAAAAATGAAAAAAAAATGAGAAATAAAAAATGAAAAAAATAATTCTAATCCAAAGTAATTGAAAATAGCTCTAAAAATTTTGTTTCAAGATTAAATTAACTTAATTTTTAAGAAGTAATTTGTCAACTAATTCTATTACTTCAGTGGTATACTGGTGGTATACACGGGAATACATTTTGAAAAAGGCACTGTCTATCGAAACAATTGTAATTCGTACAAGTTTTAAAGGTAGAAGGACTTTAAATATAAATCTTAGTTTGGTTATTTAAAATGAATTTTTATCGAGTATCGGCTACCTCACTTAATTATATTACTTAAAATGTTGTTAGTCTAAATGTACTGAATTGCAAGGTGACGAAATATTGTGTTTTCTTTATCAAGCCGATAACTTGTCGAACCACCCTCGTATGAGTATTAGTGTTAACATTAAAATATTTCACAGACTGTAATTGGATCTTTACCGCAGTAATAAATATGCAGCAAGGGGCTTCTTGAAGATGAAATGATGGATTGATAATGTCCTATCGATTTTCTTCAACTCATATATACGGTAATTTACTTATAAGCCATTTATACCCATTGAAAAAAAGATGCGCATCAAATTATATACTTCGAAATTTTTACTATCTGAAATGTCAACAGTAGTGAAAGATGTAATAAAATCTTCTTTTTGCATGGTCAACGTTCTTGGCCTTTTTGAAATTTAAAAAAAAACATAGTGTGACGTAAGTGCAATTTACCGACTAACATTTTCCATTTGAATTAACTTGGCTAATTGAAGGCAAATCAAAACTGTAAAAAAGAACCGTTTTGGAAAAATGACTGAAAATGCTTTATCTCTGCTATAGATGCTGTATAAATAAGACATGCATAATGAATATATAATGAACGTTAAATATGAAGTTATGAGAGCAAGAATGACCTAACGCACAAAAACTAACGCACAAAGAATATATATATATATATATATATATATATATATATATATATATATATATATATATATATATATATATATATATATATATATATATATATATATAGACAAGGGGATGGACTCTCGCCACTCTTATTTAACTGTGTTCTAGAAAAAGTAATACAGGAGTGGCGTGAAAAAAAGTCGGCCCTGAATATTGACCAGCCCATTAAACTGGGGAGAATCAACATCAAAATTGATTGTCTGCCATTTGCTGATGATCTAGCAATTTTAGCTCAAGATTTATTAACGGCACAGAAACAGATTGAAATCCTAAAAGAAACAGCAGAAAATGTAGGACTCCAAATTTCCTTTGAAAAGACACAATACATGACCTGCAACAGACTAAGAACGCCATTTCTAAAAACAAAATATGGTAACATCAGACGAGTCTCTCAATTCAAATATTTGGGTAAAATAATCATGGAAAATGGGTTGGAAAAAGCGGCCAATAAGGGTAGATGTCAAAAAATGGAAACGGCATTGAGACTTATACAAAACATTTACAACAAAAAATGCCTATCTAAAAACACAAAACTGAGACATTACAACACGGTTATTAAGCCAGAATGTCTATATGCTGCAGAAACGCTCATTTTGAATAGAAAGAGGGACATCGAGGACATTGAAAAGAAGGAAAGAAAAATCATAAGAAAAATCCTAGGCCCCAAACAAATAAATAGCACAACATACCGACTTCGAGAAAACCAAGAAATCAAACAATACACAGATATACATAGCGATATGAGAAAAAGAAGACTTAAGTTTTACGGACACATAAAACGGATGAATCCGAGTAGGTTAACTAGACAAATAGTCGAATTTTATGAAAATAGGACTAAAGCTAAAGTAGAAATAATTAAATGAATTGTTGCAATTATAGAGGACCTAAGATCAGCAAATATTTCACAAAGTGAAATTCAGGATAGAGGCTGTTTCAGACACAAGGTGAATGTTTGGAAGGTTGGCCAGAGAGAAAAATGTAGGAAGACTGGAACAACTTGGTCTGACGAAAGGAAAAAAGCTCATAGCGAAAGAATGAAATTAGTATGGGCACAAAGGAAGGCTAACAACAAGGGCCCATACGTGAATAATAAATATATATATATATATATATATATATATATATATATATATATATATATATATATATATATATATATATATATATATATATATATATATATCCGACACAGTATAGGTTGCTGACTTAATTGCAGCAATCCATTTAATTATTTCTACTTTAGCTCTACTCCTATTTTCATAAAATTCCATTACTTGTCTAGTTAGCCTACTCGGATTCATCCGTTTTATGTGTCCGTAAAACTTAAGTCTTCTTTTCCTCATATCGCTATGTATGTGTGTGTATTGTTTGATTTCTTGGTTTTCTCGAAGTCGGTATGTTGTGCTATTTATTTGTTTGGAGCCTTAGATTTTTTTTATGATTTTTCTTTCCTCCTTTTCAATGTCCTCGATGTCTCTCTATCTATTCAAAATGAGCGTTTCTGCCCCATATAGACATTCTGGCTTAATAACTATGTTGAAACTCTCAGTTTTGTGTTTTTAGATAGACATTTTTTGTTGTAAATATTTTGTGTTAGTCTCAATGCCCTTTCCATTTCTTGACATCTACCCTTATTGGCCGCTTTTTTCAACCCATTTTTCATGATTATTTCACCCAAATATTTGTATTGAGAGACTCGTCTGATGCTACCATATTTTGTTTTTAGAAATGGTGTTTTTAGTCTATTGCAGGTCATGTATTATGTCTTTTCAAAGGAAATTTCCTTTTCTGTTGTTTCTTTTAGGATTTCAATCCGTGCCGTTAATACATCTTGGGCAAAAATTGCTAGATCATCAGCAAACGCCAGACAATCAATTTTGATGTTGGTTCTCCCCAATTTAATGGGCTGGTCAATATTCAGAGGCGACTTTTTTTCACGTCACTCTAGTATTACTTTTTTTAAAACACAGTTAAATAAGAGTGGCGTGAGTCCATCCCCTTGTCTCACTCCAATTTTAATTTCGAAGGGCTCTGAGATGTCACCCATGAATTTAACTTTTGACTTTGTGTTAGTTAATGTTGCTTTAATAATTGCCAGCGTTTTCAGATCTCGTCCTTGTTCTTTCAAGATTCATATGAATAGCAATAGAATCATATGCTATTTTGAAATCCACAAATGTACAAATGAGAATTTTATTTTACAGTTTTTGACGTCTTAGGATCAACTTTAGATTCAGGATCTGTTCAGAGCAGGATCTGCCCGGTCGAAAACCTGCTTGATATTCGCCAATTTTAGGTTCT
Source organism: Cosmopolites sordidus (assembly GCA_031761425.1). Classification (NCBI taxonomy): domain Eukaryota; kingdom Metazoa; phylum Arthropoda; class Insecta; order Coleoptera; family Curculionidae; genus Cosmopolites; species Cosmopolites sordidus. Next base: position 891,080 of record JARFXV010001480.1, on the reverse strand, counting down.
AACTGTCCCTGTGTTCTGTCTAGTAGACATTGAGATAGAATCGTGCAACAAACTGGGAGAAGAGTGGTAGAAGTACTTTCTTGTGTAATGGATGGATGACAGCATCTTTCCAATCTTCCGGAACCAGTTCGGTTCTCCAAACTTCTTGTAGAATTTTGGTTATTTCCTTGATTGTACCTGTACAATATGTATGTATATATATATATATATATATATATATATATATATATATATATATATATATATATATATATATATATATATATATATATATATTGGCGCTTTGACTCTCTGAAGAATGTGGATGAACTCATTTTGGTCCATGTTTTTTTACTCCAGTAAATTGGTCCTACACCATACCATGAAAAAGCTGCCAACTGGTTTATATTACCGCCTCCATGCTTTACAGTTTTAAGACTATGTTTTGGTAATAATTCTTGACCCAGTGGTTTTCTAACATATCGCCTATTATCAGTACCTATTAAATGTATTCTTATTTCATCGCTTCATAAAACATTACGCCATTTCTTGATTACTTAGTTACAAGTTACTTACAAGTTACTTGCCTAAAGCCTCCTTCGAATTGTTGTTGAACTTATTTCTAACCCCAGTTTACTTTTAGAAACAAACAAAAACAATGTTTACTGCTTTATAAATTGTATAGCACTATTTTGTTGATAAAGCAAATATCACCTTAACGTTTGTATTTTACGTGAATCCCCTCAAAGAAAACTGTTGATACAGAGGATGTGACTCCCCGATTTTTCCACTAACACGACAAATCATATTTCACTTATTAAGCAAATTAAATGTATAAATATTACCAAATTGTTTTTCAAATTCAATCTTGAATTAAACGTCATTGTGTAAGGTTGTAAAAATAATGTTTTTAAAAACGCTCCCTCGTTCGAGAAGACTTTAACTGGCGCAGTCGGAAAAGGATTCTGAGAGTGTCTATTCAAGCCCAGAGCCACATTATTGGATTAATCTGGAGAAGAGAAATCACCGATCCAAATTCGTGGAGCAAGTACAGTTTTGAAGCCTAGGGATCATTCTTGATAGCCAGCAGCTGTCCTCCACGAACTTCCAAGTACTACGACTACAAGGTTCAACCCCCGTGAAGGAAGAAAAGGCTGACGACCCTTAACTGGCACAAATAAAGTGAGTGTCCAAGTATTCCTTTACACCCCATTCTCAACCTTTCCATATAAGAGAGATTGGAAATTAAGTTAAGCAAAACAGTAAAGTTAAGAAAACAGTAAAATTAAGAAACAAAGCAAAAACATCTCGAATTTTAAGAAAGATTAATTGACGCGAATCATTTAATCAGTAATTTTATTATTTAAAAGTTCGACTCTTTTCAGGCACAATAATTTGACACCTGCTTGATATTCGCCAATTTTAGGTTCTAACTGTCCCTGTGTTCTGTCTAGTAGACATTGAGATAGAATCGTGCAACAAACTGGGAGAAGAGTGGTAGAAGTACTTTCTTGTGTAATGGATGGATGATAGCATCTTTCCAATCTTCCGGAATCAGTTCGGTTCTCCAAACTTCTTGTAGAATTTTGGTTATTTCCTTGATTGTACATGTACAATATGTATGTATATATATATATATATATATATATATATATATATATATATATATATATATATATATATATATATATATATATATTTATATTTATATAGGGGAGCGCGAGGCTAGAAGTGCCGGGGTAAGTAGTGTCGATGGGAATATCTTAAATACGAAAAGAGATAGTAGCATTTTCATAATGCGTCGCAGAACGTCTAACATTCGCACATTGCGACTTTCCAACGATTCGTGAAGAAAATAAAAGGAGGACAAACTCCTACAGTTGGATACAAGGTTAGGGTGATATATAATAGTGAACAAGAGGAAGCACTGGCATTATATATTTTACCCTGTTCCTCTATTTACTTCGGTCTCTTGCCACAAGAAGTACAAAACTTGAATATGAAGGTGCAATTAAATTTAATGTTCAGAATATTCCAGACTCGTGGCATAGAAATAGAATGGTAGGCTAACATTGGTTCACTAACTTTTTGAAACGGAACCCATCGCTTTCTATTAGAACATCAGAAGCGACAAACTTAGACAAGCTTAATGTGACACAATTTTTCGACATGTTCGGAGATGTGATTTTGAAACACAAGTCTACTCCCTCCCGCAAATGGAAATGAGACTGGACTCATAACCGTGCTAAAGCCTAAGAAAATTGTTACAACCAAGGGTATTAAGCAAGTGGAAGCAATCGTGTCTACAGAATATGGAATTTTAGTCATCGTGGAGTTAGCGGCAAATGCTAAAATATAAAGACCTATTTATTCGCGATGGTCCTCTTGAATGTATTGGTGCTGTTAACAGCTCGGGATGGATGACAAGTAACGAGTTTCTGGTTTTTATGGATCATTTCATAAAATATACCAAACTCAGCCCTTCCGAACCAGTCATTTACTGCTTGATAATCACTCATCACACATTGATATCAACGTGGTAAAAAGGCTAAAGAAAATTTTGTTATTATGATTTCCTTTCCTTCACATTGCACTCGCCGTCTTCAACCTCTGGGTTTTGAAATAATCTCGAAAAGAGGATCACGATCTATGAAATATCGGGTGCTGTAAAATATGCTTGGCCATTAGCGTCTACACCAACCAGCATCTGCAGTGCATTCAAAAAGGCTGGTATATGGCCCTTTGATTATAATGTGTTTACTGACGAAGTAAGTATCAGCAGTGAACAAATGACGCACTAGATAAGCTGTTTTCACTGACATCCCTCGGAAAAATGCACTGCCGAGGAACAGGCTAAAAAGAAAAACATAAAAGGAAATAAGATCAATGCAAAGAGTAACATGAAGGAGAATAAAGCTAAAGGCAAGGTGCAGCGTAAAAAGAAAACCAACAAAGGTAAAGATAACAAGAGCCAAGCAAAAAGGAAAATTTTACAATTAAAAATAGTATAAATAAAATTCAATCTCGCTAATGAAATCTCACGCCATTTCAGAATTCCCGTATTTCCTTTTCAATTTTATCAAATTAAATATTTTCAACCACGCGCTTTCCTGCTTTACTTTTTCAGTTGCGAATTAAAACGAAAAAGGGAGAAAAGTCGTAAGATTTTTCCACAAGCAGAAAGAAAACGTTTCCTATGAATATAAATGTATGATGAAAACACGCTAACACCGACAGATATTTACAATACAGGAATTTCAATTTTTAACAAATTTGACTGGTTGACAAGTCATTAAAACCTGACTACAACGAAATCTTCAAACAATCTTCTCACAAAAAAACAAACGAGATAATAAGTTGATAAATCGGGTTTATACGGTGGATGAGGTATCAATTTAATATATTTTCTTTCAAAATATTGATTATTTGGCCAGCTGTATAAGAGCTAATATTTTTTATGACATTCACTTATTACCTTATATCTGACAAATAAATTATTGAATATCCAAGAGCATTGACAGTCCTTCGATTCTCTAAAGCCACATGTCCAGAAAAACCAAAAAATGATACAATTATCTCATTTAAAACTCTGTAACTAGTGGATTGGTGTTTTGTTCTTTTTTCACGTGAAGATATCTAAGTTTGGTCATCTGGAACGATATCGTTCATTAAATTTATAGCTCTTTCATAGACCCATATGGATAATTCTTTGCACCAACTTACACGAGTTCACTTTTTGAATTTCGGTCAAATTATGCGGAATACATCTTAGTGAATTTGAACTCTTTTTGCCTTTGAAGTTTGAATTTGGTTGTCCTGAAAGTTCGTAGGGATTTTACATTACTTACCATTTTAGCACTTGTTAACAAAATTATGTGTTGGATTAGTAGTGTTTATTTACATATTATTAATTCTTGAGGTATTCACAATGTTCAGGTTGAGATTCATTTTGATTTAAATTCATTTAGCCCAGTTAATTCAAATTAAAAATGGCAGGTGGTAATTGCATTTACGCTACATTAAGTTTTTCAATTTTAAAATGGCCAAAAACGTTGTCCAAGCAAAAATAAGATTAGTGGCATCTGTTGAAAGGGTTCTGTTGGAAAGACCACAGTGCAAAAGTGGTTTGGTTTTGCTTTTTGAGTTTAGATTTTGAAATGAAAGATTTTCATCACTCTGGCAATCCTTCAAAGACTGATGTCAAGGAAATAAAAGTTATAATAGCCGAAGATCCACGCATTATGGTCAGTGAGATAGCAAATAAGTTAAATGTTGGTAAATCGATCATTTTTGACCATTTGAAAAAAATTGGGTTCGTCTGCTGATATGATTTATGGATCCATCACGAACTTACTGAGCGAAATCTGATGGACCGAATTCCTTCGTACGATTTTCTGTTGAAAAAGATTTGAAGCGGATGGTGACTGGCGATGAAAAGTGGATTGGTTGTAATAACGTGCAACGAAAAAAATCATGAGGGTTAACAGAGTCAGCGGTTTTAAATACAGCCCGATTAAATACTGCCCGAAACTGAAGAAAATTATGGTTTGCATCTGGTGGAATTGACATGGACCCTTATGCCTTATGGCATGGCGCATTATCGTGTAACAGGCACCAGCTGTCTTGTTAACAGTATTGTGACCGTACATGATGCAGCATTAATCGTTTGACCAGGTGGAATAAACTTCTTGCGCACAATTCACTCCAAATAGTAGAAACAAATCAACATTGTTTTGATTTTTGACATCTCCAGACAGCTTTCCTTCGAATTTAGTTCGCTTGGATTCTTACCTTTGGCACTTTAACGCTTGGTTTATGGATCATATTGAAAACACCACGTCTCATCACCAGTAACAATGCTGTACTTAAAGTGTTCGTCCTTTTTCGACTATTTTATCAACTACTTGCAATGTTGAATTCGGGACAATTTTTGGTTATATGTCAATTTGTGGAACAAAGAGTCCGAAGTCCCAAATAATCGGTCAAAATGCGATAAATTGAATCTTTGGACATGTTCAATTCAACCATTTCCATGTATCGTAACAAAGATTTTCAGTTAAAGAATTCACTCATAAATTCAATGTTACTTTGAGTAACCACGGGATTTTTCAGACCAGAGTGTTCGTCGTCCTTTATGTCCTCACGACTTTCTTTGAATCCTTTAAATCCTTATCTTCATCATGAACTTGTTTTATTAATTGAAATGATTCGGTGAATGTTTTAGCAAGCAATAAAACAAAACTTAATATTTACTTTTTGTTCGATGTTCATTTTTGTACAGATGGTATAAACACACTGACACTTTAAACGCGATAACTGACCCGAATGTCATGAAATTTTGTCAGAACATCAATAAAGTCAAACATTTCCAAAGTTTCCCCGTCAAAAGATGGCGCCACCAGAAATAGCTATTTTAAAAGTCCTGTTTTCCATAAGTCCCACCTTGTATGTATGTACATATATATATATATATATATATATATATATATATATATATATATATATATATATATATATATATATATTATATTCCACTTTGGCACAGCAAAAACTCTAAAGCAAGCTGGGTCCACATCAATAAAAATTTGCGTTGTGCGGGCTGTTTATGTTGTATGTGGTGTGCGCGCGCGGCAATGTAAACGCTCTCAAACATATACCTAATATTTTCATGGATAGTAGGTAGAAAATGTTTTTAAATCATTCTAGGTGTCGGTCCGTTGATTCTGTGAAAAGTCACGATATTTCGTCAAAATCTCATTTGGTATTTTCAAGTGTTGTCCGTCTCGACTATTGGACTCTTCAGTCCAAGTTCAGTTCGAGTTGGACTTCACTCGAAGCGGACAACACTTGAAAATGCGAAATGAGATTTTGGCGAAACGACATGACTTTTCACAGAATCAACGGATCGACACCCGGAGTGATTTAGAAATATATATATATATATATATATATATATATATATATATATATATATATATATATATATATATATATATATAATTATATATATATATATATATATATATATATATATATATATATATATATATATATATATATATATATATATATATATAATTATATATATATATATATATATATATATATATATATATATATATATATATATATATATATATATATTGTTTCATAAACTTTTTATAAAGGTTACTAAAGTTACAGCGACGGCAGCCGTTCTCCGGAGGCATTTGTGTCGTAGGTCACGGATAGATTGTTCAGGCACGTCATTAAGGCGCCACCTAGTTTTTTCGGAACCGTAAAAGATAAAAACAAACCTTAAAACTAAGAAAGGGTTGATTTTTACTAAAAAAAACACAGTAACAGTAAAAGATTTAATACTCACAAACACACATTCATAGACCAACATAAAAAAAAATTAACCATTATAACACAACAGAAAATAATCTAACTTAGGTTTCCACAACTACCCTACTTAACTACACATATAAAGTGAAAGATTCATGGTGAAATAAAAATGTTTATTGTGTTAGGGCCTTTGTATGGCGTACAAAGAAAATTAAAATAAATTATCTTAAATCTACCTAAATTAAAACATTTCTAAATGAAATAAAATTACATAGCGTTATAAAACTGTGGTAGACAACTTGTGACATGGATAATGATAAATATTAGTGAAAATAATAATAAAGTAATATCCTTATCTTTTTGTGGTGCTAATATCCTAGCCTTGTCTTTTTGTGGTGCTAATAACCTAGCCTTGTCTTTTTGTGGTGCAGTTCGGCTATCCAGCTTCTGGATTGTCCAGTTACTAAAATTATCAGCTACTGAACAGTTCAGTTTTTAAAATACTTGGATCCCAAGAAATCTAAAGCCTACAATGACCAAGAAGTCTGTACTCCGGAATACTCATGGACTAAGATGACAATAGTTTAGATGACTGAGTTCCAAAACGGGTGTGTTCCAAGATGACCGGGCTCTAAAATTGAATGGGAATCTAAAATGACCGTACTCTAAAACAACCGGGCTCTAAAACCGTCTACAAGTATACAAAAAGAATAAGCAAGTGTAGGGCTTAGCCAGCTAATCAACATAGCCTCAACTGGAGGGATTACTCAAGCAGGACTGTCGGCGGCGTCAACTTCTAGATATCTGTCCGTTCTGTCGGCGTGGAGACATGTGTTCATCACGAGTGCTTCGACACTCGTCCAGGAATATACAGGTGCGCTAATATATATATATATATATATATATATATATATATATATATATATATATATATATATATATATATATAAAAAGTTATTAAAATCGGAAGTTAAAATCAAGAAAGTTTATTAAAATCGGTCGAGAAGTTTTAACGGGGTGGTATATATATATATATATATATATATATATATATATATATATATATATATATATATATATATATATATATATATAGTGTGTCCAGGATAAGGACTTACCACCCCGTTAAAACTTCTCGACCGATTTTAATAAACTTTCTTTTGTTAGATAGATTCCGGAAAACGGCATTAAGAAAGTGTCACATTTTTTTTTGCTAATATCATGACTAATTGCGTTAACTTTTATAGCTCCCATTTTCGGCAAGTACTATTAGGGATTTTTTTACAGAAAAAATAAACGGAAAACGGATTCTTGACCAGCACCACCTTAAACCAAAATGTACCGATTTTTATAGTTTTAAATTACTGGGTGTCCCAGATATTATTTTGTAATATTTTTACAATAATAATTAATAATTAATATTTTTTCTAATAATTACAGACTATTTTTAATAAAAAACTTGCTTTATTTACAGGTCGATCTAAATTGGTTTTATAAAACTTAAATACTAGACATTTCTATCATTCCGCCATTTTCTATCAAGCATATTTCAATATGTCGCCGGGTATTGTTCACTACGTTTCTCAATTGTTGTTTGGTAATGCTACGACAAGCCTGCCTAATACAATCACAAAGATCGTCTCGAGTTTGGAGCCTCGAAACATAAAACTTATTTTTTATTGTCCGCCAGAGAAAAAAAATCAAGAGGCGTGAGTCCTGGGGATTTCAGCAGTTTCTTACGTTAAATCCATGATAAATGGGTACCCCGTCAAATTGTAAGTGTAAATTATACCGATAATTAAGAGGCAATGCATCAATTTTATCATCACACTTTTTTGTAAAAATCTAAGAAATCTAGCTGCATTCTAATTCCCATCAAAAAAATATGCCCCAATAATAATGTCATTTAAAATACCGCACCAAACGTTCACCTTAGTGGAATGTTGTCTCTTACATTGTATCACCCAATGTGGGTTATCTTGAGCCCATAATCTAATATTTTGTGATGATACGATACCGTTTGTCTTAAATGTGGCTTCATTTATGTATAAAATATTTTTTACAAATGTAGGATCTTGTATGTACATGGCTTGTAACCATAAATAATATTCCATTCTTGTTTTAGTGTCATCAACTTCAAGTGTTTGAAGAAATGTTTCCTGTTATTTTTCTTCAAGCATAACCAGATATTGCTTTTCGGGATATTTGAAATTCTAGTAGCGTCCGGGACACCCAGTAATTTAAAACCCAGTAAAATAAAAATCGGTACATCTTGGTATAAGGTGGTGCTGGTCAAGAATCCGTTTTCCGTTTATTTTTTCGCTAAAAGACCCCTAATAGTACTTGTCGAAAATGGGAGCCATAAAATTTTACGCAATTAGCCATGAAATTAGCAAAAAAACATGTGACACTTCGTTAATGCTGTTTTCCGAGAACTATTCAACAAAAGAAAGTTTATGAAAATCAGTCCAGAAATAAAAACTTTAAGGGGGTGGTAAGTCCTTATCCTGGACACACCATATATATATATATATATATATATATATATATATATATATATATATATATATATATATATATATATATATATATATATATATATTATCATTCACGTATGGGCCCTGGTGGACCACGCGAAGAACTATTAGATGAATTTGTTGTTGTTAGCCTTTCTTTGCGCCCAAACTAATTTCATTCTTTCGCTATGAGCTTTTTTCCTTTCGTCAGACCAAGTTGTTCCAGTCTTCCTACATTTTTCTCTCTGGCCAACCTTCCAAACGTTAACCTTGTGTCTGAAACAGCCTCTATCCTGAATTTCTCTTTGCATAATATTTGCTGATCTTAGGTCCTCTTTAATTGCAGCAATCAATTTAATTATTTCTACTTTAGCTCTACTCCTATTTTCATAAAATTCGACTATTTGTCTAGTTAGCCTACTCGGATTCATCCGTTTTATGTGTCCGTAAAACTTAAGGCTTCTTTTTCTCATATCGCTATGTATATCTGTGTATTGTTTGATTTCTTGGTTTTCTCGAAGTCGGTATGTTGTGCTATTTATTTGTTTGGGGCCTAGGATTTTTCCGAATGTCCTCGATGTCCCTCTTTTTATTCAAAATGAGCGTTTCTGCAGCATATAGACATTCTGGCTTAATAACTGTGTTTTAATGTCTCAGTTTTGTGTTTTTAGATAGGCATTTTTTGTTGTAAATATTTTGTGTAAGTCTCAATGCCGTTTCCATTTTTTGACATCTACCCTTATTGGCCGCTTTTTCCAACCCATTTTCCATGATTATTTTACCCAAATATTTGAATTGAGAGACTCGTCTGATGTTATCATATTTTGTTTTTAGAAATGGTGTTCTTAGTCTGTTGCAGGTCATGTATTGTGTCTTTTCAAAGGAAATTTGGAGTCCTACATTTTCTGCTGTTTCTTTTAGGATTTCAATCTGTTTCTGTGTCGTTGAATTTTGATGTTGGTTCTCCCCAGTTTAATTGGCTGGTCAATATTCAGGACCGACTTTTTTCACGCCACTCCTGTATTACTTTTTCTAGAATACAGTTAAACAAGAGTGGTCCATCCCCTTGTTTCACTCCAGTTTTAATTTCGAAGGGCTCTGAGGGGGAGGGCTCTCTCTCTCTCTCTCTCTCTCTCTCTCTCTATATATATATATATATATATATATATATATATATATATATATATATATATATATATATATATATATATATAGTACCAATAGGTAATAAGGTTAACCGATACGTTACCGTACATTTCAATATGTACGTTAAAAAAATAGATAACAACAGTTTGAACAAACAGTTTCCTTATAACATGTATCCAAAATGCAATCATTTCCGCAGAAAATATGTCAGAAGGTTCACTTTAATTTTCTTAACAGTGGCAACGTCGGGTTTTTTTCGATCGAACCCTTTCATCGTCCTTTTTATTTGGATTCATGGGAATGCATATTATTTGAAAATATAAAATAGTATTTTTATAGTAATTTATTTCATACGTTTAAGCATACATTTGGTTTGTTTTGTTGCAAAAAAATAATTTTAAAGTTGAATTATCAGTACTAACTGTTCACACTATAATACGTTTTAAACGATCCACGTCACATTAAGAAGAACTTCATTGTTTTATGAAATTAACTATTTAAAATGTTCACCATTTCATTCTTGGTGAAAGAAGTTACATTTTTTGATATTGAATAGGGCTTCATTAATTCCTCTGTGACAAGACTTAATGTGGTGCTAATCAATTAGTTTTCTTTGACTTTGTTCATTGTCTACATCAGTTATGTACAATTTTGAGATTAAGAGTTTATATGCATTGTGTCGAAATACTTTAGATAGAATAGTGCTAATTCTTAGATATTCTTTTGTATATATGCAATATAATTTCTTGGGATCGATGTTTTCTATAAAGAATTTTATAATTTCCTGTGTATAATTCGATGTCAAATGGACAGTGAATCTATTCTTCATATTGAATGGTTTACTCCGTATTACATGATAATGTTTGTTTAGGTTTTGAACAAATATGATTTGGTTGACATACATGTTTAGACCATATTCAGTTTTTGTATGTTTAGAATTGGGTCTTCAAGTGTTGAATGAACAGTTTTATTATAAGGTAAATCAATATTGATGTTGGGCGGTCTAATTTAAATATCTGATAAGATCTTAATTTTTGGTGGATTGATAATTTCTTCTATTTGGTGTTGTTCTTCTTCAGATATAGGATTGTGTTGTTCTCTAAAAATGTATTGTTCAATTTCGTCATTAATGTCTCCTGGATTGCCAATAATAGATTCATTTTCAATGACATTGATCTCTATTCTAGAGAGTGCATCGACATTGGTATTTTCTTTACCCTTTTTATATATTATCTTATAGTCATATTCCTCTAATTTCATCATATCAAAGAGGTATTGTAGTGGTTTATGATCAGTTATAATTGTGAATTTCTTTCCAAAAAGGTAGGGTCTAAAATGTTGAGTTGCCCATGCAATTGCTAGTAATTCTTTCTCTATCGTAGCATATAGCAGTTTTGTTCTGCTGGGTTAAATATTTGTGATGCGTATGCGATTGGTAAATCATTTTCTATTTTTCCTTGACTTAATATGGCTCCTAAAGAAACGTTTGATTCATCAGTAGTTAGTATGAAAGGTTTCTCAAAATCTGGATATTGTAGAATGGGGTTATTACAAAGAATATTTTTACATGTCTTAAATGTCTCAACAAATTCTTTGTGTGTTCTATTTTGATTCCTTTCTTTAAACACTTAGTTAAGGGTTTTTTTTTCAATTTAGCAAAGTTTTAACCGTCTATAATAACCTAATAGTCCTAGGAATGATTTAATTTCCTTGGTTGTCTTTGGAATAAGGTATTTTAATATTGTGTTGATTTTCTTTGGGGTTTGGTCTAATACAGTCAGGAGTTATGACATGTCCTAAATATTCTACTTCCTTTCTAAGGAATTCTGATTTGTCTAATTGAATTTTTAGTTTTGCGCCTTGCAATTTTTTAAAGACTGCCTTTATATGTTTTACGTGTTCTTCAAGTCCCTTTGAGAAGATTATTTTATTATCCATATAAACTAAACAGAATTTTCCAATTAGTTCCTGCAATACATTATCCATTACTGTTTGGAATGTACCGGGTGCGTTTTTTAAACCAAAGGGCATTCGAATGAATTCGTAATGTTCGTGTTCTACGCTGAATGCAGTTTCCTCTATTGATTTGGGGTCCATTTCTATTTCATAGAATCCTGATAAAAATCAAGAGTTGTAAAGTATGTGCATCTACCAAGTTTATCTAGGATATCTGTAATATTTGACAATGGATATCTGTCGTCAATGGTATTTTCATTTAGCGTACGATAATCGATAACTAATCCCCATTTCTGCTTTCCACTAGCGTCTAGCTTTTTGGGTACAATCCAAATTGGGCTGCTCCATGGGCTGTAGCTGTGTCTTATTATATCGTCATCAAGCATTTTAAGTATCTGTTTCTTTATTTCTTCTTTGACGATTGGATATCTATAAGAACGTGTATGCACTGGTATTTCATCTGTTGTTTTTATTTCATGTTTAATTCTGTTTGTAAAAGTCAGTTTATTTTCTTCTTGGTGGAATAAATCGACGAATTATTGACAAACCTTTTTAATTTCTGATTTTTCTTCTACGTTTAGATGATTTGTACGAAGTAAGTTTGATATTTTCGAGAGCTAGGGAGATGTTTTAGTTGCATATTGTCAAATTGGAAGATATTAATTTTTTTTTAATTGATTTGTGAATGGAATCGTCTTAACTGGCTCTTTAAGTTTTAGTATTAAATTTTCATTAGTGTAGTTAAAGATTATTATTAGTGTTGTCACGATGCCCTTTTTTGCTGTAGTTGATGTTTCTGGTATATAGATGTTATCTATGGTTTGTTCTGGTATTATAACACGAATGTTGTTTTGGTCTACAGGCAATTTAATTCAAACTGCTTCATGCGTCTTTATTGAAAACTTAAATAGTTGCTCCTCTTGTGGTTGTCGGTAAAGAAGGGGAATTTGAATATTGTCATTTATTAGCTTTTTGTTTACTAGGTCAATTTGAAGTTGAAATTTTATAAGTTCTATTAAACCTTTTATACCATCAAAATACTCGTGGAAATTGAAAGAATGAAGGAGATATTTCCGGGAGATTTAAATTCTGCAAATGTTGGAAAATCTGCTTTAAACAATACTTCTTTTCATCCAGTACCTGTTTTTAATTTTGCAGGAAAGTAATAGATTTTATTTGGAAAATATTTTTCGGCTTTTTCTGGGTTTAAAATTGAATGATAGCATCCTGTGTCGATTAATAATTTTAACGGGGGTTTACTAATTTTAATATACTGTAAACTATTATTTATTTCGGTGTACATTTCGAAAGTTACGTTGTGGGTTCTATTTGACTGATATCGTGAAAATTTTCCGGTTTATCGTAGTAATAATCATATGTATCAGGTTCATCGTTAGCATTTATGTATTCTAGTTGTAATTCAGTTTTGCTGTTGTCTAAGTCAGAGTTCGGTATTTGACAGTTTATATTTGCGTCGATTTGATATAGTTCTTGAGAAATAAAATTTCTATGGCCAGATGGTTTGAAGATAATGGATTTTTTGGTATTATTCGGAATTGAAAGTCTTGATGTTGTAGATATCGGTTCTGGTTTATTTTGTGGGCCTATTGGTTTGAATACATTTCTAGGCGAACCAAAAACTTCTCTATTCGTAGGATAATATCTTGGAATTGGACGAAGTACATTTATGGGGCCTCTGGGAAATGGTGGCTTGAAGATTTCAAATGTTTGAATGGGTTGTGTGTGATTGAATGGTGAATTAAAATTTTGGAAAGGCTGTTTGTTGAAATTGCTTTTAAATTGTGTAGGTGGAATCATATTAGAAAACGGTTGTGGTCTAATAAAATTATTTTGAAAATAGGTTCTGTGATAAATAATAATGCATTTTCTAGACAAGTTGGTTGTTTTAGTCTGATTATACTTTATATTTGGCTTGGTAGTCCTCGAATCCTCAGACTAGCCTGTTCATATTGTTTTAGCTGGATGAGTTTAGTTTGTGCATCCATCTGATTATCACTGAAGGAGTTGATTTTTTGCGTTAGGTGGCTTCGCAAAATTTATAATCTCTTCCCGAAGTCTAAAGAGTTTTCGTTTTTGTTCGGGTAGGCGAGTAGAAGATCTTGCTCTTAGCATTCGAGATTTCTTTTATTTCCAAAACAATCAATTAAGGCTTGTTTAATTTCTTGCCAAGTTCTTAGATCTAATCGGTTTCCTACTAAGATTTGTGCTCTGTCTTTCAGGTTAATTTGGGTAATTTTAATCAAATAGTTCTGAAGGGTGTTATCGTTGTTATTGCCGTATGTATCAAAAATAAAGTCTATAGCTGAAATAAAGCTGGTAAGACAATGTGGATTACCGTCGTATGGAGGAATGGTATCGATATATATATATATATATATATATATATATATATATATATATATATATATATATATATATATATATATATATATATATAATATAATATAATATAATATAATATAATAAGGATTGGAACATATATAAAATAAGGATAATATGCCATGAAATATCAACAGGATAATAATCCGAAACATACTGCTAGGAAAACGAAACAATTTTTTATTGACAATATGGCCTTTCCAATCGTCGGATCTCAACTCCATGAAGAACTTGCGAACTAACCTCAAGAATGTCATGGGTAAACATAAAACCAGAAACAAGCTTGAACTTTGGGAAGTGATTAAAAAAGAATGGAAAGCTATCCATTAGACATGTGTCAAAAACTTGTAAACCCTATGCCCAAAGATGCGTCGAAATAATAAAACACAAAGGTCATAAAACTAACTATTAAATGTTCAAAAAATGTTTATGTGTTATTTAGTACATTCGTTAGCTGTTAAATAGTATGTATTGTGCTTGTTTTTTGGTTGGCTCTATTTTTAGGTTAAATATTATGTTTACAGTATTTATTAAAGCTAAATTTGATATGTTTTCCTTTTGCTTGTTATATATTTATATAATACAGTTATTATACTAATTAATACTATTACAACTTTATTTGCCAAACAGTGTCTTTCATTGCAATAGCTGTATTTCTCTGGCCACCATTACATTTCAACTAATACTGATACCTCACATTTTGTAAAGGCGCCTGTATATTAAATATCCCAAAAAGTTACGATTTCCTAAGAAAGCGGTGCCGTTATTTAGCGGCCGTGATAACTCGTGATGCGGCGAATGGAAGAAAACGGCCATAAGAACGGCGACCAGAGATGTCATCTTAAAAATAGACGGTCAACCGACAGCGAGCATATTGCGGTAGAGAATGGACGATTTAGACATAGCATTATTATTATATTTGGAAAACTATCGTTTAGAGGAAAGTGAGATATATAGAAATCGTGCTACAGAGGATGCATTTAAATTTTTTTAAGTTGCCTTTTCCATAGTTTTTGTTCTTCACATTACATAAAGCTTCATAATTTCTTACATAATCAATCAATATTTTATCATCTTCGCTGGTCCAAACTACGTTTGCCCTCATTTTTTATTTTAAAATGGTCACCGCTACACGGGAAAAAACCACTACTGTTTACCACCGCTATGACGGCTGTCGTGCAGGAGTGACCATACCGCGATTTGACATTACGCTCACAATTAACGCTCTCTAGGAAACAAATGCCATCAGGTTGGTATGGACAACGTTTTACATTACATTACGCTACATTACGGCCGCTAGATAATGACACCACCTTCATAGGAAATCGTAGCTTAACTGAAAAGCATACATACAATATTAAAACAATTTCTAAATAAACAAGTTTTAAATCATTCAGTAGAAAATATTGCTAGTGTATGAGATAGTATGGAACAATAACGATCTAGAACATTATTAGAACGTCAGACCTAGAAAAAGACCATGATGATTTATACTTCAAGGAATACATATGTATGTAAAAATTTCTTGTGAAGGTTCTGAAAAAGACCAGATAAAATGAAATCTCCCTAACGACATTTCAAGTCATATTCAAGTCCTAGTATTAAAAATTTCTACTTCGACGCTTCTTCGGTTCCGTTTTCCAGGTGAGAATTTAGACAAATGAAAAAAAATGCGATATCTTTCCGCAAACCGGTAACGAAACGCCGATTCCTTTGAATATCAAAGAGCAATGATGAGACGCCAACATCGATCGATATTTTAAATTTAAAAGAATTCATATTTACTAGAATTTCAACCTTCATCGAGTTGGACTACAAAATTTCGACATGAAAATTGATTTAATATGAGTTTATTATTGAATTAAAGTTCGGAGTATGAACATCAGAATAGTTTTTCTTTCTGCAAATTAATTGAAATGAAAACATTTCTTGGGAAGAAATGAAAAAAAAATTATTAAATTTTTCAATTAAATTTCCACTATATTTAAAACTTCTTTGTATTACAACTGTTTCAATACACTTCTGTGTATCAATCAAATACGAGCTATATTAAACTAACACTAAGAAAAATATTCCGCTAGGTTCAAGAGAATAAATTAAGTTATATAAAGGAACAAAATAATTCTCATATTAATATATTAAAAATAAATTAAAAAATATTACATAATTTAAAAAAATAAAACATTTAGAGAGTAACTAGAAATTAAAAAAAGGTAATTTCGATATTTTGCGAACGCTTGGCTGCTATGTTTGTGACGTCAGAATACTAAAGTATTTTCACGTCAATACTGTCAACGGCTTCTATTCATATATATACTGTCAAAATTATTGTTGCTTAAGGTCAAAATAAAATATTGTTGATTCTTAATTTAGTTCAGTAATGTGTAACAAAAGGTTCATAAAGGCTAATTCTGAGAATATCAGGTATATTATGGATCCGGATATTTCTATGGCCACATATGTTATTGTCTGAAAAAATGACATTCGGTTCAATTCAGCTAAAGTTTGAGGTGCTAAAGCACCGATTTAAGTTTAAAGAAAATAATAATAATGTAAATGTAAATAAGAAACAAAATATTTCTATTAAATATAATTAAACTATTTGTAGGGTGTTATGAGAAAGTTACGCTGACAAGGCTATAAGTTTTGTTCAATTAACTTCAAAAATGGTATTTGCACTGTAAAATGACGTGTATGTCCAGAATACAAAGTTCGGAGTAAAATTTATACATTTACCTTGATTATTAGTGAAAAATTAAGAAAAGTTCAAGACACTCAATGTCACGATTGTGCAGCTTTAGCAGATAATAAATACTCAAAGAAAAAAATATAAATAGTAATATTTTGTATATATTTGTAATATTGGTAATATTGGTTTTCAAAAATAATGAAAAATGTTAAATATGGAACAATCAAAAGATATTTTCTAGTTTTGTAACTATTTTTTGAGCGGAAAAACAATATAAATCATAATTAGAAAAACAAAACACATAAATACTGTTTAAATTGCTAATTGCATTTCAATAAAAAATATACTGTTAAATATATATAATAAAACTTCCCCCAACTAGGATAATACAGTAGATTATAATATGTAAACAACATTAATAAAATAATTTAAGATTAATTTAATAAGATAAAATAATTAAGATTTAATTAAGATAAATAATAAATAAGAATAAAAACAATCACTACCAATCTTATATACATATTTGTTTCATTGCTTTCACTGAAGTTTGCAATGCTTTTGAAACCACATCGATTCATCAAACCACCACACTAAACTCTATTAACAATATTTTCAAAAAAAAATCCACCCATACTACATTATTGCTTCAATTAAGGTTTTCAGTATTTTTAAAACAATGGCGATTTTTCGCCTTATATGTTTTACAAACCACCACATTAGACTCTTAATAATATTTGGAAATATAAATAAATCTGGCTGCCAACTAACTCCAATGCATGACAAGTCAGAGATTTCCCACATAAGAAAATGCACCTTTTTGAGTGGAAAACTTTTACAGTCGAAATGTGGGACTCTCCTGTTAAGGTCTACCCATTAGAAAACCATTATGTACCACAACATATCCTTAGACCACTGTCAGCCTACCATCAGTATTCAATGCCTATAATAAATTTCTAACCTATGTTTAAACATACCTTATCAAATAAATATGTTCAGTTAATAGATGAAATGTACCAAAATCCTGAAAAACACAAAATATTTAAATTGTTTTGTTATATTTAGAATAGAAATATACCATTTCTTTACTTTTTGTTTGAATAGTAGGTTTGCTTTTCTATTTTTCGTTTTTTTGCATACTCTTTCAGATGTTTGTTTTGATTCCATGGAAAACTGCTTTGCCAGTCCTTAACTAGTACACGTTCATCCAACTGATCACACAAAGTTCTGTACTCTTCGACCATCTACAAATTAGATTATCCTGCAAAACTTTCATAACTATAAGACTTTTCATATACGATGACCTTCCAAATTGGTAGTTGAATTTTGTTCTTGTCTATTCTTGTCTAATACTTGAATATTATTATTCGTATCCTACAAAATAAACGATCCTGTAGGGCTTTCTCACTGTTACTACCCTCGGTTGGGTTGCTACATGTAGATTCTTTGCGGACACGCAGGAATGTTCCTTCTTATAAATTTGTCACGTTAATTAGTGCCTACATGAATTAAATAATATAAATAAAAATTATAAAAACGAATGCAAAAAACAAAAGGAACCCTAATCTGATTTCATTCTGAACTTACCTTTGAGCCTCCATATCTTATGTAAAGATTTATGAGTATATCGTCGAAAACAGCACCGAAAGCCTAAATAACAATTAAAAGCAAGTATATTTTCAAATCGACAGCAAACCAACAAATGCAGTTATGGATATAGGTTAAACATATAGAACAATGACTAAGATCGATAAATTGTTTTATTTACCCGAGACTCCGATTTTATCCGAACGTGCTTTCAGAAAGAGTGCAAAAGAAAATTTCGGTATAACCTAACTGCTCCGAGCCGAACCGATATTAGCGATATTGACCTTCGGTACAACTGTGAGGTCACAATTATTCACGAATTTTTCGGGAATTGTCGGCGTGTCATCGGTACCAGGTTTAAAAATTTATTTTCAATTCGATATAACTTTTTAATTATAAGGAAAAGAAATAAAAGTAATTTTGTTATAAAACTTATATATGACTTCTCCATTTATGACAAAAAAAATGTTTAAAACCCAAATTGTAATACATACAAGTTTTAAAAATAGTGGAAATTTAGACATAATTCTTAATTCGTTTTTCTACAGTATATTTTCACGTGCTCTCTCGATAAGGTGAATTTAAATTTGAAGAAAGTAATAATATTTAAAAAGCGGCAGAAAAAACAGCTGGATCACGTAAGGCTAATGTAAACCCTAAAGCAAAACGGAAGCGTTGATAGTATTTATATGGAATTTAACAGAACACATAGAGATAAATAAGAAATATTGTCAACTAGTATCAATAAGCAACACAAATGAAGAGAAATACACCAATTATAATGAAAATAAACATGAAAAAAATTAAACATCCCCCAAACGAATCCCAAAAATATGATCCGACATAATACGATTAGCATGGACCTAAACAAATGACGCAATTAAATGATGTCGAAATTCGCCTAGGCGAATACAATATAACCAATAAACTAATCAAATATGGTGGTGAGGCTCTCGCTCTAGAATTACTGATATTCTAGATACCGATATTCTAAAGGATGTTACAATAAGAGCGCAATATTTGAATTGCGCGCCATTTGGGTTGTTATGATTCGATAGGGCCAAAATTGTGGCAGGTCGATAAGAAACAAATAGGAGTTAATAAACGTGGAGCGCTACACGATACGTGGAGCGCAACGCGTCCTTATTGCTAAACATTTACAATGTTACTACGATTCGTAAAGTGCGTCCGATTTTCGGTAGAAATAATGTACGAAATTTATTAACTGTTAAAATAATAATCGAAAAATTCGAAAATACTAGTTCAGTTATTGATTGGTGGTGGTCGTTCGTAGTGGTCGTTCAGAACAAAGCATCACGGCAGTTCGTGAGAGTGTGGCCGAGAGCCTTCGATACGTCATCGTGCACAAGAATTGGACATTTCAACAGCCACTCTTAACCGCATTCTTACTAAAGATTTGCATATCCATGCTTACAAAGTGCAATTGACTCAACAACTTCTGTCAACAGACCATGCACAGCGAAGGGAGTTCACCAATTGGATCATTGGACAATATTTTGTGGACATATACCCGATTTTGTGGACATATCATCTTCAGCGACGAGGCCCATTTTCACCTCGATGACTTCATTAATAGGCACAATTTGGGATTTATCTTGGGATAAATTCAGGAATTATTCATCAAAAACAAATGCATTTCCAAAATGTCACTATCTATTGTGCATTGTAGTCTGGAAGAATCAATGGACTATTTTTCTTTGAAAAAAATTGGCGAATATAATCGTGACATGATAACCCAGTTCTATGTCCCTCAATTGGAAGATATTGCTCTTGAAGTGGTTTCAACAGGATGGTCCTATTTGCTACACCTCCCAGGAAATATTGACATGTCATCTCCGGTTTTGGTGACCCCAATTGACTGCCACAATCTTGAAATTTAACACCTATGGACACTTAACACAATTAACACACAAACCCACGACCATTCAAGCACTGAAGGCCGAAATTGAACCCTGTATCAACGAAATGCCGCGACATTTATGCAAAACCGTTATTGAAAAATTTGCGAAAAGAGTACGCGTGTGCCTCCAAAGCATGTGTTGTTCCATACATAATTTCTAAGTATCTATATTATAAATTAATCAATACTTTGCAACAAAAAAAATCTTGTTTTATTTAAAATTCACATCTTGCGCGTTAATTGAACCACTCTTGTAGACCCGTCTAATCGGATCCGTCCATCTAATCGGCGAAATAGAATAACCATATTTATATATTTAAAAATTAAAATTAAAAATAACAATGCTTTTGAAAAAAAAGATTAACCGTGAATACAATATTAATATTCATCAGATCACTAAATATGCAATTGAATATAACACTGTCGTTTATGAATCTTTTATAGACCTTACTAAAGAATTCGATAGAGTAAACTACCTGAGTGACGTCTTAAAAACAGTACTTAATGTAAACATAAAACAACATTAAAACCATGGAAAAACTGAATGAAAACAGGAGAACATTAATAAAAGTAAAGCTCAAACTTACCAGAGAGGTACGCAGATACCGAAGGCTAACAATGAGATAACCATAGTCCTCTTTTGATCAACTTTATGAATAAAATAATAAAGATAGACAGATAAAATAACCAACAACGAAAATGTTGAATGAATATGTCAACAAACATATGATGGTGAACATTATGGTCGGAGAAAAATAAAAGGGTGACGTAGACACAGGCGTTAAGCTGAGTTTGATGTTGAGTAGCATGTACCCCGAACAGTAGACATTGTTAGCTTCTGGAAGACATTTAATTGTTCTTAGATAAAATTTAATATTTATTGTCATGTCAGTAACTGAAGCTATTTATGTGATAAAAATTACGTATTCTATTGATTAACTGAACTAGATTAAGGATTGACTAAATTGACTGTTGTGGAAGTACAGTCAAAGCTCCTTACTCGCGGTTTCGTTATTCGCATTTTCAGTATTCGCAGATTAAAAAATTGTAACCACTTCTTGTATTCGCCGCTAAAAAGGTCTTTATTCGCAGATCCAAAACTAATGATACATATTATATTTCCAGAATAATATGTATTTATTTACCAGTTACCTTTCAAAACAAACAAGTCGTATAAGTATAAAGGCACATTTTAAAGAGCAATTACGCACATTTTAAAGAATCTGGTGATGACACATGAATAGAAGATTTCGAGCATGGGAAGATTGGTTCAATAAATTCACGGTACGACAATCACTGCATAACATAAAAATTGGTGGGGAAGCAACATAATAATAATAATAATATTTGGCTCTACAGGCCAGTGGCCCTTGGCTTCGAGTTATTTCATTCTTATTTTCCATTTTTTTCGGTCCAAAGCATCTTTCTTCCAATCCCTTACTGCTACTTTTCTCAAATCATTCACCACCTCATCCGGCCAGTTCTTCCTCGGTCGGCCTTTTCTTCTCTTTCCCCCTTCGCCTCTCATCAGTATTCCTCTAAACCATCTCTCGTCGAGCATCCTCGCTATGTGTCCCAGCCATCTAGCTCTCTGCGCTCTCACCACCTGAACAATGTTTGTTTTTTTTGTACTGTTCTTATATTTATTTATTTGTTCTTCTTCTGAATTCGTTCTAAACTTTAATTCTTCCAAAAATCCTCCTTAATATTTTACGTTCCCAGACTTCTAGCTTACGTTCTTCCTTATTCGTCATTATCTATGTCTCGCATGCATAGGTAACCGTGGGCCTTAGTAGTGTTTGATACATTCTTACTTTTGTTGCTCTTATTATATTATTTGCCCTTAAAACCTTTGACAACATTCCTGCGGCTTTGCTTTCTTTCGCTAGTATCAAGGAATAATCCATCCCTTTAAGCTCTATTACATTAAACAAACTTTTAAAATCATACTTGACACCTTGGAATGTCATATGTAATGCAATATCATTGTTGTGCAATGCTTAAAAAGATTTTAACATAGCAAAGTGTATTGTTAACATAAAAGAATAATTGCAAGAGCTAAAACTATACACATTGAAATCATGTCGGACAAAACTGTGGCCTGATCTAACTGTCGGTAATGATGAAGAATACGTGCAAACTCAAGCATGATGAACATTGATGATCTTGACGTGGGAATTAATGTAGAACGAGGTGTACAGCAGGGTGACGCAATATCGCCTATTCTTTTCTCTGCTGGCCTTGAAGAGTATGAAGTATTCCGTAAACTGGATTGGGAATAGGATGGTGTAAAGATCAATGGTGCAAACTTAAACCACTTTAGATTTCCAGATGATATCTTTCTCCTTTCACAAGACCCAGAGGAGCTGCAAAGACGCATACAAGAACTGCAAAGGGCTGGCGAACCATTTGGCTTGAAAATAAACCTGAAAAAGGGTCAGGTAATGTTCAATAACTTCGGTCAGGACAGAAGAATTTCAGTTTTATGAAGGGATTTGGAGATTGTGGACAGCTTTATATATCTTGGGCAGAGGATTTCAATGGAGGGGAATACCACCCGGGAGGTGGAACGGCGTGTTAAATGTGGCTGGCAGGCATTTGGTAGGCTCAACATTGTGCCTAAAAGCAGACTCCCACTTTGCCTGAAAAAAAGAGACCTTCATTCTGCAGTGGATCGACATGGTCTGATGATATATATATATATATATATATATATATATATATATATATATATATATATATATATATATAGGAAAGGGCCTCAGTAATCGCCGTTATTTCTGCCGACAAGATACTACACAGTGGATGAAGGCGATGGCTTCAGGAGAATTCCCCCTGCAAGAATGCGCATCAGTGAATTCACTATAGCAGGTTGAGAAGATATGATAGGAGATGTTATGATTAGTTAACAACGTTAATCATCTCCTCCCCATCTTATCTGACTAAAATCTTAATTCAAGGTATTTATCAAGATAATTCTCGGTCGGATTTTACCAGTTTGTGTTGACTTTTTTGAAGAGGCCCATGTCAATCTACCATAACAAGATCTTCTAACCGTTCTCCCATACCCCCCGTTCCAAACACGTTTGTGACAAGTTAGGTACAAAAAAAACTACAATGGTTCAAAAAG
The DNA here is from genome assembly GCA_031761425.1 of Cosmopolites sordidus. Lineage (NCBI taxonomy): Eukaryota > Metazoa > Arthropoda > Insecta > Coleoptera > Curculionidae > Cosmopolites > Cosmopolites sordidus. The sequence goes on along the minus strand of JARFXV010001480.1, from coordinate 867,432 downwards.
TTTACTGAGTCTACATGGACTTGGAGAATTTAAGATATACTGATGGTGGCTTGTGTTACTACTACCTTATAAAGAATTAGATGATCTATTTCAGTCTATACCACGATGTATAGTAGAGTGTCTGGATAACTGAGGTTTAAAAAAGCATTCTGGATGTTGCAATATACAAGAAGTCCCAGGAGAAAGTTTCTATTTCATTGCTTCGCTGCGCAAACGCAACAACTGAGAGGAGCGCGGGGTGCATGTTATTCGGTATCTCCGTGTTTAGGAATTTAGCCGGTATGCAGCGTTTTTCGGGAGCAGACTGTGCGTTGTGTGTGCAAGAATTTTACAAAAATAATCATTCGTTTTGCAGTTATCGTAGAATACAAGTTACGTGGAACACATACAACACACATCATGAAACACAAGCCTCAAAAACCTCTACTTTCGCCTAAAGTCGCTGTATGGGCTGCAATGTCAGTGCGAGGAATAAGCAACCGATACTTTTTTAAAGACGGTAGGGGACTGAAGAAACACTATGTTTACACATCTGTCATTGACATTCTTTGACCAAGGTATGTTGTAGCTGAACTGGGTCGTTTGGAAGGAGAACATTATCACCTGCGCATTTAAGATAGCACCATTCATATCTATTCAATTTTGTCCCCAGTCCGCTTTGCGGAACTCCTCTTCAAGGAAGGATGAGAAAAGAACAGGCGATTTGCCCCATCCTGCAGTATACATCAGTGTCATAGTTGCTGGATAACCAAGATATGGTCTATTGTACTGCATACTTCTGAATCCTACCATTTCTTTAGATTATACACCATTTAATGTGATTAATATTCTTTTAGCTATTATCTTGGTAAAAATTTTGTACATGAATGAAACGATACTTATCGGATGGTAGTTAATTAAATTTTCCTGCACTCCTTTTCTATGCAGAAGAATCACTTCCGCATTTTTCCATAAGTTGCGTAGTTTTTTTAGGCTTTTTGAGTACAATTTTGCAAGTGTTTTAAGTAAAGTTTAATCATCAGCTTTTTGCATTACAAGTACACACACACACACACCCACACATAGACTCACACGCACACGCACGCACACGCACGCACGTACGCACGCACGCACGCACCCACTCACACACACACATACGCACACCCACGCACGAACGCACGCTCGCATGCATGCACGCACTCATGCACACACCCATGCCTACAAAAACACACATACGTACCCACACACACATGCACACACGCACCAGTGCACACACCCATGCCCACAAACACACACACACAGGCTCGCACACACCCACACACCCACGCACACACACACGCGCACACCCACGCACTCACGCACGCACCCACGCACGCACGCACCCACGCACCTATGCACCCACGCACCACACACCCACGCACCACACACCCACGCGCACACGCACACACACGCACATGCACGCATGCACGCATGCACGCACGCACACACACACACACACACACACACACACACACACACACACACACACACACACACACACACACACACACACACACACACACACACAGCTGCTGAATTTCCAGCGAAATTAAAAGCAATCATCAAACGAGGGAATTATCCTCCTGAATTGGTATTCAGTGTTGATCAAACGCATCTTTTCTGTCAAAACATATATTATTATTCCGTGAATAAAAGCGAGGACCTGAATTTAAAGCAGCAAAGATGGTTTAACTCTGCTACTGGGTGGTAAGGTTAATGGAGACTTTAAATTTAAACCAGTGCTTGTTTATTTTTCCAAAACCCCATGAGTAACGAAGGGAATTTCAAAATCAACTTTACGAATAATTTGGGAGTCCAATAAAAAATCTTGGGGTACTATGAGAATTTTCCAGAAATGGTATTCCGCATAAAGCTGACGAAGAAGATAAACAATCAATTAATGATTTTTGAAAAACTACAATATCATGGATGCTGTAGACAACATCAATCTTTCCTGGAATGAGGTGACCTAGAAGTGTTTGAAAGGAGTATGGAAAAATGTATGGAGCTAAGCAAGGATGTTGATACAATAGAATCCATTGTTGATATCGGCGAAATTGTCAAGCTACTTAATGAAAAAGGGTTGGATAATATAAATGGTGAAAGTCTTCCCAACAACGATCTTATAGAATTAGTAGAAAAATAAGTTCAAACCCGCATCGCAAACCGAACTTCTTTGCTCGAACTTTTTTGAGTGCGAATGTTTAAAGAGATGTTTTATTACGCAATATTACAACACGTGGCCTTGATCTTTGTGATAACTAAATTAAATTAAACTAAATTCAAACGTTTTGATTCCACCGGTTTGAAATGGCGGACAATCAACCAACTGAAGAACATTTACGTCATTGAATCCTGTTTCATTTTCGATCGGGTGTTAATGCAACGGGTGCACCAAAGAAAATTTGTGATGTGTATAGAGACTTAATGAAAGTCAATAAGTGCCAACGCTGGTTTAGAAAAATTTCTAATGGTAATTTTGACTTATTTGATAGCGATCGAAGTGGACGCCCTGTAGACTTTGATAATGACGCTTTAAAATCACTGGTGGAAACTGATGCCAAACTGAGTATCCAGGAAATAGGAAACATTCTTCAGGTTACTTGGTCAACAGTCCAAAGGTATCTTCAAGAAATAAAATTTTCATTTATTCCAATTTATGAAATATTCTTTAAGGAATAAAAATTTCAAAAATATCGATGATGTGCTAGCTCACCTAGAAACATATTTTTCTTCAAAGGAAACAAGGACACAGGAACATCAGGAGATTTAAAAATCATCAAGATGATAAAAGGTTTTACATAACGACGGGGTTTACATAATCGACTGAAGATATAATTAAATTATATGATATAATTATGTTAGATCGTAGTGTTTCGCGGATGGAAGAATACATTAGACTATTAGTCCGGGAGTACATCCGATCGTTTGTGTCCCGTTTGTTGAGAACGGCAGACGTTTCGCCAAGGTCAGACTTGGCATTTTCAATGCTTGTCTGAAGTCTTCAGAAAAAGTTTCAGGCGATCGGATGTACTCCCGGGCTAATAGTCTAATATATATATATCATCATCAATCCATATCAATCCACTGCAGGATTAAGGCCGCTTCAGCATGCTTCCAACTCTCGCGGTTCTGAGCTTTCCTTTAGGATTCGGGTCCAATATACTTAATAATATCATCAGTCCATCGTGTGTTCGGTCTTCTCCGTGGACGTTTGCGATCAAGCGGTATCCAGTCCAGGACCGTCCTGGTCCATCTGTCGTCCCATCGCCTCGCTCAAAGCCTGCCCACTTCCATTTGAATTGCTTTATTCTTCCAATGATGTCATTCACTTTCGTTTGTTCTCTAATCCATGTGCAGGTCTTTCTATCCCGTCTAGTGATGCCAAGCATACATCTTTCCATTCCTCTCTGTGCTACTCGAAGTTATTGAACTGACTGTGATGTGAGTGTCCAGGTCTCACTTCCGTATGTCATAACGGGCAGCTTTTCTTTCTCAGCTTTTGCTTAGCTTTGTTAATTCCCCTGTTTTCTTCCAGGGTTTTTGCACTAGCTATATATATATAGCTATATATATATATATATATATATATATATATATATATATATATATATATATATATATATATATATACTAGCTATATATATATATATATATATATATATATATATATATATATATATATATATATATCTTTGTGTGTATGTGTTGAATTTTGTAGTCCATCCGCATTTTAAATTCGAATAATACAACAACCAAGTTGTTACATGCCTTGGAACTATTCTATGTGAAATAACATCCAATGGCATTAATGTTTGAAAACATTACTTCTACCAAAACACATTCTGTCAATCCTAGTTCCGACCCCTTTTTAAGGTAATTGAGGTGTCCGCAATTGTCCAAGTTACCTTGGCAATATAATAATATAACATAATATAATATAATATAATATAATATAATATAATATAATATAATATAATATAATATAATATAATATAATATAATATAATATAATATAATATAATATAATATAATATAATATAATATAATATAATATAATATAATATAATATAATATAATATAATATAATATAATATAATATAATTTAATATAATATAATATAATATAATATAATATAATATAATATAATAATAATATAATAATTTTTTCGTTTGATAACAAACGCTATTGAAAGAACGAACACGCTAAAAAAACTTTCAACCCATACCGGACCAGCGTGGCAGATTATAGTCCATCCCTTCAATGGTCATCACAACTTTAAACACGACCCTCATTCCCCAGAGGGGTAACTAACTGCGGCAAAAATTAAGATAAAGAATGATAAAGTTAAGAATTATATGGACAAAAGTTGAGATAAACTGTTAAAAAGAACATGAAAGAATACTAATGTTAATAAAAAGCAAGGTAAATTCTGATAAGATGTTATAGAAGAACAGCGATTTTGAGATTGCCTTGTCGAGCCGCTTTATTGTGTAGCAATATCCGGTGCTACTAGTGCAAAAAATACTGGAAAAAAGAAAGATAATAAAGTTAAACACATGCTGAGAAATAAAAGGACGCCCGTAAATGTTCATAGTAATGTGTGAGGATGACACAATGTGCAGGGCAAGTGCGGACATATTGGAAGGTGTGAGAAAATGTTAATCAAATTTATATGAAGATCAGATTTAGCCAAATGCAGCAAAAACCACAGAAGAGCAAATACCAGATATGAAGATGAAAGGACAAGTGTAATAAAATCGATGAAGGATAACATAGCTCCAGGAAAAGGCGGTGTAATTGTTGTAATGCAAAAAGCTGGTAATTAAAATTTACTTAAAACACTGGCAACATTGTACTCAAAAAGCCTCAAAGAAAAAAACTACCCAACTTATGGTAAAATGTGGAAGTAATTCTTCTGCATAGATAAGGAGTGCAGGAAAATTTAATTAACTACCATCCGATAAGCTTCCTTGATGTACAAAATTTTTACCAAGATAATAGGTAAAATAATATTAATCACATTAAATTGTGCATAATCAAAAGAGATGAGGATTCAGAATTGTAATAACAAAATACCGATTTTTGTAATAAAAATACAGATTTTTGGTACAAAAATAAATCATTTTACACCAACCTGCAGCATGATAGTTCTGTTCAGAATTATAGTAACTTAATTATTTACTACGTAGAAGTAGAACATTAGCACTTCAAAGCTTGTTAATTAGAAGTTTGTAATTACTTGTAAACTAGTCCAATGTCAGATCAACTTCTCCTCGTTCAATTTAATTAAGTACAAAAGCGAACGTAAGAAGGTACTTTCCTCTTCTTTAATCACATTAGAAATATATGGGTCACTTCTTTACAGTATTTTCAAGCAGCCATTCGGTATAATCAATTCGAATTAATATTTATCAAAGTAACGTAAGTAAATTACCATGGAGCATATGGTGTATTACTGAAATTAACTTCAAGAACATGTTGTAAAGAGATATCCAAGTTATGTGTTATATTTTAGGTTACTTTATTTTTTTTAGTGATGTATTTCTACACGTTTTTCATGTTACTACTAACGCGACTGCGCTTTTACAAAAGTAGGTTTTATCTAGACTTTAACAATATTTCAATTCTTCTATTGGAACCTTTCGTGTGAAACACTAAACTTGAGGAGATTTACCACCAAACACCTCAGGACATGATTTATTCTAATTTTAAAACTAAACTATGTTCTATTTATATGAAAACCCTATCTAACGGTAACGAAGCGTGTAAAAATCATTGAAAAAGTTGATTGAACGGAATAGGTCCTTTATCTCGGTTCATGATTTTCTTACATTTTTCTATTTAAATGTTTTCTTATGCATCCAAAGCCATATTATTATTAACACTTTTTATTAGTCTTAAATTTCTAATATGTATACTGTGATCATGTTCAATTGCATGCTGGGTGACACAAGATTTTTCATTTCTCCCATATCTAATGTGGGCAATATGTTCTTTATATCTTGTCAATATGCATCTTTTTGTTTGCCCAATATACCTTTGATCACAGTATTGACAATTAATTTCGTAAATCCCCCCTGATGATGCTAACATGGTTAGCAAAACGTGCGTCGAGAAGTTAAAAAAAGTGATTTAGTGTTTAGTCGTAAATATCTTGAAGTTTAATTTAACAATATTGTTTATATAATTCATGCACTTAAGGTAGTCGAATCAAATAGCGTAAAACTTATGGATCTACTAGTCTATCTAATGTATCTATGTATCTACTAGTCTATATAATGTATCTCCATGGTACAAGAGTGCGAAACCATCGGGCGCCAGTTAAATCATATTGATTTCCACTCTAATTACCCGAAAAATTAAATAGTCTTGTTATTACATCAATTTTATTTTTACGTGATAATTTTACATCATAAACCTGAAAATATGAAGTGGTCCCAAAAAAATTACAAACGTTTAAAACTGTATAATAAACTACTAGAGAGTTTTAAACATCTGCAAAATGATGCAAGTTTTTTATAACTCAAAGTTATTATAGCTTGGATGAATATCAACAACTAAATTATCCATTTATTACATCTTATTTAGTTACCTAGTACTAATTCGCCTATCTTGGAGCTTCAATGTCAAACGAAGGCAGCAACAGTGATGAGATCAGAAAAAGATGCGAAATGGTAAGATATACAATGCGAAATTTGCAAAAGTCTGGAGGATTGAGATATAACAGAAAACACAAAGAAACAGATAGTTAAAATAATAGTTTTCCAGTATTGCTATATCCCGCTGAATAATGTACCATTAAAAAACAAGACCTCAAGCCCATTGATTCTTTTGAAGTTTGGTGCTGGAGACGGGTCCTTCATATTTCATGGACTGCCAGACGAACAAACTCATCCGTTATTCAAGACTTTAATAAACCCTCAAAGTCATTCCAAATTATTCATAAACGAATACTAAGATTCTTCGGCCACAATGAACGCAGGATTGGCAATAACCTAGAAAGACTGGTGCTGCAGGATTGGTGCTGCAAGAAGTAGTCCGCAAAGGGTATGAGTTTCCACAACTCAGGACGCTTGGGTAAAAAAAAAATGAAGAAAAAGAGACTATGACTTTATACAAGCTTTCCATTTCAATTTAATTCATACAAGTTTTGAATTATTTTAAGAATTCAATAAATTATTAATATGTTATATTGATTTTGTTTTTTTTTTTAATTTCATATCCGTTTTTGATCGAGTTCAGTCTAATTTCTAAAACTAAACCATTTTTACGCATCACTCTGAATTGATTTGCCGTTTTCTTTGAGTTATACATCAGAATAAGCTTTACCGAACTCGGTATGAAGTTATTGCCTGTAGCCGATTATTTTGAATGCAAGTTGTGTCACATTGTAATAGATGCACAGCCGCATAAGATTGGTGTCACGTCATGTATCGACTCCAGACGTACTTTGACAATTGCTCTCAGCTAGTGAACTTCTCTAATATCGGGTAGGGTATAATTTCGGGTATGGTGGAAAAAAGAGAAGGTTTATAGAGAGAAAAAAAGCAATCAACATCATTGACTCAACAGCAGCATCAACATCATTGATAAAAGAAAGTGAAATTTGTGTCTTTATTTGTTATTGAAAGTGAAATTTGTTTCTTTAAAGTGGGACACAAAACCGACAACCTATCGGCAAGTAGCGAACGCAAACGCCAACCTCAGCCAGCACCTTCACAAGCGCTAACTTTACCACCCACACATTAGCCAAGTAAGGTTTGTTATATCAAATGGTAAATGTGTGGTGCCGACTTATTTCAGAATTCTATATGGATTCCTTTTGTCATGGAATTGCGCAAGATAATTAGGTATTAAATTGAAATCGTTCGAAAGATCAAGTTGTTATACCGAATATAGCCGCTTTTTATATCCAATGTATAACACTGAATTCAATCCGAAGTTCCTTCAAGTTCACTCAGAATAGTTCATTATATCAAGCTATAAAAAGTTTAATTCATCCATCGAACTTCCTGTATTTAGTTTGGCAGCTTATTTCTGCATCTTTTTTTAATTTTTATTGTTTTTATTTTAATTTTAACTACAACTGTATATTTACTGATAGTTTCTAAATCTATTAAAACTAGTCAAAAAGACTAACCATTAATTTTTCTCTAACAAATCTTAACTTAAATACTTATCAATTAAAGTTAATCCAATGATGTCCATTAGATTGTTCTAATGATTATGTCCACCCACTAACTAAGCTCTGCTTTTGCACACTACACGAAGTCACGAGGTTTAGTTCTCTTCAGTCTCTGAACATGATTTTGATTTTCCTGCAGTTGAAGAGCTTCTGCATTAACATGAAGGTTTAGCCTGGCTTTGTGTTTTCGATGAAGATCGGAGTTACGAATACACCGCTGTACACTTACTTATTTCGTGTATAAACACCTTGTTTTGGAATATTTATATTGTTTTATATATTACTATCATAGGCACATCCCCACAACTGGATGCCATATAGCCACATTAGTTTTAGGATTTGATTATATATTAGTATCTTGTTATTTATTGTCATCTTGGAATTTCTTCCTATAATTCAATGGTATTTTCTATATTTGATATCAAGCTCAGGTTTTTCCTTTTTTTATGCCAAGATATTTGATATTCAATTCCTAAGGAACGATTATATCATTTATATTTAGAGGAAGCTGCTCTGTTATTTTCTTGTTGGTAAAGTTGGCCTGTATAGATTTGAGTTCGTAGAGCTTGATTTTCCTTTTTTTTTTGGTCCAATTAACTATTTTATCGATTGCTGATTGTAGTTATCTAGTTAAGGTTTCTATGTTTTCTGGCTTTTGTTGTGGCTATTTCTGCAATATGGCTATTGCAGCGTCTTTCAGAGCTGGATGATCGTCGGTATAAAATATATATAAGACGGGATCAAGAACGCTTCTTTCAGGCACTTCCGCTCTAATTTCTTTCAAGTCAGGGTATTCGTCTTCTTGCTTTATTCTGAAGAGTCTGTCCGATATATATATACATACATATATATAAAGATATATATATATATATATATATATATATATATATATATATATATATATATATATATATATATATATATATATATATATATGTTTTGACGAATGTTTACACGGGTGTGAAATGTAATAATAGTTTCTCAAGTATAACGGGATAGCTGAACGAGTCAGCTAACACGGGATACCCGAGAAACTATTATTACATAAATATATATATATATATATATATATATATATATATATATATATATATATATATATATATATATATATATATATATATATATATATATATATATATGAGATGTCAATATCTCTACATATTCTTTAGACAGCATTTTGTTTCGTTTTGGCCTTTTGCCTTTTGCCACACTTTATCAAAAGCCTGAGTCACGTCTACGAAGACTGCAGAGCATATATGTTTTTCTTCCAGTGTACGTTCTATTTTCTCGGTGACACGGTGAACTTCACCAACGTTTGAATGTTTAGATCTGTAGCCAAATTGATAATCTGGTATCAGCTATTGTATCCTATGAGTGGTTTCGACCGTTTTACAAGCAGCTTTTCAAATAACTTTGAGATAATTGGCAACAATGAAATAAGCCTATAGGATTTGACCGTTGGATCAGTTGGTCGTTGGATAGTTTGCCTTGGTTTGATAATATGATTATTTCGGTTACTTTCCAGTTCGTGGGGGTATGTCTCAGTCGGAACGCTGCAGTGAACAGATATGTGAGCAGAGTATGCCTTTTCTGTGCAGCTGGTACATCATAATTGTTCTTAGAAAGAACATCGTAAGAATGCATGTTTTGCTCTTTGCGCCAAAAAAGTATTGAAATAATGAGGCAACAATTTAAGTTTTATTTTATGTATCAATCGAATGTTAGGCCCTTCAAGGGCCCGCGCAACGGAAAACTAGTCCAATAACTGCAACATTTCCTTTATCGGTATATACAGTTCGGTATATATTACAGTTCAACGCATAGCCTTATTCTGCTGTATTTGGAGTCTACCAATCTCTCGTTATTTAGGTAATGTCTGAATGGTTGTGGCATGTTCATATATTTTTCTTTATTTTTTTTACCTTATTTCTATGGTCTACCAACAAAACGCAAAACTAATATACCACTTCGCCCTATAGTTAGTAGTATAGATTCCCCATGTTATAAACTAGCAAAATTTTTATTAAATATTTTAAATCCACTTTCGGGTAGAACAAATTCATACATTAAAAATACTTCAGATTTTTTCGATATCATTTCCTTTCGATAAAATTACAAACCAAACTTTAATAGTTAGTTTCGACCGGTTTAACAGCAGCTTTTTAAATAACTTTGAGATAATTGGCAACAATGAAATAGGCCTATAGGATTTCACCGTTGGATCAATTAATCGTTAGATGGTTTGTCTGGCTTTGCTATCATGATTATTTCGGCTACTTTCCAGTTTGCGCGGGTATGTCTCAGTCGGAAGGCTGCCTTGAACAGATATGTGAGCAGAGTATGCCTTTTCTGTGAGCCGGTCGCGTTGGGGCGGACGGTAAGAGCAGCGCCCAGCGGAAGGAGAATAAATTGCCATTCCTCGACACTTTAATATTAAAACAAAACAACACATTAAAAACTACAGTTTACAGAAAAACGACAAACACAGATAGGTATTTCACTTTCTTTTCCGGTCACTCGAAATCGATCAAAATAGGAGTAATTAAAAGTTTATATGACAGAGCAAAACTTGTTTGTATCAACAGTGATACACTACAAAAAAAAACAAATTACATAAAAGACATTTACAAATTAATACAAAACAATTACCCAAAAATGTTTATAGATAAATCGTTTAAAACGTTTCATACCAGACAAAACAGACAAGTTATTAATAACAATAATAATAACGCTCAAACAATTAACCTCACAATTCCTTATATCCGCGGTATATCTGACACAATTAAAAGAGCAGGAAATAAATACACCATAAGAACGACATTTAAAATAAAAAATACTCTTAGATCTCTATTAACAAAAACTAAACCAAACAACACACAACAAAATACCAAAAATGTGGTTTATAAAATTCCCTGCGAATGTGGCAAATTCTATATAGGTGAGACATCTAGACCGTTAGATGTTAGAATAAAAAAGCACCTTCTTAGAAAGGGTTTTTAAACCTTTAAAACCCTTAAAAACCTTCTTAGAAAGGACGATTTTAATAAATCTAGAATTTGTCAACATGCATCGGAATCGGGTCATAAAATCAATTGGAATAATTCCAAAACGTTATTAAAAGAATCGGTAACAAAATACAGAAGATTAAAAGAAAAAAAAAAAAAAATATATATATATATATATATATATATATATATATATATATATATATATATATATATATATATATATATATATATATATATATATAATATAGAGACATACACAAAAAATATATTTACTATCTATCTTTTCATAATTTGTAGAAAGTAATATACTTGGTTTTTAGATTCATTTTTCAAAACGGGAGGATAATACTTCCCGAAATGTTAACGTTAAAAGTTTGTATATTTTTTTAGGACATTTTTATATTTTTAAAATTTTGTTCGTTAGGCAAATTTATTACAAAAAAGAATCACTGAAAAAATTGTCTCCGTTTGGTTTTTTGTTTTTACCCAGTGATTTTTTATTTATATAAGAACAGAGATTTTTAATATTTTTTGAGTTTTAGATACTGGCAAAAAACCCAAATAAAGAAAAAAATATACTCTCGTTATTTCATGATATTAGCACGAATATACAATAAGTAAAATGGGGCAAAACTATAGTATTGTATACAAGCCTCCTCGACCAGGGTAATAAATGTGACAATAGTCGACTAAAAAACCCCATTTTTTCCCAATCTTTCTACATAGATAACTGACATGATTACAAAATGTTAGCTGAGGATTAAAAAATACTTTCAAGTGTTTAATTTAATTTATAATTTTAATATCACAAATGTTTATATTTATTTTTAACCATAACTCATTAAATCTTTTGGAGTTTGCTTTAGACCCTATCACCATGTACCTCATTTTCAGTCCGTTTAATTTAAGATTATTTGTACATACCCATTTAAATAGTATTGCCAGTTCACTATTCAATGTTTCAACCATTTCAATGTTTCTCTCTTCTACAAACTGCCTACCAGCAACATGTGAGTCGTGATTGTATGTGTATTAATGTGCAAAATATCTATATTGTTAGTGGAAGCACCGTAACAATCAAGTGGTTGCTATACATACTTAGTTCTACTTTTCATTCTTTCAACTGCTCGTTGATAACATTTACCATTTTTATCAAACACTATGTGATCATATTTAATATGGGGTATCTTCAGGACATCACGTGCAAATTTGCAATTAGTACAATCCACTGTATTTAAATTACATTCTGAGCTTCTGTGATGTTTGTTATATAAAGGACAAACATCTTGTTGACTACACTTTGCCGCTTTATGTCCATACCTCCACTTGTAATTTGTAACATCGCAGCGCCCTGAAATATTCGTAGACCGGAAAATTATCCCAGTTAAAGAACACTCTTTTACTACATAACATGCATTTATCTACCGTCTCTACCGACACCTTCAATATAATATTACATAGTTTATTTCCTTTAAGAATATATTTTCGAAATACTTCGATATTCATATCTGTATTTCTAAGAAAACTCATTTGTGGCAATATATTTATTTCGAACACCAACCACAATTATTCTGGGATTAATATATTTGGGTATTTCTACGTCATAATTCTCAGATAGTTCTTCAATTGCTTCTATTTGTAATTTCTTCAGAGACTCGTTTTGGCATAGCTTCATCGTCGTAACAATTTCTTAAAATTTATATTGCATTAGCGCAAGAAATGTTTTGCTAGAAAATTTTATCAAATTTAATTATAAAAAATTATGGACAACAATATTTAACAATTACGAAAGATGCTATAACTTCTATCTTACGAAGCGAAATAATATGATACTTTTCTCAGATATCAAAGACAGTCATACAACTAAAAAATTAATAGTTGTAATAAATAGTAGCGTGCCAATATTTAAAACAAAAGTCACCCTATTTTTTGATCATAGTAGTATTTGAATATAATTTAGACAATAGGTGTATTTTTAGTTTACAATAATTTCCAAACTTATGTCCCCCGTATCAAAACTTTAGGTTCATCACCGAACCATTACATGTAAAGAATCTGCTGATAATCTGCCGTTAACATGGATAGCCAAACAGTCATCAAAAATATACAAATAAATTATTTAGTATTTTCTTGAATTAAAGACACAATTAGCTAGAATATACATTGAAAGAGATCAGTAAGACAGCGTTAATTTTTATCCGGAAATGGATTGTTTAAGGAATATTAGAACATTCTGCCAAAAAAAAAAACAAATAAAATTCAATATTTCTAATGAAACACTGCATCATTTCAAAAAGCACGTACTTCATACCCAATTCGGCAAAATTAAAAATTTCCACCACGACGCTTTCCGCGTCCGCTTTTCAGGTGGAAATCCAGACTAATTCGACGAAACGGAAGGAAAGCTGTGAGATTTTTCCACAAACAAGAATGAAACGACGATCTCTTTGAATATGAAAGTGCGATGATGAGATTCCAACTTGGACCGATATTTAAAATATAAAAGAAATCAAAATTACCGGAATTTCAATATTTTCCGAGTCAGAATGACGGATTTCAACTTTATTAAGAGTTTCTAATTAGTTTAACTTCAGAGCAACTTTGGCTTCCACAATTTAGTTTGACAAAAAAAAATAGGAAAGGAAGAAGTATTTTTGATTCATTAAACTCACGAAGGATTTATGTTAAACTTGTGTGATGGAGTGCTGCTCCTATTAATAGATTTGAATTAATATTGTTATAACTTTTCTTATTTGAGCATTTATAGTATTATACTCCTTTAATACATCATAACTTTTTGTAAAAAATAAACGCACTTTTAAAAACGCGAACAGTTACAATAAAATTTTGAAACAGGTACTGGTATGATAAAGCATTCACCCCATTATTATCACGCTTCAGATAAGAAATAATATATGAATCACAATGTTACCTCGGATGTGAAGCACTAAACTCAAAGGGACTTACCACTAAATACAAAGTCACAATAGTTTCTCGTTTCGCTAACCATGTTAGTATCATCATTAAATTGAATCATATGATGATGATTGCATCATCCTGATAATGAGGATGATTGAATCATCTCCTTTTAATAGGTCTTTCGGTTAATAATGTAATGTTATGTAATAAATTAGTTTAATTATCAAAGTTTTGGCCATCGTTAGCTATTACTTTTTTCCATCTTTCTGTCAAATAATGGATTCCGCACCAAAAGAATTTTTGGTTTTTTAAGGCAAACCATTCTTCAAGCCAAATTTGCCCATGTATATTGCACACTGCGTCGTGGCGTTGAAGGCTGGCCTGGATCTACCTTTTTTTAATACCACTTTTCATCACTTGTCACAACTTGATGTAAAAAACCTTTTATTTTCTGTTTGGTAAGCAAAATTTTACAAGTGGCTTTTCGCCTTTCAATGTCTATTTCCTTCAATTCATATGAAATCCAATTTCCTGCCATTTGGATCTTTCCTAATGCATGTAGACGTTCGGAAATGGTGGATTAAGCAACATTAAATACTTATGCCAATTGTTTCAACGTACGAATTAGTTTAATCTTCATCCAATTATGCTTGCAAATCTGCATCTTCAAACTTTTTAGGCTGTCCTGGACGCTCCTTGTCTTTTATAGCAAAATCCCCCCTTTTAAAGCATTTAAATCATTGTTCACACATTTTTTAAGCTAGCGGATTTTCACTATAAGCTTTAAGCAACAATGGATACCTTTTATCGATAACTTTTATCAGCCATTTTCTTTAAATTAAAGAAGGTTATTAAACTTCCCCGCAAAACGTTTCTTTTTCTAATATAAAATTCGACATATCCAAAATATTTTTTTGCACAATAACAATTAATAACAAAGTGACTTTTAATGGGGGGTGTTTACCCTCCAAAACGTCATTAGTCCTTACCAACAAATGTATTAGTAACGCCATCTCTTAGCAAAACTGACATTATTAACCGAAAGAGTTAGAGTCGGGCTTTTTTAACTATTTTTGACATTAGTTTATGAAAAACTAATATAAACTTAATCGTGAAAGTGATCCCTTTCAATTTCTATACAATTTCGCCGCCTTTTTAGAAAACCCTCGAATTCCAAATCGAAAGAACCTTGGTGGTTTTGACGTGATAAAATCATCGATGTTTTTTTCGACTTTCTCAAGAGATATGAGATGACTATCACCCAGGTAATAATGCAGAGATCAGAAGAGATAAAAAGCACAATGGGCCACATCTGAAGAATTCGCAGAGGGTGATAAAATTTTTCAGCAGAAATTAGTGATCACTTTCAGAATCCTTATTGCTGTACGTGGCAGTGCGATGTCCTAAAGTGAACTAACTTTCTCCCTTTTTCCCTGCCAGTATAAGTACTTCTTACTATTCCCTTCTCCCCTCCCATCCCCCTTCCTTCACCCCTTCTACTTCTCTCTTCCCTTCACCCCTAGCTTCTTGCCAGTCCCCTCTACCCTGTAGTATAGGGACTTTTTACGAATCAGTTGCCGCTGATAACGATCAAGAAAGGCTGTTTGACCATATTAGACACAGTAACACCTTTTTGATGTGGCTATTAGGTTTTGCGGTACTGACTGATGGCTCACCAGGAATAATCCATAACTGTTGCCTGTCAATGATCAAAGAGGATCCACTTTTTATCATGAACAAAGTTATTTTTCAATCTGGAGAGCTAGGAGGATAACACAACAGCAACAAATGTCTATTCTATTTTTCAGCTGTGAGTTTGTAAGAGAATCAAAGACGGTCCTTTTAAATTCTCCCCAGCTTGGGTCAACGTTTAAAAACGGCTGGCAGTGTTACTTCGAGTTCATGTCCGAGCTCTAGTGGTGTACGATAAGGATTTTCTACCAGTAATGCTTCCAATTCTGTATTCTGCAATTTTTTGACTGTCCTGGATGTTCCACATCATTTAAGTGAAAATTTCCAGTTCGGAATTGCCGAAACTATTTGTTACTGCAGTACTATACAGTGTTTTCATTTCAAAAATAGCCACATTATGTCTTTTAGCAATGAAAATTAGCTCTATACAAAAAACACGTCAATTTAGATATTGAGGGGGAAGTTCAAAACCAAAGTCCGTTATATTTTATGTTTCACCTCTTTACCTCCAGCCACTCCAAAAACTTTAAATGGCAATATCTGGTAATATATTATTTTAGAGATCTTGAAAATACTAATTAAACTGCGTTTACAAAACAGAAATAAGTTGTAACTAAAATACAACAGTAAATGAATGAAATAAATGTACTTTTAAAAACATGATTTAAAAATTTACATTATTAAGTGTTCAAAATGTCCACCGCTGTTAGCTAAACAATAGTATAATCTGTTCTCAAATAATTTTGACTTTTTGAAAGATGTCCTTATTAATTAACCTGTATGTATGCGTAATTCTATTTATTAGGTCCTGAATATCCTGCGGCAGAGTTTTGTATACAACTTCTTTAGATAACCCTAAAGAAAGAAATCCAATGATATTATATCTGGAGATCTCACCGGCCATTCCACAGCGCCTCTTCTGCCTATCTATTTGTCAAGAAACCTTTGGCCCAGCCATTGTTGAACACGTAATGCGTAATGTGGCGGTGCGCCGTCATTTTGTTCATCCAATAGTGGGTTTTCTTCTTCATCGACTTGGTTTTCTAAGGACTGTGTTATGAGTGGATCGATTTTATTTTCCAATAAGTCTAAGTACAATTCACCAGTTAAATGTTCTTCAATAATAATCTGACCAATAATTTCATTCCCCAAAATTCCAGCTCAAACGTTAATCTTTTGGAGAAACTGCTTATGATCCTCTCAAAAAACAAATGGATTGTTATTATACCAATACCTACTGTTATGTTTATTTACAAAGCCATTTAAGTAAAATTGAAACAAATATTCTTTATTAAATTTGAATCATTTTGGATTCTCTCAGTCATTATATCACAAAACTGAATCCTTCTGTCATAATCATCTTCGTTGAGCTACTGAAGAATACTAAATTTGTAAGGAAATAACTTGTTTTGTTTTTAAATTTTGTGTATGGAACTAATAAAAATGTTTCTAAACTTAGTGACTTGGACTTGAAGTAGTTGGATCAACAGTAAAATGGCCTAAAATGTCAGTCTGAGTGGGTTCATTAAAAACTCTCGGCTGCTTGTTCAGTTTGTTACACATGGACCCACTGTCTTCAAATTTTTCAACAAGTTTTATTACGTATTGATGTCCTATATTTTTAATAACCTAATAAGTAATCACACCTATCGTCAGCACCATAATTTGAAAATCGTTGAAAACAGTTGAAAATCGGCACTTCTGATAAAAATGTTTTTAATTTTAGCTGCAATGAGGAATAAAGTGTGCATTAAAACACAAATGAGCCACGAGTAAATAGTCTCTTATCTTGCTTTTTATTTTAGGAACAGAAAAATGGCATAAAATAAATTAAAACAAACATTGTAAGCACAATGTTGCAATTCCGATAAATACTTTTTAAAATTTATTTTTCTCAATATTACAAGAATGGATCAACGGATTTCAGTTTTATAAAGGCAGTCTAATTAGGATTTTCAAGACCTTCAAAATAATATGTTACAAGATAGGGTTTGCAAAAAAATTTTAGATAGAGATGACTAGAAGTAAGGAGGTGTAACATAAAATATAAGGGACATTGGTTTTGAACTTTCCCCTGGATATCTAAATTGGCGTATTTTTTATTTAGAGTAACATTTTTCATAGTTAAAAGAAATTATGACGGTGGTTACTTTTGAAATAAAAGCAGTGTATGAAACAGCGTGCATTGCCTTCCAAAGCCGGACACGTCATGTTTTGAGCTTCCGCAGTATATTTTTTGACTTAAAATATGAAAAGTGCCTCAATATTGCTTTTCAAACGGTATCGCATCCAGAACTGATTTTCAGATTATATTCACACTCAGTTAAGTTAAGTTAAACTAAGTTATACTTCACTTTGAAGCTGAAAGATTGGTTGACAATTAAGTTGATGACTTAATATTAAAAGAAAAATACATCATTTAGTAAATAGAGGTATAATTAAAACTAAAACATACTATTATTAAGACAAGGGTGTACATAAAGAAAGACGGTTTATCACTGCCTGACGGGTCTTAAACTCAGAAGGTCAGAGACGGACATATAAAAACCACAAAGTTGATGTAATGAGTCCAATCTTGAGTCTATTTAATTTGACTTGTTCAAGAGTCAAGAAGAAGCTGTTTTTGATGAGTTATTCCAATTCAATTATACAAGATCATAATGGTTTACTACCACTTCGTCACTTTAGTATTGGAGAGCATCAAGTACACTTTTTATTATTTCTTAAAAAAATGATTTTGTAAGGTGCACTATAGGATAGCTGAAGTGCCACTGAGACCAAGTCCGAACAAGATCTAGAAAAATGAAAATTAATTCTGTACTGTACGCGAAGTCTATCACTCGTAACATAGTGTTAGTTTGCTTCAAGTACACATCCAATGAGACTGCACGTTGAAGTCACGTAACAAATTAATATCTACCGTCAAATATTCAACATCGAATTCAATATATCTTTTTCAAGCCCAAAAACAACAATTGCGATTTTTACGAATGTGTAAAATATGATGGAAAATTAATAAAAAAAAATGATCTTGAAAAAGAAAAATACAATAATCACTTAACTGCATTGAAAGCGACAAAAATCTTACAAAATGTACTATTGCAAATAGTTCGTTCGATATGCAAAATGTGTATGCGCTCGCTAAGACTAATGTGTCCAAATTAATTTACAAACCGAAATTTAATGGTACTCAGATTAATAGCGCATTGCTCCATGAGTAAAAATTTACTGTGGAATGCGGCATTAAATGATGGCAGGATGCCATATTGCCTGCACCTTAGTAAAAATTCCAGACGGAATAGTGTACGATAATCTGGATATAAAAAATCTGTGGTACCGCAAAATCAGAACAAGATTAGAGTAGAGTAGGGCAACATGATGCAATTAAAGGTTAAATAATTAGAAAAACTAGAAACCCGAAACAAACATTTTAATATATAAAGAAGTTAAATATTACATCCAGCTACTAGGCAAAATAACACATTTTCGTGACAAACAAGAAACACTTATCTATTAATAAATTCAAATATCATGACATACATGACTTTTGCCCTATATGTGTGGCAAAAGTCCAATTCACTCTTAGCATCCTCTGTAATTTTTCTTTTTATTTTGGCACGCGTTGACTTCCTCAACTTCTCTTCATCCAGACTTTCCAGTTTTAATTTATTAAGAATGCTAGAAAGTATTAGCAATTTATTTCCTTCTCTTCTTATTTTTTGTTATTTTTTTCATTTTGGAAGTGAAATTATATCCTTAGGTGACACTAGTGTTTTCTCTGCATGTTGCTGCAGTACTGCAGGCTCCAACTTATCTGGTGTATATGTTTGCTTGATCGCGATGTTTCTTGTTAACAACAAGAACAGAATCGCTGTTATTTAATCGAGGATTGATTTGCATTCTTATCTGTGACATTTGACGGGAGAAAATCCTCTTCTGAGAATACATGTTTATTTATTGGATATATTCAACAAACTTTAAAACCTTTTACCCCCCGTGTTCATAGTTGAGCAACTTTCATAAGCTTTACCTAATAATTTGCCAACATGAAAGTGAGTAATATTTCTACCGACATTTGTTGTCAAACAAATAAAATGTTTCAAGTCAAATAAAATATTTTTAATGCCTTAAAATAATAGCAATCCAAAAGCAGGATTCTATAACTGATGTGAGGTGGTATGGTCAATAAATGAATAAAGTTGCATCTGCAATAATTTAGAGCCCCAACTCTTGTGGAAAGAATAGTTGTCGAGTATGAGAAGAACAGGATGTTCTTTCGAGGAAATATTATCGCGGTTGGAACAAAATTACTCACCGCACTCATAGCTCATACAATAGCGACTCACGCTCAACTGAAGATATTTTTCCCACAAATTTCTTGCTTTCCTGCTAATAATTTTTAAACAAGTTAACTTGAAATTCGTTAAACCCCACCATTCTTCCTAAACTAGTGGCGTGAGGAGCCCGCAATGACAGGTTGAATTTTTTAATAAAACTATTTGCCCAATCTGTGCCAATCTTTTGAGTTTGCATTAAATGGGTTTTTTATGTTGTTTAAAACTGCATACTCATACGCGAGTTTTCTTAATGTTTTAAACGTAATACCATAAAACCGGTTATCCAGATTTTGGCAGTATTCTACAAGCTCACGTTCCGTTTCCTCTGAGAAAACACTTCGATATCTTCCCAAGCTATCAACACCATGCCCCAATATTAATATCCTTCGTAGAGTGGATTCATCTAGTCCAAGCTCTTTTGCGACGGTTCGTTTGAAGATACCTTCATTTATTCTTTGTTTTCCTATTTGTTTTTCTTTTATCTTAATCTAAAACAAATAAATCTTATAAGACAAATTACAAGTGTTTTGATGGGGCAAAAGTCCGCTTGCGGACTACTGCCTCACCCTAAACATTGATTGGACTTTTGTCCCACATATCGCGGAAACTAAACAATAGTTTATGTTATCATGTGAAGCCATACGGTAGGCACTATCATATGTATTGTAGATTCTTGAAACATAACGTAAAAGTTGCCCATATATTCTTTTAGAATTAGAATTATTGATTTGATAAAATATCGTAAATATTAAGATGAGAAAATAAAATTATATTTATCCAAAATAAAACTTGATTAATATTTTTCACAAATCTTATCACAATACCGTTTAAATTTATTAGAGACTTAAACATATAGAAAACTAATAAAGATTAGTGCACACGTTGCCAGATTTTGCTGTTCTTGGATAAAATTTATAGATAGGACTTTTGCCCCACACGGACTTTTGCCCTATTCTACTGTATGTAATTTTCCTTAGTTTTTTTCATAAAGAATCAGCCACAAATAATAACAATTGAACAAAAATTTTTAGAAGCGGATCATGGAACGATCCAAGAGGCGGACTCTATCTATAGCCTGATTGAACGAAAACTTAGGTACTCCGAAATGTATAATTCATTATATTAATTCATTATACTCCCTGTATAATTAATTAAATCCCTTAAGGCGATTAAAGACAAACTGGTTTTGACTCAAATAGAAAAAGATTTTTTTGATTTTCAGAAATACATCATTTTCATTTGTCATTTTCATTCAACGTAGCACTATGCTCCCAAGTAAAACATCTACAAGTACAATCGACTTCAATACAATGTGTATCTTACAGTAATAATAAATAGTATACCTTCGGTGTGAAACACTAAACTCAAAAAGATTTACCACTTAACACCAAATCACTTTTTTTTTAAGTTTTCCATCCACGTTTCGCTAACCATGTTAGCATCATCAGGAGATTATTTAATGTATCTAATGATTAAATTATCTCCTGATGATGCTAATATGATTAGCAAAACGTGCATCGAGTACTTAAAAAAAAATTGGTATTTAGTGGTAAATCTCTTTGAGTTTAGAGTTTCTTTCTTGAGAGAGTTTCTTCTTAGAGACAGTTTCTTTAAATAAAAAAATCAGCCCTATATCACAAAAACCTGTTATAATCCAAGCAAAAAGAAAGACATTCTGTGTGAAAATATTTGGCGGAACAAGATAACATTTATATTAATTCTCTTTTGAAATAAAAATTATTTTTTTTTTGTAAAATGTGAATGGACTTGGCATAATTTTGGACAAAGAGAACATTTTTTTTGTTAATTTTTTAGTTTCTGTACGCCAAGTTCAAACTAAATTTTCAAAGATCTCCAAGAAAAAGAAATATTTTTCTGTTAATCTGTTATAATTTTCTCTAAACTGTCTGTCGTTAATATTTAATACTGGGAAAAAATAAAAGATGATATTTTAATAACATTATGTTAACCTAAACTTTCAGATCTTAATAACGTTTTCTGTTCTATTTTTCTGGACTTCATTCAATACTCAGGTGACGATTTGTTCTCTTTTTTTTTGACTACGCTAGTGCTAAATATACTGTAATTATACAATAATTAACTATATTATTAAGTAAGTTTAAGGTAGTTTAACTAGACGAATTATGTTTCATTCGATCACTAAGAGGAAAAACTCATTCACATCTTACAATCGGTTTTGTTCTTTAAAAACTAACCAGTTAAGCTCGAATGTCTCTCTCAGGAAGGAAATCGGTCCTAAAATGTTGATGATTTTTCTCTCCTAGTGATTGAACGAGACGTAGTTCGCCTAGTCTTACAACCTGTAATTAATAATATAGTTAATTACACAGATCGATCGTAGTTATTAAAACACCTTTTTACAAAAATGGCCTAGCACGTCCCATTTTCAAGTTCCTGCTTCTCTTTTATATCATGTGCTAATTGAAATGATTTGTACCTGAATTTGGAGTGGGCAATGTAGGAATTACCACAAACCCGTAGAGGTATTTCCACAGTATTCTACAACTGTAGCCAGTAGGGCAACAAAAGAACATTACAGTAAGAAACATTGGCCTCATAGAACTTCTTTTAAACTTGTTACTTCAAAACATAAAAAAATACCCTTCTTGTTAACCCAAAAAAGGTGCTTCTTCTGCCCCTCGATGTTAAGCTTGGACTAATGAAAAACTTTGTCAAAGCCATGAATAAAAAAGGTAATGGTTTCAAGTACCTAAAAGAAATATTTTCCCTCAATTAAGTGATGCAGAACTAAAAGAAGGCATATTTATTGGACCCCAAATAAGAAAGCTTCTAGGTGATTTCCATTTTCTAGAAAAACTAAATGAAAAAGAATTGTCAACTTTGAAGTGTTTTGTGAGTGTAGTGAAAGGATTTCGGAGCAACAAAAAAGATGAAACCTATAAAAACATCATAGATCAATTCTTGAAAGCATATGAAATACTAGAATGTCGCATATCCTTAAAAGTGTATTTTTTACACTGCCATTTAGAATTTTTTCAGGAAAATTTAGATAAGTAGCGACGGACTAGGAGAGAGGTTTGACAAGAACATCAGGACGATCGAAGCAAGATACCAGGGACTTTGGAAGCCCAGACGCAGTCGCCCATCTATGTTGGGCGACTACTGCTTTTTTAAAAAAAGATGATGCTACAGAACACAAGAAGAAAAAGTGAAAGTTTTTGTCGCTGTATGACATCTCATGTAATATATTTTTATCTAACACGTTTTACATGTTTATATTAAATAAATATTATATTATTTTTTTTCTTTTTTTGGTTTTTTCGGCACGATCTAAAACTCAAAAAACATCTGTTCTTATGTAATAAAATAATCACTGGGTAAAAAACAAAACAGAAACAAATTTATCCACAACTTACACCACATTATAGTAAATCACCTCATTTCTATGGTCTACTAAAAATATACAAAACTGATATATAACTTCGCCTTATATGTTATAAACATGTTATATGCAACAACATGCATGAATGTTATAAACGAGCAAAATTTGTATTAAACATTTTAAACCCACTTTTAGACAAAACAAATTCATATATTGAAAATACGTCACTTTTTTTATATAAATTTTCCAATATTAAAATTACGAACCAAAAATGGTTAGTTTTGACGTGGTGAGTTTATTTACTAATGTACCAGTTGATAAATGACTTTTAATAATTAGAAAAAGATTAGAACATGACACAACATTAAAAGACCGCACTAAACTAAACATAAATACAATTTTGGAATTATTAACTGTATGTATTAACTGTATTAACTCTATGTAAATCAAATATTTTCAACTGGAAAATGATTATTATCAAAAAAAAAAAATCGGAATGGCAATGGTTCTTCTCTCTCCTTTAATAATCAATATCTTTATGGATAATAAGTAAATCTCTTAAAAAGCCAGTAATATGGCTTAAATATGTTGATGATATTTTTGGTACATGGCAACATAGCATTGATAATCTAAATATTTTTTACAACATATAAATTCTTGAGAGCCTACAATTAGGTTTACTTTACAGATGGAGAAGGAGAATAAATTGCCATTCCTCGACACTTTAATGATAAAACACAACTAGATATTAAAAACTACAGTTTACAGAAAACCTACAAACACAGATAGGTATCTCAATTTCTTTTTCAATGCCTCAAAATCAGTCAAAATAGAAGTAATTAAAAGTTTATATGACAGAGCAAAAACTTGTTTGTACCGACAGTGATACACTACAAAAATAAACAACGTATATTAAAGACATTTTAATAAAAAACAATTACCCAAAAAATTTCATAGATAAATCTTTTAAAACTTTTGATAACAGACAGAACCAAACCAACCCAAACTTACTAATAAGAACAATAATAACTCTCAAACAATTAACCTCGCCATTCCTTACATCCGCGGTATTTCTGACATAATTAAAAGAATAGGAAATAAATACAACATAAGAACGACATTTAAAACAAAAAATATTCTTAGATCTGTATTAACATAAACCAGACCAAACAACACAGAACGGAATACCAAAAATGTGGTTTATAAAATTACCTGCGAATGTGACAAATTTTATATAGGTGATACATCTAGACTGTTAAATGTTAGAAAAAAGAACAAAAAGACCTTCTTAGAAAGGGTGATTTTAATAAATCTAAAATTTGCTAACACGCATGGGAATCGGGACATAAAATCAATTGGAATTCCAAAACGGTATTAAAAGAATCAGTAACAAAATACAGAAGATTAAAAGAAACCGCTATAATTAATTTAAATAAAAATAACTGTATTGATATACCTTCGGTAGATTTAAATTCAATATGGTTCCAATTCTAAAGAATACAATTAAAAACGTTTAAATATTTCGATACACAATAATAACAGTAAACCTCACCTATGTATTTTTTTAGTAGTATATCACTGTCACTAAAAATATTATTGTCAATGTAACTATAAAAGTATTATTTAAAGTATTAGATAGAAATGAATATAAAGTATGTTTTAAATTATTTTTGAAAACGGGAGAAGACCTCCCGAAACGTTAACGTTCAAAAAGTTTATAGTTATTTTAGAAAAGTTTTGTTCGTTATGCAAGTTTATTGCAGAAATAATTGCACTGATAAATTTGTCTCGGTTTTGTTTTTTACCCAGTGATTATTACATAAGAACAGATATTTTGATATTTTTTTAGTTTTAGATCGTGGCAAAAAAAACATAAGAAGAAAAAGTATATGAACACACCACAATCATTTAGACAAAACTTAATTATTAGATTGTTAAAATAAGTCGTCTCCTTGTTATTACCGACCACCGATCCCCTGTAATACAAAAAAAATGGACGTGTTACAGTAATTAGCTTATCATTTTCGGATTTAGGACTATAAAATATGATTTCATATATACCTATTTTCATCAATGTTACTTATAAATAGTTGGAATTTTTTACCTGTATTATTAAGTTCTAAATAACACAAAATAAACAAATATTATACAGAGGAAATTCTGTAATGGGTTAACACTCCATGAAAGTTAACACATTCGGCCTAGACCTGTTTCTAATAAGGTGATTATTGAACTGCCGAGGAAAATGATCTCAGAAAGTTTGTAAACCAGCACGCAGCTGTTGCGTAATAATTGGACATTTAAGAAGCATAACAGTCAGTCGACTTATCGTGACTAGGTGTTATATGGGATACACCTGTGCAACCCAAGGAAAATATTAATGTAAGCTTCTTGATGTAAGAATTGCAAGACTATGAAGATGGTCTTGTTTGTTGGAATGCGGCGTTATTCATTCAAAGCATGTATGGTAAAGCTACTGGTCGAAACATTAATTATTAATAATAGGTGAAATTAGACACTAAAAGGTTGTTTAGTTTGCTGAATTGCAATGGTGGCTTCGAAATTTTTGAAGAGCCTCCAGTGATTATTCTTGATACAGTGATTACTCCTTACTGGCTAAGCTGACAGAACATTTATGCGGATCTAAATATTATAATGATAAAAAAACAATTTCCGCTAATAACGAGTAGTTTAACAGGAAAAAAAATAGATTTTTTTTCCAAAAAGCATTGATGCTATTGGTGGCTGTGGTTACATGTGGTGCATTGATGCTATTTGTTGATATTATCTTCGGAACTGTGCCTTTCGAAGAAAATATCGCTCCGATAAGATATATATATATATATATATATATATATATATATATATATATATATATATATATATATATATATATATATATATATATAAACAGAGCCAATGTGAACGTACTGAGATTCATGTATGTTATGATGACTACTACAGCGACAGTTCATATAGATAATCTTAAATTAAAATCAACATAGAACGGGTGTACGGCATGGTGACTCAATATCGCTTGTTCTTTTCTCAGCCTGCCTTGAAGAGCTGTTCCGTAGTCTGGATTGGGAACAAGATGGAATAAAAATAAATAATGCATACTTAAGCCATCTTAGATTTGTAGATGATATCGTTCTCTTGTCACAAGACCCAGATGAACTGCAAAGACATATACAAGAACTGCAAGGGGCGGGAGAACCATTTGGCTTAAAAGTATTCTAAGTATTCAAAATTCCATTTGTTTATTTTTTCACGCCCCATAACAAAAACGAACATAATACGTAATATGTTACCCAGAACTGAAAAAAAAACGACTTGCATAGAATAGGCTAAGTCCCAAGTCTAACTTCGTTTACAAAAGTCCACTTGGCTCATACAGTTGTCATTCATGTTAAATGTTACGCATTTAAACTTTTGTGATGCGAGCATTCAATAATAATCGATAATAATTCAATAATATTGTCGCGGTGCTCCAACCGATTGGTCAGTAGTCGCGCGAATATTACACTGTTCCGATGGACACTTCGCGGCTTCTTTGGGAAAACAGTGGAAGGTAGGCGGCAGGTGTATATGAACACTTCCCGCGGCCGCAGTTTTGGCAACAATATTCTTTCGCAAATTATTTCGACGACTATAAGGGACTCATTTTCACTTTATTCCGAGGCCTCAATCTGCCTACTCTCCAGAGTTCACAACTTGAAAAGAACGTAGTTGGCGCGACCTGTGTATTAATAGGTAAGGTTATGGTTTGAGGGGTGGGGTGAGACGGGAGGTTGGCGTTTGATTAGAAGGGTTTCAGATGGGCAATTTCGAAATAAAAGGTTTCTCTGTATTTGTAATTCTAAAACCGTCGTCCCTCTTGTTTGGGCAGTCTGGGCGTTTTTCGATCTCAATTACTTGGATATAATGTTCTGTTAGAGTTGAGGAGAGATCGGATTTTCGGACGGCGAGAGAATGTTCGCATATGCGATTTTAGATACGTTGGTTGGTTTGGCCGATATATGGGATGAGCCAAAACAAGGAATCTCTTTTGTGGAGTATTATCTTTCGCTGGTCTAAGGAAACTAGATATATTTCTTTCTGTTGTAAATATCGTTTCGATATTGATTGGTTCTGAACACGTGGCAAATTTTATCGGTAACACCGTTGATGTATGGCAGAAGTACTTTAAGATTTTGGGACAATTCTCTAATGGACTGATGGATATGACCAGTTGCCTGAACTTTATTAATATGCCTTTTTATTTGACGCATGTCATAGCCGTTTTGGATTAGTGCTGTTTCTAGGAAATTAGGTTCTGTTTACCTATGTTCCTTGTCCGACAATCTTAGAGACCTCGGATAACAAAAGGTTGAATATTTCTGCTCTAGACCATACGTTTCTAACGGGGTCAGTGCCCCAGTGGATGATGAAGCATTTCATGGGGACGGTAGCGCATCCAGATCCAAATGGAGGGCATTAAGACAATCAGGGGGGCGGCCATTCAAGGCCTGTTAAAGGCATATTTAAAATATCCAACTACATCGAACCTTTTTGCGTCGTCTTCTAAACAAGATGGACGGTAAACGATGATGAGCTACGAGCTTCATATAATATTTTATTGTTAATCGCAAAAGCAGGAAAACTGCACACTATTGGCGAAAAATTTATCTTGCCGGTAGTTTAAGAGGTAATAAAATCTGTTCTTCATCATAAGACACCGTCAAATATTATCAGGAAAATTTCCCTGAGTAATAATTCAGTGCACAGAAGAATAGATAAAATGACTAAAGATGTTAAAATATCAAAAAAGAAGAAAATATTTGTCAAGGACTAGTATTTGCTAAAAATTTGGAAACCGATGCAAAGGAAAAATCGATATTTAACATCATGAACAAGTTTTTTTAAGAGTGAGAGATTTCTATTCGTAATATTTTGTCAGCTGCTCCTGATGGTGCTCCAGCAATGACGAGGCGTCATAAGGATTTCATAGCATATTTAGAAGAAGCAGTACCAAATATACTCACTGTACATTATGTTATTCATCGTCAGCATTGAATTGCAAAATCCATTTTTATGTAACGTATATTTTTTATCTTAAAGGTTACTAAGGCTTACTTAAGTTATAGCGACAGTTACGTTTATAAGGTGCCACCTAAATCCTCGGAATAGTAAAAGATAAAAACAAACCTTAAAAATGGGTAAAGTTTTATTTTCACAAAAAGAGACTCAATAACCGTAATAATTATTTAATATATACAAACACAAATTCAAAGACCAAAATAAAAAACAAAAATTTAAAAATAAACAATTATGACATAAAAATGCGGTTTCCAAAACTACCCTACTTAACTAGGCATATAAAATGAAAGATTTAATTTTAAACAAACATTCTCATAGTATTAGGACTCTTGTCGAGCGTAAAAAGAAAATGAAAATGAATTAACTTAATCGTAGATTAAATTAAATGAAATCAAACTATATAGCGTTAATAAACTATAGTAGACAAATTATGATAGTCAGTAATGAATATTAATGAAACTAATAATAAAATTATAATAAAGTAATATCTGACCTTGTCTTTTTGTGGTACTGTTCGGCTATCCAGAGTCTGGATTGTTCAGTTAACAAGATGATCAATTACTGAACAGTTCCGGACTAAGGAGTCTGGGGCCTACAATAACCAAGGTCCAAGAAGTCTAGCCCGAAATGCCCATGAACTAAAATGATTATAGTTCAAGATGACTGGGTGCCAAAATGGCTGTGTCCCAAAATGAACGAACTCTAAAATAAACGGTGTGTAAAACGTCCAAGCTCTAAAACGATCGGGCTCTAAAATGACCGAGCTCTAAAATGACCGGGCTCTAAAACGACCGGGCTCTAAAACAACAAGGAAGGATTACTCAAACAGGACTATCAGCGACGTCAACTTCTAGATTGCTGCCCGTCCTGTCGGCGTGAAGACCTGTGTTCAGCACGAGGCGAGATGTTCGACTACCTCGACACTCGTCCCGGAGTATACAGGTGCGCTTTAAAGTAATCTACACAAAACAATATTACCTGTAGCGGGCAATAATTTCTAAACGTTACAGCTTTATTAGAACAGTCAATAAGATTAGACGTAATTCATTGGAAGACATTATTTGGCCAAATTTATAGTGAAAATGATGAAGATTACAATAGCTTGTTGATGCATTTAGAAGTTCGTTGGTTTTCAAAAGGTAACTGCCTGGATCGTTTTTTCAATCTATTTGACTTAGTACTGGAATTTCTTGAAAAGTGAGACGAAAAACTGCTTCATTAAAATAATTAATGAAGTGAATTTACAATTGCAATGTGATGAGTTGAATTTAATTAAAACCAAAAAGGTGATAGCTGGTTTTGTGGGAAAACTTGTTAAACGAAATCTAGGTAGAGGTGAATACAGTCACTTTCCCACATTATTAGCAGTTTCTGCAAAACCGGAAGATTTACTTACTTACGGCTAACATTTGGACGTTCTTCATGCTGATTTTACGGAACGATTGCAGGATATTTTAAACCGAAGTTATTATGTACCGAGTTGAGTTTTCGAACCTTTCGCAAATTCACAACTAACGAAAAACTAAAAGTAAAATTCAAAAATGGATACCAAAATTCTGGCTTCAAAAATCAATACCAGTTCTTTAACCTAGATTGTGGGTAATGTAGTAGATTGGTGGAATGTAATGTGGTAGATAGGTGGAAATGTACAAACATTTCTAATTGCATTTACTTCATCCTACTTGGCTGATCGTGGATTCAATGCAATAGCTAGTAGCTAATTTACTGTCTAAGAAAAGAACTGACTTGATTTGCCATTGACGAAATTGGAACCCGATGTTAACAAATTCTTAAAATTCTACGAGCCTCAACCATTACATTATTTTTTCTTATTTCTTATTGATTTTGAGTTTATTTTAAAATTTTGAATAAATATTTCTTTACTACATTTGATGGTATTTTTAATTAATTTATACTTTGGGATTTTTAATAGATAGATAGCAAATAAAATAGATATACAGGTAGATAATGTGCTATAATAATTTAATATTTGGTATAATTAACTATTATGGAAGAGTGGGTGTTGGGTTTTATATTTCTTGTAAAGGGAGCGGTGGTTCATAAAAGGTTGAGAATATCTGCTCTAGACAGACCAGAATCCCGTATTCGTGCATAATATAAAAGGAAATTTAAATTGGTGACTAATAGTTTTACTATGTTTCAGAATATTCTCATTTTGCACGGGTATGTTTTGACATTCAGTTACATTCGGCAACATTTATGTTACATGTAAATGGCGATCTTTGAAACCTCGTTTACATAAAAAATTAATCAAATGGCCTAAGTTGTCTACTAAAAATGAACAACTACATAATTTAGTTTTGATCTTTCTGAACAAAAAGACGTCATTGTTTGGGTAGAAGTGTGAGAGCCCTGGAACTTGACATTGTCATAATTAACGATGATGCAACAATTTCAAAATTTTTGACCAACGATAATGACAGTTCTTTGATTTTCTACTTCCATACTAGTCATCTGCCTACCAGCTACATAGACAAAAAAGCTTTTTATCTTTTAATAGTAAAATGTGCATGCAATATTGTAGTTTTCAGCTTGTAGTTCAGCTTCAGTTCAGCTTCAGTTTGTAGTTTAATATCTCTGTATTTTACTCTATGACGATTGATCTGAATATTCCTTATAACAACAGATTATGACTAATGACCTGAAAATTAACATAACAAAACATAATTTAATTTTCTCAAAATTGGTTTTTAAAGTAGTATATAAGTGGTACAAAACTTAGTATTTTTTAATCCATCAATGTTGTTTGCCAAAAACATGTTTAAAATCGTCGCATTAACGAGACGTTTAAACCATCAGGGTTGCTTGAGATAAAGTGCAACATCCGGTATACATTTTTTAATTAAACTGAAAATATATTCACTGTATAGTATATTTTCAAAAAAACACTACTCTACTATACTATATCTGTGATAAATAAAAAAATTGTGAAAAATAAGGCTTAACAATTTAATTATTTTTATTTTAATCACAATTTACTTGTGATCCTGATAAAAGTACTAACTGAAGTGCCACAAATTAATGCACTACGTCATTTCAGACAATAATCCGAATTTGATAAGGCTAAAGGAGCTATTGATAAGAAAGAAACGGCTCTAAGTTATCATAAACTTATGAGACGATTGCACATAGCAATAGCAATAGACGATAGCACCTAGCAGTAGAAGCAGCAGCTTCTACTGCGATGAGGACATAAATTTAATGCCTCAAAAGTTTGCAAATTGGGCTCATGAAGAATATCAAGAATGTTCAAGTACATTTATTCCATGTTCCACGTAAAAATTAGCCCATTCCTTCAATTATCGTCAAATGCTAGGAAGCGTCTTCCGAGACGGGTTTCTTAAGCCGTTATCAATCAGGTTTGAGCCGAACGGCGGAAAAGAACTGAAGAAATGAGCAAGGGTACGATCATATAACTCAGCCATGTAGGATATAGGTTGTAATCAAATGCGGCTCACGCCATCCTGTGATTCGTAACAGTACTACTCGTATTACAATTATGCATGAGTATGAAGTTCTGGTCGCCATCGAAGTTTCCAAAAATTAAACAGCCAAAATACGTGCCAAGTGCGTGTTGTTGCAATGTCAGACAATATACAAATCCTTAAACAGTAGTGCATGTTTTGAGTAAGTCGGTGATAGCAGCACTTGACTCGATGACGAAATCTCCATTTTTATCGCCAATAGACCACGTATGAGATAAGATTGGTCCAACACTTGAGTAATTCCCTAGGTCGGCTACAACTTTAGATGAATTTGAAGCATCTATAGAATGCTCCTGATGTATGTTGCCATAAGAAGACATTGTAACCATCTTTTATACTTATTTGGCATATGCCTACGGCAACCGTTTGCCGGAGGCAATTGAGTGGTGGGTCACGGATGGATCTCGTCGACACTTGGACGAGGGGGTCACCCAGTACTTTGGAATAAAAAAAAAGAAACCCATAGACTGGGTAGAGGGTCTACCTACTCCAAAAAGACTCAGTTAACTGTAACAGTTATTTAATAATCACAGGCACAAGTTCAGAAACAAACAGAAATAAAAATAAATGTACAACACAAAAAAAAAGAATTTAAATGTGATGCTTACAACTACCCTTCCCTTAACTAAACATAATACAGATGAAAATGTTCAACATTAAACTAATGGTGTTCAAATGTAAGGTATCTTATCTAGCGTTTGTTAAACATAAAATAATGGTAGACGAATAGTGATTGCATAATAATTTAGTAATAATAGTGAAAACAATAATTTAATAATATCTGGCCTTTATCCTTTGTGGTGCTGTTTAAATGTCCGGCTGTTAAAAAGTCTGGTAATTAAGATGAGCGGTTACTGACAGGGACGGAGTCCAAAAAGTTTGGTGCCATAAATGCCCCGCATTTAAATATCTGGTTAATAAAATATCCCGAATCTAAAACCCTCTCTATTATGAAGGGGTTACTTAACATGGATTGTCTGCGGCGTTGACTGCTAGGTCGCTGTTCATCTCTTTGGTATGGAGACGAGTGATCCACACGAGGCGAGGTTTTCGACTCCGCACGCATTGACCTCGGAGTATCCAGGTACGTTTTGAAGCAAGATAAGCGCTAGGCAGTACAGCCTGTAGCGGCTGAGAATTTTTAAACGCTACAACATATATCATCAAATCATTATCAATAAGATGAATATGTTCTCACAAAACCAGAAAGGTGTAAAAACCCTTCAATACGATGCATAAGTTATCTAAAAAATTAAGACGACTTTTTATTATTTTAAGCAAAGTATTATCAAACATATCTCAATTTGCATAACCAAATGTATTAATCATATAAAAACTTCTGAAATTATAATCTTAAATAAAATATTTAATCCTCGCCCGGTGTCGCCAGTCGTTCGTAAAAACCAAACTATCAGATATCGCGCTTGAATTTATGCCAAATCTAACATTAAGACCCTAATAGGATTTCCAGAACACTGACTGAAATGCGGTAGCCCTTCCTAAATCCTGCCAAAAAAACGATTTGAATACTAATCGGGTGCATGGGTTCGGAAATCGGAGACCTTCTATATGGTTTAAAGAGAATTTTTTTGTGGAAATACTAATTTACCAGGAAATGTATTTATATATATATATATATATATATATATATATATATATATATATATATATATATATATATATATGATGGAGAATCAAATATAAACCGGAACCGGGTCGTACCCCTGCAAGTACAAACAAAAAATATCACAGGGTGACAAATCTGGGCTATATGGGGGTTGTATAAGGGTTTCTCTATGCACATTCTCCAGCTTTTCTTTGGTCAAAACTGCAGTGTTTGGCTTGACATTGTCATGGAGAAGAATGACGTCTCTGATGTTGTCACCGCGTCTTTTGCTCCTGCAAGCGGATTTTGTTACCTCCAACAGCTGGAAGTAGTAGGCAGCATTAACCATACGTCTATCATGTAAAAAATCAATCAGCAAAACTACCTTCTAGTCGGAGAAAAACGGTCGCAAAAACCTTACCGGCTGAGAGATAGGTTTTGGCCTTTACAGGGCAGGTTTCGTGTTTCCTTTACCAAAGTTTTATCATATGTCAGTTTTATCATATACGCTTCAAAAAAGTCTCTTTTTCCCGCCGAAATCGATTCAGAAGTCTCTTACTGATTTCCAATCGAATGTTTTTTTAATATTCGGTCAACAACTTCGGAACCAATCGGAGCTAACATGATTTCTGATGATTATTTGAGCACTTCCAAAGCAAATAACCATCTTTAAAGTGATTTCATGAATAGTGAAAAAACAAGGAAGGCACTATGTACGATTGATTTATGCAATATAATATAATAAGAATATTATTATGTTATAAAAATACTTAAAAAACCAAGTATACACAGGCTTTTTTGGCTTATAAAAACTGAAAACCTATTATGTTCTCCGCAATTAAAACATTATAAAACTGCAAACGATATGTTTTCATTTTTCTATTTAATTGTTTAATACAGTAATTTAATGGTATGATGTTCCCATACTTTTTTTACTATCTGAATATGAAAAGATAAAGACAGATACATCAAAATGGTTCATCAGGCACATAAACTGTCACTAAAATGACTTTATTACGAGATTTCTTTGTCGATTCTTATCTCTTCTGTTCCATGTCGTTTTTTTTTTTGCTCACAGGATCTCCCCTTTCATCCGAACATTATTTTGTGCCTCTGACATCGGAAATAAAGATAATTCCAACCCTTCCGTGGCAACTTTTTCCTCCTTATTAAATCGTCAATTTATCTGGGACGATGGAAAGTGAAAAAGTCGACAAGCGAGAAATTAATTAGGCGGAAAGTTGCCAGTGGATTAACTCAAACCGTTACCGGAAGTGAACGAGAGGAATTAGAAAAATGAGAAACAACTTTTTTTTACCTTAAATTACAGTGGAGTTTTTTTTATTTTCAGTGATTTATCTCTGATTGATGATTAATTTATTTTCAGAACATCTGTTTATTCGCAAAACAATAACAACTTAATGTTTATTTTGGAAAATTGCTGAATATAGTGGGAAAAGCTCTGTAAAAAAATATTGTTATTGGGGAACATAACCATTAATAACGTTACTAGTGACTTCGGTTCATTTGAACAATTTAGAAATGCTAGCAATGTCAGGTAAATTAAACTAAATATACACAATATGTCGTCACCTGAGTATTGAAGTGTCCTAAGTCAAGAAAAGTAAAACTGAAAAAAACAAGATCTGAAGATTCCAAAAAAAATGACAAGAAAAAATTCACTTCCTCTAAAAATTGTGCCAAGTCCATTTACATAAAAAAAAATACCGTCAACTAAGGCTACTTTGGTCCTTGCGAGGTTACTTTGATCCAACACGAAAAAGAAGTTATTAACTTTTGTACCGAACAAACAATATAAGATAAATGGGAGTTTTGTGGATAAGATAAATGGGGAATTTGAGGTAAATTTAATTTTTTGTTAGTGGCAACACTGGAATGTTTGCCAATATTTGTTTACATGTGAAGATTTTTACTCTCCAAACTTTAATTAAATTATAAAAGAAAGGGAGGTTTGAGAAACTACGCCGATTATAATGCTGAGACCTTACAAGCTTGTTTGATGGACCTAACAACTGGAGTAAGAACACAAAGAGACAAAAGTCAGTATTATAATATACCTAGAAGCACAATAATAAATAAGCTTAAAACAAATGAAGTAAAAACATGGCCATCCCACAGTGTTTTCTCAAGAAGAAGAACGTTCATTTAAGACGCATATCAACAAGTTGGCAGAATTTGGTTTTCCAATCTTGATTTGAGATACTTCATGAAATGTTTTCTTGACAAACAGGGGCGTACAGTAAATAACTTTAAAAAAAATCGCACCTAACCTGATTGGGCAGCATTATTTAGGAAACGCCACCCAAACTTAACGGTGCGCACAGCCAGCAAGATAAAACGAGTAAGAGCTGCTATTGATGAAAAAATAGTCAATGATTGTTTTGACAATTTAGAAACTGTCTTCAGTGATATGCCAGATAAAAATATCTGAAATTATGATGAGGCAAATCAACGAGATAACGCAGGGTCAAGTAAGGTTATTTGTAAAAGAGGGTTAAAGTATGTAGAACGCATCATAGGGTCTACGAAATCTTATATCTCACTAATGTTTTGTGGAAATGGAACTGGAGACATGTTACCCCCGTATGTGGTATACAAGTCTGAACACTTCTGCTTTACATGAACAGAGGGTGGACCATTGGGATGTAGATATAATAGAACAGAAAGTGATTGGTTTGATATGGAGACGTTCGAAAATTAGTTTTTCTCAACCCTGCTTCATCGATTAAAAATCCTGCCCGGAGTCAAGGTTGTAATAGGAGATAATTTAACCTTCCATATCAACCTAGAAGCGTGTGAGGAAAACAATATAAGGATTGTGTGCCTACCCCCAAACTCTACTAACCTCACCCAGCCGTTGGATATTGCCTACTATGGTCTGATGAAAAGAGAGGGGTGTAAAATATTGACTTTGTGAAAAGAAAAAAACAAGTCACTGAAAAACTTGCCTAAGGATCAGTTTCCTAAACTCCTAAAACAGCTAGTTGGTCATTTATATGCAAACAAGAATAAAAACATGATTTCTAGCTAAAAAAAAAAAGAAATCATACGCCTTGACAAAACCAAAGTTCTGGAGAGCTTTCCTCAAAACGTCGTTAGTAGCCCTCTAAGAAAAGTGATAGGAAACAGAATGCAGAGAGAGAAAAGAGAAAGAATCCAGGATGTGACTAGAAAAGGGTCTAGTAAGAAACAAATGAAATTGGATGTGCCGGCTGGCAAAGGTGTCTCTACAATTTGTTTGATGAATCCAGCGCAGATGACATGAACCTGGAAGCAGTACCAACGTCTACGCCGAAGCCGAGAAAAGGGCACCCACGTAGAAATCGAACACCAGAAACTGAATATGAATACACTTCTTACAGTCTCCATGACTGCAGTCATTCTGATGACGACTCTAACTATTATGAAAGTGAATCTGAATATTTTAGAGAAGACGTTGGTACCAGTGGGCCTAGCAAAAAAGATCTACCGGAACCAGAATCTCTAAAAAGTAATTTAGAAGGTGACTTTATCATAGTCAAATATGCAGGAAAGCTTTATCCTGGTCTGATAAGAAAACTGCCCAGTGGAGAAGAGTCAAGCCCTACAACTGACTGCATGATCAAGACCAAAAGGTCCTGAAAATGGTCCGATAAATAAAATCTTCTTGTTTACGAATGGATTGACATCAAGAAAAAAATTAACCCTCACAAGCTAATGAGACGAGGACACTTCGTTAGTAAAGTTACAATGAAAACTTTAGCAATGACCAAAGTGATAAAAACAAAGGACAAGTTTTGAGACATTGTTTCTCATGTTTTTCATATCTAGAATTGGTTCATTGTGTTTCAATATGATAAAAACATTTTTTTACTAATTTTCAATGTCAAGTTATTAGCAGATTCTTATGCAAGGGGTTACAGTAGTCAAATATATGATATCTATTAAATTTACATGAAATCAATTGAACATTATATGAAATCAACAAAATTTTAAAAATAGTAAAACATTTAAAAAAAAAACGAAAACTTTTTTTAATAGTACAAATTACCTTTTTATGCCATTTTAATTGGTTAAAACTCAATTTGGTTGGTCTCAATGTTGAAAATTCATATATTATATTTTATTTAAAATGGAAATATTAGTGAAAACATGAAAAAGTGGCCCAAAAACGGTACTTCAAATTAGAATTGATGTAAATTTTATCTTGTTTCGGAAAATATTTTAACATAGAAGCAATGTCCCTTTTTGCTTGCACTATAACAACTTTTCGCGATATAGGGCTGATTTTTTTATCATCCTTCATAGTTTCGTTAGTTATATCTTTAGCTCTTAAATCCTTCTGAAGGTGTACTGTTTTAATCTCATCTTTAAAATTATGTCTGTAAGACACGAATTTTATTAAAATTGATTAATGGTACTAGGTTGTACGAAAATGACTGACAGAATTACTGAAAATTAAAACTTCTTTTTTCATTTGAATGAAAATCACTTTGTCCTTAATCGCCTTAACAGATTTAATCAATTATACAGGGCTATAAATTTTGGAGTACCTAAATTTTCGTTTAATCAGGCTATGGATAGAGTCCACATCTTGGATGTTTGCATAACCAGCTTCGGAAAACTTTTGTTCAATCGATATTATTTGTGGCTGATGCTTCTTGAAATAAACCAAAGAAAATGACATAATGCTATTTCGATTTTAGGGAACCGCAGAATAACAGATTTTTCATGTCCAGATTATTGTAGACTATTTCATCTAGAATTTTTACAAACTCGCGTGCTGTCGTCATTTCATGTCGTATCCCATCGTAAGTTCTTTTATTCACCGCGCAATGCGCTATTAAATTGAATACATATAATTTCCGCTTTCAGTTTTAAGTGATTAGGTTTCTTTTTCAAGATCATTTCTTTGAATTAGTTGACCGTCATTTTTTTATATATTCCCAAAAATCGCACTAATACAAGGTGGACTTGACGCACTCCAATATTCAGGTGACGATATTCTTATATCTTTTCCCAATTTATATGATACAATGAATAATGGATGAGTAAAACAGAAAATAACGTAGAAGATAGCTGATCAAAATTAAAAAGGTAGCCAGTGAATCCATAGGAATAGAAAAAACGAATTTTAAGTCACAAAATAAAATCAAATCCAAGCAGATAAAAAAAAATGGCTGAAGAAAAAAAAAGTATTATTTGCGATATAAAAGCACGCCAACAAAACAAAACTGGGAAAAATACAGAGAAACAAGAAATAGAGTTAACTCAGCAATTAGAAAAATCAAACGAGAGTACTTGGAAAAATTTACAAATCTCTCAGAGAAAAGTAATACTGAAAAACAGAAAAAAACCTGTGAACGAGTTCATCCAAACTGAGAAAGTATCTTATTTTTAAAACCTCTAGGACAATATCGCGAGGTGTAGAAAACCAAATCCAGGCAACAAATGACGAAGCAGCAGGAAGAGGTAATCACAGAACGTAAGTTAAACACAGTTCTGTCCTGATTGGGTGCTTCTTCCACAACACACATGAATAAACTGAAAAACAGAAAAACTTAAGGAACATACGGCGTCCCCAACGAACTTTTAAAATAAGATAGCGGAGAGCTCGTAAAAAAATGAACATAACAATTCAACAAAATAATTAGGATATCCAGCATTTAGCACGGAGGTCTAACCTTACCTTACATCATCATGATATCACTCACCAATATTTTGGTCACCAAATGAAAGCTCAAAGAGATTATAAAAAATCAAAGACGAACAACAAGAATTCCGGCAAAATAGATCGACGACTGATGCTTTATTCATAATGAGACAAATAAGGGGAAAAGTTATATAATTTAGTTACCCTACCTATATATGGTATATTTCATAGATCTAACGAAGGCGTTTGCTAAAGTTCTACCTGTTATATTAAATGTCCTAAAAAACAAATAAATTCCATCGAATCGATCATAAACATTATAACAACAAAAGATATTTCTAACCTTAAAGGGAATAAGGCGGATCAATAGCCTTAGTTCATTTCTTCCAACTATATAATGGATGAAATTATACAGAAAATGACAACAATAAATAAGGGATGCAGAATGAACAACGAAGCATGATATGCTGTGTGGAAGATGCGGTAATTTTAGGAGAAACAGAGAATGACTTACAAAGACAACTACAGAAATTCCATCAAGTTAGTAAAAAATATAATATACTGATCTCCGACGACAATACAAAATGTATGACCATTTTCAAGGAGCCGATAAGATGCAAAGTGATGATAGATAACAAACTAAGTAATGAGTTTTTGTTACTTAAGAACTGACACATCAGTAGCAATGACTCAGTAAACGACCTAAAAATAAAAGTCTCGGCAATATCAGGTTGTTTAAAAAATCTTATCTACGTATTGTTATTTTCTATAAAAAAATATTTCAACGATGTACTTCAGTAACTAAAATGCTTAGTTAAAAGTTTTCTTTCATTTAACGCTGAATTTATTAGTTGTCCGTTACTTATTATCACTCCCACTATAACAGTTATGAAAGAACTATTCCATTACACGCACATCAAAGGATTATCCATATGATTCGCGGTTTTTCCACAAATGTAGCAAAACAAATATTATATTTCAGGGCACACATGATTATCATGCTCTTGTGGACACTCGAAAATATTGAATTATGCCAGTTATATTCAGATGCCGTGACAAATTTTATTTTTAGAATAAAATTGGTATCTTAGCTACCTGTGTATACATGTCCAAAAAAAAATGTGCTGTTTAAATAGTTTTCATTGTATTTCAATCAAAATAGACTCCACGTGAGACAATAT
Source organism: Cosmopolites sordidus (assembly GCA_031761425.1). Taxonomy (NCBI): domain Eukaryota; kingdom Metazoa; phylum Arthropoda; class Insecta; order Coleoptera; family Curculionidae; genus Cosmopolites; species Cosmopolites sordidus. The sequence continues at coordinate 826,878 of JARFXV010001480.1, read as the reverse complement.
AACATTGAATCGGTAAAGATTCAAGTATTCATATTTTGGGAACGACCTGTATAGCAGCGTTCGAAGCATGGTAGATATCTGAAATCATGTAGAAACGTTTTGAGGTTAGTCGAGCATCTGAAGTAAAAATATTCCATTCAAATATAGAGATATAGAGCCAAGTGGCATAAATGCTTAAGACCATTTTTTAAAATAGTAATCTATAAAAATTTACTAAACTATAAAAAGTTGCATAGTGGGACCGTGGAGAATATTAAATATATTATATCCAAAAACAAAGGAAATTAATCCATGCTTCACATACTTGAGTCCGCAATAATTTTCTGTTTTTTATATATTTTTAATATTTTCCATGATCCCACATGCAACTTTTCATGCATACTTGGTGCTCAGGCAATACACCTAGGCGGGTCATGGACCGTTTCGTGCAGTCGGTTGTATACGTTCACCATAAAATGGTTACTGCGGCCTATATCCGACATGACCAATGTAATGGTCATAGCTTTGGCCATTCCTTCAGTTGTTTTCCGAACGCAATAGCTTGAGCTCAACTGATGACGGCCTAAGGCCAGATACAGGTTTCGGGAGACACCTGTTGACACTTTGGTGGTGGCTGAAGAAATAGGCAATATTTGTATGCAACACAGATTGGTCTTTTTTCTGGATACTAGAAATGTAACAACAAATTATTCAATGATATATTCTCGGTTATTGTTTACGACCTGCTCCCATTTATCGACTAATTTATCTATGTCATTTCATCAGAAATCACGGGCCTGGACTCGAAGAACTTGTTAAGCCAATTTCTGAGATCCTCATCGCTGGTGAGCGAAGGTTATGCCCTTCATTTGGTTGGACAGCGAACGAAAGAGGTGACAATTAATTCTCGCAAGACCTCGAGAATACGGTAGATGCATATGAACCTCCCATTTGAGATCATTCAGGACCTCCTTGACGATGTTTACGGTGAGGTCGTGCATTGTCGTAGTTCAAGATGACTTGGTCTCATTTACACACTACAGCTGGGTGAGGTAGTGTTTCTTGTCGGCCGTCTTGTTCTTCTTTAACATTTCCTAGTATACGAGAACCTCCCAGTTACGCCACACGCAAATCATCGTCTTCTTGTGATGGAGATCTTGCATAATTCTTGGATTGGCGTGTCTCCTGCAGCCACTTACTCCCTTTTTTATTTACTTTTATTTACTTATTTTATTTACTTATTTATTACTTATTCCATTTTTTGAGCAGTCTTGTTGCGGCGATTTTCCTTGATGTCGTTGGACATCCGGAAATTCGAACTGACCAGGCGGCGGGATGTATCTGGTCCTAGGCTTTGATCCTTAAGACTGATGAACTAGTTGTTTCCATTGGGTACTAAAGAAAGCCGTCACCTCCCATTGATGACTAGCAGTAACGCTCTTTAATGTTTCGAGTAGAACATCATTGTAAAGAAGTTTCTGACATTCTTGTCTAAATTCACCTAAAATCAGTTTACCATCAAATCAGAGGCACCTCCAAACGTAGCAGGCACCTTCATCCAACGAGAATCTCCATCGACAAACTGTTCGCTCCACTGAAACCTTCCTTCTTTGATTTTTTATGGTGGCATCATCTGTCCATTATCATGTCTCAGATGATGTTCCTAAGTGCTCTCGAGAAATCTCAGGTATTTTCTATAAGGTATCTACGATTCACATGGTAAGTAAGCAAATGCGCGATCACAGCTCCGTATATATTTACCTTCAAAGACAGGTTACGATTTCCGAAAACTCTATAGCAAAGTTCTAAAAGGCTCCAAAATGCTCTAGAAGCTGTTTTGAGTTTAAGATCTCTACTCTCCATAGTGCATCGCAACGCCTCTATCTTCTAACTTCCTGCCAATGATAATAACTTTCTGTCAACGCCGTCATAAAAATAATGAATAAAACTAGGGCCTTAATGCAGCCTGAAGAATGCCGAACGTTGCTATATAATCAACCACAGGGCTTCCCTATTTGTAAGTCAAATGCTTTTGTAATATTTTTAGACAATGTGCATATTATGTTGTTGTTCAATAACTTTTTCTTGCAGTTGACGGAGGCAGAAAACCATGGTTGATGGCTTTGGTTGGTAGCCACTATGTGTATCCGGAATAAATTAATCTGTATAGAGGGGTAATCTGGTGATCACAATTTTATTTTTGAATATAGTAATGATAATGGCATCTCTAAAGATTTGTGACACTTTCTTCTGCTCTCAAATAAGGTCGAATCGCACTTTAAGTTGGGGGTCTTATGTCGCCTCAAAAGGCTTTATATACTTCTGCGGATATTCCGTTCATATCCGTCACCTTGTCTTTTAGTGTTACAGTTGGCTACTGTTATTTCGTCAAACGTTATGCTATTTGTTAAATTATCAGCACTGCTATATTGCGGTAGCATGTCAAGTACTTCCACATCCACTTGCGAGTCCTGATTCAGAATAAGAGAGTTGTTATCTACAAATGAATATTTAGTTTTGATCAAACATAAGTAATTTCTTGATTTTTCTTGTTATATAACATCGCTATGGTGTACAGAAAAATTGCAAAATTAATCCAATTGAATATAGCTTTCATAGTTTTACATTTTTGTTTCCTCAGCTTTATATACTTTTTTTTGCATATTTACGAATTTACAAAATACTAATTATTATTAATTATTAGGTCATGCAATACAAAAAGTTTGCCAATATACCATTTGTTATTGTTAAATTGTTAAATATTGTTAAATATCAATAATATATTTCCAGTAGTAATTTTTGTTCAAGTAAAATAACAACATAGCATTTAAAAAATTTCTTAAGCTTATGCAATTAACCAAAATTGCGTCGCATCGTAAAAATTAATGCAAACAGATTTGGATTTCGAATAAAAATTAATTTTGAACAAAGTTTTATCGTTAATAACAATTTCAAAGTTTGCAACGAAGTCTTGCGAAATGAGCGAGCTAAATTGAGCGTAAACGTCATCAGGCGGATTAAAAGTTTAATTTGTGGTTTTATTAGAAAATATCGCGAGAAATATGGTCCACTAAAGCTGGCAATGTGATATTTGGGAATGCAGTTTTGAATTTTTGGCTTTAATTTGGCAAATAAAAGTGCATTTCAACAAAATCAAACCAGAATAAGATGTAAAAATACTGGAAATGATAACACAATGTTGGCTATTATTCGGTTAAACTATCGTAAAAACCAATATTGAACCGCGAACTTTAATTGGATTTTTAGTACACAATTCCGTTCGCATACAAAAATATTTATAAAGTATTATATATATATAAAATGTGATTTTTTGTGTGTCTGAAATTCCGATAGCGGTTGCTGTCCAACTATATTCAGTATAGTCTGGCAAATCATCATGGAACGTTTAACATCAGAGCACTGCTGGCAAATTGTCGAAATTTATTATCAAAATTAGCGTTCTCTATACTAAACTTTTAGTTTACTTCGTGAATTTTATGGTGCATATAATAACCCAATCGAGCGATGTATTAGCCCAATTATCGATAAATTCAGAACGCATTTCACTCTGCTCGATATTAAAACAAAAACAAGACAAAAACTGTTCATTCAAAAGAAAATATCGCCACTGTTGCTGGATTGGATATTTATTGGAGATAAATATCCAATCTTTATCTTTGGATAAAGATCCTAATTTGAATCGACTGCTTTAATTCCGAATATCAATGGTATTCATTTACGAGCGGTAAATCCCAGACAACATATACCACGAGAAACATTAATTTTAATTACCCATTGCATAAGTTAACACTCACACGTGCATATGAATGGTACAGTGCATTCAAAAACGATCGAGAAGGGTGGAAGGATTGCCTCGCTTTGGTCGGCCATTAACGTCCTCAACTGAAATTAACTTCGCTAAAGTGAAGTAAATGGTGACTGAAAATCATCATTTAACTTTGAGAGAGATAGCCGCTAATCTTTCTGTGTCTCACGAACGAATTTGTACCATTTTAAGCGATTGTTTGGGCATGAAACGCATTGCCGCTTGACTAATGGCCAAAGACATGCTAGAATAAGTCAATTCTGCCCCACATTCGTACTGGTGATGTAACTAGTGATGAAACATGGACATAGAAGTTTGACATGCAAACCAGTCAACAAGCTTAAGAATGGTGCCTTCCAACTGAGCCGAAACCGAAAAAATCACATCAAAGTCAATCAAAAGTTAAGGTGCTGTTGACTGTTTTCTTTGATTGTCGAGGTGTTGAGCACTTAAAATTCTTGCCAGAAGGTCAGACGGTAAATAAAGAATATTATTTGAGTGTTATGCGGCATTTGAGAGAGCCAATTTGTCGAAAAAGGCCAGATTTGTAGAAACAAAACTCTTGCATTTTGCATCACGACAACGCACCATCTCACAAGGCTATCATTGCGAACGAATTTCTGGCCAAAAACTCAACAATCACCAATCGAACAACCACCGTATTCACCTGATATGGCTCCGGCCGACATCTTTCTGCTTCCAAATTACCACTTTGAGGCACCCATTTTCAGTCAACAGAAGACATAAAAGAGATTTTGCGGCGAGAACTGAAGTCGATTCCGGAAAATGCATTTAAAAAATGTTTTGACAAGGGGCCTACTTTGAAGGCTATATAATAAATTTGGATAAATAATAAACATTTTGTGTTTTATTGACCAACTCCCGGTACTTTTTTGGCAGAATGCATAAAGGGAACTTGAATAACACGAGGGATAAATGAGACTAACCAAATAGGTCACATTCTAATAATAATATAAATAAATTAATTTAGTTACAAATGTAATCACATTTCATGAACCAGATAAAAGCACGGTTCACTTTATGACGAACTAAAAAATATAATAAAAAAAATTAAAAGCGTAAAAGACATAAAGATTATAGAGAGGACGTACAAAATAGTCTAGAAAGAAGCCCAAGCATAAACCTCCGCTGCCAAAAACAACGACATTTGCGCATAGAAAGCTACTGAAAGCAATTTATCTAAAAATTCCATAAAGCGATACAATGGTTAAAAAACTCACATTCTTGTGAACAGGAAATGAAGACGACAGAAGAACATCAAGAACATCAAGAACAAATAAATCCGGTCAAAAATTATATAGAAATAGAAAGAGGATTTAAAGAAGAAAAAATAAGTGGAATAAATAGAAGAGAAGTTGAGAAACAAAGTTATTAAAAATATTTATGGGGATATTAAAGATATAAAGGTAAGGTATCAACCAAATTGGTTATTTGTCAGAGGTAGCAACAATGACCTAATAAGGGGTAAAGATGAAAAGATATAATGATAGAAATAAAATTTGTAGAACTACTGAATTAGAATGCATGAGAAAACCAGTATTTTGAAGAAGAGGAAGAAAACTAACAAAAGGAAATTGTAATAGACCCAGCCTAGCAAAGTCGACATAGAGAAAATAATTATAAAAAAGGAAAAACAACGGAAGTTCAGTAGTGGTGGAATCACAGAAATAAACATAATGTGTGGGGGGAAGTATACTGATAGACGAAGTTGTAAAACTGATAGAAGTAACATCGACGACAGAGAATATGCCAACAGTCTAAAAAAAACAACCATCTTGTCCATATTTTACTAAAAAGAGCTAGAGCTAGAGCTAGGATATAAAGAGATCACCTAAGTAATAAAGGTATGGTACAAAAATGCAGAAAAAATAATTGGAAAGTACCACTGGAGTTATTGTAAATCAAGATTGGAGTCACTGATCAAATAATTCGGCTGAAACAGTTATTTGGAATACTATATACCAACGCATAATTATTCATAGATACTGACTAAAATTAGTTTATTACTGAAAGAAACCTAATTGATTAGAGAAACCTGAAAATATATATGGAATTTGGACAAAAGTAGCCTGAACATATATCAGTCAAGGATAGAATCGTTGTAGAAAAACGCTAAAGCTCATTAAGATTATTATATTATATTAGATTTATTCATTGGGCATTATTTAGCGGCACTAGCAATATGCTCACAGATTGGACATAAACAAAATTTAACTTTCCCAATAATAATACATAATGAAAACACATAATGATAAAACCGATTAAAAGTAAAAAATAACTAGAATAAATAGCAATAGAACAACAAGAAGTACACATTTAAATTTCCTTGTACATAGTAATCTCTTTGACGATATCAAAGAGACAGTCAAGTAGAGTATTTTGAAAAATTTTCCTGGTAGAACCGGAATGCCCGTAGAGTACAAAGAAGAATGCAGGAGGATAATAGGTGGAAAATCGACACGGGATCGTTACAGAATGCTCAAGATGGAGGAGGACTGTGATTCCACCACTTTAATGGAGGAGGTTCATGAGATGTGAATGAGTTAAGTGACAGTGTCCAATCGATAGTCTGTTTAAGTTAACCTGCTTGGATTTTGGGAGAGAATAAGTCATAGAAGAGAAGCCATTATTTTTGTTTGGTCATAGTTCACCCTCCAGAAGATTCCATTTAAGTTGAATTAGATCGCGAATTTAAACTTTTATACTGGATTCCATATATTACTGATTTTTTAGCCAAACGATCAACAATCTCATTGCCATAAATCCCCACATGGCATGGAGGAAATGGAATAAAGAAGATCACGAATCTTGGTGAGCAGTGGATGTAAAAAGACAGGATTTTCTAAAAATCGAAGGAAACTCGTGGAATCGGTACAGATTGGAATAAATTGGCAAAAGGAGCTCTTATCAAAACTTAAGAGACAATACTTGAATGAAAAAACAAGAAACAACCAAGCAAAGCTAATGGAAGGAAGGGAGGGTAAGTCATGTAGATGTTTATCCTAATAAACATAATGGGGAGTACTAGTTACTCCTAAGTAACAGTACTCCCAACAAGGGAATTACTAAATCTGTTGATACTAGATGGACTTCGCCGTAGAATTTCTCCGTTAATAATATTAAAAACAAAAACAAGCAGAATCAATAGAGAGCACCTCCAGATAAATAAATTTCTGGAACGGCATATGGTTAAAAAAACCATAACCATCGGTATCAGCGGGTCTGACACTATAAATACAGCTGCTAACTCGGCGGCTGTTGGAGTTTTGACAAGGTATTTCTTAAAAAGTCTTATTCCGGCTTTAGGTGAAAAAAAATCCTGATCTTAGATGAATGTTCAACATAGGTCTCTACCGAAGTAATTGAAATGGAAATGTCGAGACATAGTCTGAACGAAATAACACCCCATTTTATATATTGCTCCTTTAAATAAGGGAAATGTAATGATGTTACCAGTGATTATATTTTATGCTTAATTATGTCATCACATATCTAGCTCAATATACAATACAATTATAAAAAGAACTTTAGCTCCCGAAAGAGAGAGTATCATTATATGGCTCACAAACAAAAACGTGCAAAAGAGAGGAGATAAACTTCAAGAAATGCTACCACAAACAAAGAACTTGAAAAATAGAATAGAAACAAAAACCCTAGGAAGTATCGAACTCCCCACATTAAACTAGGGGAAGTTTAAATGCAGTCCGTTATCTTTACCGAAATATTACTGCCCCGTAATTAGGCCCTATCACCAAGTTTGCCCAAATAACATATTTCAGCAAGTTTGATTATCTTTCAGTGAAGATTTAAGAAGAATCTGCGAAAGTGACTTCCAACTGGGCGGCGATATCGCCAGATTTATCACCAATAAAACAAAAATATGTATGGGATGGCTTTAATCAAACTATTGAGCGATTAGTCTGGCCATCAGTAAGTTTAAACGAACTTGAAACATGTGTACAACTCGCTTGAAATTCCTAACCACCCATCACATAATTCAGTCTTTGCCTATTGGGCTTACAGCGTGTTATAATAAGTCGTGGACCTAGTTATAATTATAGTTATATAGTTATAATTATTTGTTTTATACTGTAAGTGGAATTTTCTGAATTTTTATCAGTATAAAGGACAAAAGGGAACTTTTCCTTACATTTACTTTCGTAACTTTAACCAACGATTCTTCAATCGAAAAAACTGTCATAAAAATTAACCTTTTAAACAAATATGTGTAAAAGCACATTTGGTAAATCTTAATTGATTATTATTTAACAAATGAACTATAAATAAACCAATGAATATTGTTAAAACATTATCAGCTCTGAAGGATGTGACAACATTGCTATATCGCCACGACAAAGATTGGTATTTCAAAATTGTGACAAAAATTATTTCATTGTTTCAATGGATGCGTTTAAGTTCGATTAATAACCAAAAATATATTCTCTACGCGAATATCAGGATATGCTTCTTATCTACCGGGATCCCCTACAAAATTCCGAAGGAGCTAGACGTATTTACCGGCAACAATATCCCGAAAGGCCGTTTTGGGTTCGGCAAATATTTGTCCATGTTTTTCAAAGACTTTTGGATACAGGCAAAATGGTTCCAAAATTTTTAAAATGTGAGCGGTAGCGAAAAATCGGTCCTGAAATCGAAGGACAAATTTTACATCTTGTTGAAGAGGATGCCACCAGAAATACTCGAAGTGTTGCGTGAAGTTGAAGTTTCCCATTATATTGTACATTGAACAATAAAAAAACAGTTACTCTATGTATAAACGGTAGGCATTGATTTTTGACTCAGGCAAAAATATTTAAAATATATTATAATAATTTTTTATATATTATATAATTAATATATATTATATCATTAATATACATTATAAAAATAATATATAAATATATAATGAATGATTTATTGCTAAACTCAAAGAGATTTACCATCAAACACGAAATATATTTTTTTTAATTCTAGACGCACGTTTCGCTATGTTAGCATCATCAGTAGATGATTTAATCTAATTCTAAACCTAAACTACATTCTATTTATATGGAAACCCTAATTGCTAACCTACTACCCACGAAGCGTAGTATCTACCTAATGAAGAGTGTAAAAAAAGAATACAAGAAAAATTAAAAAAAAGAAGGAAAAGAGAACAAAACAAAGAAAAAATTAACTATGAAGTTTTCTGATCTTTACATTAATAATTGAAAAAGTTGACTGAACAGAATTGGTCTTTTTTCCCGGTTCATTATTTTCTTGCATTTTTCTATTTGAATGCTTTCATACGCATCCAAAAGTTTTGGGGTTAGAGGCGCATCAGCAACTGAAAAGGCTATTTAACGACTGGACCTACAGCTTAACGTGGGTTCCGACGTTTCCGTCATCAGCTACTGAAAACCCCGGTCAGCACCCCCCTCGGGCTATCAACCTTTGGTTTTGTGCTTAACCGAAAGTATCTCGAGAAGCCTACCGACTGGCGAGTGACCAACGTAGAACACCTCTCAGAAGGCATCCGGCCTTACCCAGCCGCGAACTGGCGTGACTGAGGGGTGATTCCTTATCAGATTTTACACTCTTACCTAGAAACATCCACAAGAATTTTTTGTTTTTAGAAAAACTTTTTTGCCTAGAACGGGAATCGAACCCGCTCCACATTAAATACGCATCCAAAGCCCTATTACATATTTACATTGCATTGTATGCATATGAAAGCATTCAAATAGAAAAATACAAGAAAATAATGAACAGGGAAAAAAGACCAATTCCAAATTATTAATGCAAATGTCAGAAAACCTCACGGTTTTTCTTTTTTTTTTATTCTCTTTTCCCCCTTTTTTTATTTTTCTTCCATCCTGTTTTTACACACTTCATTAGGTAGGTAGTACGCTTCGTAGGTTAGCAATTAGGGTTGCCATATAAATAGAACGTAGTATAGGTTTAGAATTAGATTAAATCACCTCCTGATGATGCTAACATGGTTAGCGAAACGTGCGTGGAGAACTTTTAGAAAAAGTGATTCAGTGTTTAGTGGCAAATCTCTTTGAGTTTAGTGTTCCACACCGAAGGTTCCAATAGAAGAATTGAATGATTTGTTGGTCAAATCTAAAAGAATCCAAATTTTTTATTCAATATTTTATCAACCGACTAAGCTTTTTTCATGAGAAATGTGAAGATGGATATTTTAAACAGTGAATTTAATAAAACCATTAATCATGTGTTTCTTAATGTGACGTGAATCATTTAAAACGGGTTGTGACGCGAAAAATTAATACTAGTAATTTCAACTTTGAAATTAAATAATAATAATGTGTAAGTTTTTCTTTTGTTTTTGTAACAAATCAAACCAAATTTATGCGCAAACGTATGAAATAAATTACTATAAAAGTATTATATTTTATTTTCAAATAACACCTTAAGAGGTCAATGCAACAAAAACGGAATTCCAATAGAACGAAATAAACAAGACAAAAATTGATGTTGCCATTGTTAAGAAAATGTGACCTATTTTCAGACCTATATTCCACGGAAATGGTTGAATATGAATTATAAGAAAAATGTTTGTTCAAAACACTGTATAGAATCGTTGGTTACATTTGAGAAAGTACTTACCCTTACCCTTCATAGGGTTGCATTATTTTTATTTTGCAATTTATTTATAACTGAATTTCTTAAACAGTGTTTTGATTAAAAGCAAATGTTTATATTCTAGAACGTATACTGGTTTAAAAAGGCAAACAAAATGATAAACCCCCTTCGTTGTCCTAAACCAACGTCATTGCATAAAATGAGCAAGATGGTCTGTTTACCGTCCGATTCATGCTCGAAGCGATATATTACGGGTTATCAACTTAACAAATCTTAATTATGACATTGTCGGGACATTTCTGTCCCACTTGAAACCGCTACCGTCGCTTCGGTTGCTGAGTTATAGAAACCGATATGATCTGGAGGAAATTGCATTGATATGCGGGCGGTTGCACTACTGGAAATGCCTGTAGTTGCATTTTGCTTGTTCAGTCGAACGAAAACGTATTATAAAATCTTAGCGGCATTATATAGGGTCCTTCAACAGGAAGTTTATTTTAATTTTGAATTTAATGTTTAATCAAAAATATATTTAGATAGTTGCCATTTGTTTTCAAAATCATAACCCAAATTCTTCTTCGTGTAACTTTACAGAACCTTCTTAAGTTTTCATTCACGTTTTCACAAAATTGTGGCTCAATTTCACCAATAACACATTGGATATTGTTGTTTAGCTCCTGGACTATTTAGCCACATGAAAACAGTCTACTATTTTCATTGACATTTAACAAGAGAGTTCAGGGAGTTCAGAAACTTTTATGTGTTCACAACAAATCCATCAGTCTTTTGACTGTAACCGTACTGGCTCATTTGCAAAAAGAAGCTATAACTCCTCCAATGCCATGAAACCGAACAGTGACTTTTTGACTATATAATGAGAGCTGGATAATCTTTGTTCAATGTTTTTCTCTCCTTATACGACAATTCTGAAATTTTGTTTGTTAACGTATACATTTAAATAAAGAAGCTCTCCATTCAATACTGAAAACATTAGAGAACATTTTCTTTGAGGATTTAGTTCATTTTTCAGTGGAGCAAATCATGTATAAATGCTCATACGGTATGACATCATTTTTGTAATAGCAATTAACTGCTACTAATTTCAAAATGCGCTTCATCTGAAAAGATGTTTTTTTGAGAAAAATTATCTGTTTGTTCTTTAATCCAATTAACAAATGTACCACCTTTTAAATGATCCATTGACTTTATTTCCTGTATTATTTGAACCTTTTATGCCTTCAGGGGAACATTTGTTTGTAAAATACTCCGTTTTGTGGACAGTGCAAATTGTTGAGAATGTCGACTAATGGAAATTTCTAAGCCTTCAAAAACATTTTCATGTACCAAATCAATATGCTCTTATGAACGACCACTACGATTATACATTGCTTTTCTTTTATCTTCCACCGAACCAATTCCTTGAAATTTTTAAACAATTGAATTCATAGTGCAGTTGGACGATTGCGGAAAACGAAAATATTACGTAATTTATGATTAATTAATATTTCATAAATAATCACCAAATGGTACGAGCAAACGTAAACTATCGAAGAGGGCGCGAAGGAATGGTAAATTCAAAGAAGAGCAAAGTTATTTCTGGGAAGCTGCTGGAAAAGGCAGGCGATTTTGAAATTGTTTTGTAGAACCGCTTTGCTGTGTTATAAAACCCGGAGTAACTAACAGATCAGCATGAAGAAATTATCAACTATGTGTTTAAAATGGCTACTTCAATAGCCCCAGAAGAAAAATGCACCATGTCGTTTCGTTTCAAAAGGGGCGAGCAATTGGTGTGACAGAAGCAGATTTAAGTTTTCATGAAATAGCGAGACGATTGGAAATTGCTGCTTCTACCATTATGAGTAGAGACCGGACTTCTTGAAAAAGATAAATGAAGTCATGCAATGACATGCCCCGTCACTATCACATAATACATACATCGCCAAATATCTATAAAATTATTTAATTTATTTTTTGTGAGTACATTGAATTATTTCGTTTTTTTTTGTTGTGTGGTAAAAAATTAACATTACAAAGTAAACAGAATGATAAAGCTAAAGTTAGTACGAATTAATTTTAATCTCAATGTACGAATATGATTAAACACACTGTTAAGCAGTGACCTTGAATCTAATACTAAATACACTGATAAGCTATGTCTAGAAATCCGCTCTCTATTTATGAGGCTAACATGATTTGAAAATCGGAGTTATCTGATCCTCAATTTGGTCGTCGAAGAAGGATCCAAGAAAGTAACGATAACTTTGGAGAAAGTTCCGATGTGGTTTAAACAGAACAAGTGTCACTTTTTTGAGTTTATTGCTGAGGATATCTATATATCCATAAAACGGTAAGAACACATTTCCATAACTTCTATAGTCTAGTTATAAAGGTGGAGTGCCACCATTTGTATCAATGTTTTCTTGCTCTTCCGTTATCCTTGCCCATTCCTTCCTATCTCTAGCTCTTCATTTCTATTCCGTTATTCTCATCTCTTGCAGGTCTATTCTCACTCCCTCCTCTCAACTTTTCCTTGGTCTTCCCGTCGGTCTTGATCCCTCCAAACTTCTTCCCATTATTTTATTGGCCTATCTTTCACTGTCCATTCTACCAATGTATTCCCACTAACTCAGTCGTTTGATCCTGATTTCGTTAACTAAACCTAAACTATTAAAAATTGTTGCTAGTTCTTCATTCGATCTAACATTCGTTCTAATTCTCCAACACATACACTTTCAGTCTTTGCCAGAGTCCATATTTCTGACCCACCATATAATCGACTTACTCTCGGTCTTACTCTCTCTGCTTAAAATGCTGGAAACATTAAGACAAAAATTTTCGAACTTTGTGGTAGGTTTGCAACGGTATAGCCCATTGTTCCACTTTTATAACATTTCTGTTTAGTCCGCAATTAGTCAAACTTTGGGAGAATCTGTGTTTTATCTATCCCTCTGCGGAAATTACAAAATATTCGATGTTGACATTTTCAATTTGCCAATTAATGCAATTGGCAAATTGATTTTGCCAAATTTTGCAATTAATGTCCTGAGTGGGTTTTTAACAGCTCTCCGTTCCTTACATCTATCCATTGTCTTTTCTTTCGTTCGTATTAATTCTATTCTTTTTCTGCTTAGACATGGTCTTGGTTGAACCCCCCTTTTTAATATTTTTATTTCCCTGTAGAATTCTCTCATGTTTCCTCTTTCCCCATATCTCTCGATATTCTTTATTTTTTTGTTGTTCGTACCTTCTTTTCTTCCTTCTAAATATTTTTTTTTACTTCTTTATATTTTCTTTGGTGTAGTTCTTTATTTATGACCGTATCTTGTTGCAGCCATTTAAGTCTTGCTGCGTTTCTTTCTTCTATCATTACTTGAAAGACCGCATCTTACCACTTTTTTCGTATCTTTGTATTTGGGGGTTCCAGCACTTCCTCAACTGCCTTTGTAATTGAATATCTTTATCATATTGAAAAGCGATCATCTCCATTTTCAAAAATTTGTCAGGAGAAACAAAAAACTGGTTAACTTCTATGCATTTTTAGTAATGGTTGCGTAGTATGTTTTTTTTTGTATTTACAAGGTATCAGTACTTACGCAAAAATATGTTTGTTGAATTTGAGAGAGACCCAAATTTTTTTTTCTCTTGAAAAGATTTTCTTTGGACCCTTTTCAAATGAACTATTGAAATCAAATTGTATCTTTTGCTCTTTATTACTTTGCTTTCCATAATTTTTTTCCTATGACAGAACTTTCATTAAAAAAAATGGCCACCAATTTTTAAAAACAGCTACATCTCGATAAGTTTTGTGTTCCACTTGGAATTTATGTGTGTTTGTTGAGAATTCAATATACTTTTCATATATTTTTTTCCGTTATTTGGGTTTTTCGCCACTATCTAAAACTCAAAAAATATCAAAAATACTTATAAAATATATATACAAAACCCAAATAAAGGAAAAAAAATATATGAACACGCCACAATCATTCAGACAATACTTTTCATACTCGCTAGGGTAATATACGCAATCATAACGACGTATTTTCCTCTTTACAGTTGCAAAATCACAGTCACAGTTATTGAAAGAATGTGCACGTTAAGCAAAGTAATTAAAAATTTTCTGAAATCTTTTCATCAGAACAAGACTTAAAATAAATCTTATTCTGGTATTGTTCCTGTTTTATTCAGAGAGTAATCACAAAACAGGTGGAGCCCTTCAACTTCGCCTTTAATATTTTGATTGATGTAGTGCTTCAAAAAGCTATAAACTTATTCCGGCTCTTTGTGTGCATGTTCTTCATGGTATGAGTAAAAGTTTAACTTTTCTATTTTAAGATAGTGGATGTAAAACTCGTAGTCCCACAGTTGTCTATAATAAAATACTTCCTGCACAGGAAGAGTCGATAAAGGAATATTTTGCATTTAATCAAAACATAATCCTGTTACTTTAGAATTTTCCTAGCATTTAGACCTTGCGGAATCAATTTTTAATCACATTTCACGCGCTTATGTGCGATCTGTTCTACAATTGCAATTTTTTTGTAGTTTCGTTTGGATGCGAATCTTTGATTTCTGTGAAAAGTTCTTCACGCTTAGAACACATGTCTATTTGGGGACAACCAAATGATAAGTTGAAATGTTTAAAAATGTGTGATCGTGTAGATTTTGTGTGGTCATGATTTTAGCATTAAGTTGGGCTAAAAGATATTTTTTGTTTTGTCGCCTGCATAATGGTACTCCTTGACAGGGATAATTTCAATAAAGTTATGAATTTTCTGATAAACTTTACTGGAAATTGTCCGGGCAGAACGTAAGTGTTGGACTTTTTCCTCTCAAATCATAAGGAGTAAATCCTATAAATCAAATAAACTTATATTGACTCTCCAATCGACAAAATGGTTCTACTCTTTTTTTGGCTATGACAAAAATGTTAGAAAAGCGGCGCCGCAAACTATTTGCCTGCTGTTAAACTCAATATAATAAATGAGGGTGTTCTAATTAAAGCTATGTATATTTTATTTACTCTTACCCTATAGATCTACTTCAGTCGTTCGTTTCTGCCGATTCTCAGTTTTTTTTCGTCACTTAGTCCTTGAAGAAAAATATCTTGTTCGTCCTTTTTGTTTTTTATTGTTTAAAACAAAGTGTAGATTTATAGAACACAGATAGTACATTTAAAAAGGTAAGTGGAATCTGTGTATGCCCTTCACCTTGATTTTGAAAACGGGCTATCTCTCGGAGATTACTGTTTTTTCAACTGACTGACAAACGCCTGATTCTGTTAAGCTGCTTTATTTAGTGAGACATGACGCGTTTTCAAAAGGAATACATGAATAGCGGTGTTCAGGGACAAAAATCTGGTAAAACATGGTTTTATAAAAAAAAATGGAGATGATCCCTTTTCAAAATGACCGATTCAATTATAGTTCTCACTCTCATCTGCTCATCACTCCCATCTGCTCTCGAATTCATCTGATTGAGTTCTTCTCTTTCTTATTCTTTAATACTTTCTCATATTCTTTCCTTTGAGGTTATCTTGTAATAAGTTCCAGTTCAATTATTTTCCTTGCATTAATTTTCTATTCTATGACTAATATTTTGTTTGTATTTAACTATTACCAAAAGTGATCCGTGTTCCCGAATGCCCCACTATAAATTCTAATGTCCATTATGTCTGTGGCAAGTCTAGCATTAAATATGATCAATTTTATTTTTTCCAGTTGGCGATCCATGTTTGCTTGTATATCTCTTTAAGTTAATATATCGTACCACATAGAACAATTCTTTATAGGGGTCATAGGGGAACTTTACTAAGTATTACCAGGGCTATTTAGTGAGTATTAATATTTTTCTCTTTACTTAATACATAATGGTGAACAGAAAAATTGCAAAATTAATCTCATAAAATATATTTTTCATAGTTTGTATTTTTTTGTTCTTCAATATATAATGATATTTCGTTGGTTTATTAGTAAGAAAGCGTTCAGTTCATTTACTTCAAGCTAAACTGAGCAATAACGCTTTAATATAGCTAGAATACGTATCTATTAAAACTATACAAATTTATCAAAAATATAAACAATACTTTTCATATCTTACACCATATTCTGAACAAACATGTCTTGTACATACCCATATATACTACATCTCGTCAATTCTCTCAATATTTATTTACCATGACTAGGCCGGTATGAGTGTCACTGTTGACATGCAAATATTCCACGAAGTAATTGAATCTTCACCTAGGCAATGCTTATTTAAACAACAATTTAATATTCTTTCTTTGTATATTCAAAACCATTAAGACACTCCGTTCCAGCTATTTTACACTGTTTCTGTTTTCTTGTTTTTAAAACTATAATTAAAATAATATTTGGCTTCAGTAGAATACCCTATTTTCGAGTTGTGAATAAAGAAAAAAAGTTGAAAATTATGAAATATTAATAAAATGATTCATTCCGTTTCTTCAGATTTTTTTTAACAGTGTATAACAAATCAACATTTTTGAAAATAAAATGCAATATTTTAGTTTTATAATATTCAGACTATTCTTGTTGGCTAGGTTGCAGACTATCGTTGGTATGTCCAATGAAGCAAATGGTCATTATTGCTTCAACTGAGCGAATGGTTTAGATCATTCGATCTAAAAAGCCAGCATAATATCAATCAATAACTCAAACCTTAAACATTGCAATGCTTTTAATCGCACATATAATAAGTGCCGAAAAAGAGGTATAATTTATATTTTTAAATAAAAAGACAACGTAAAACGAATCTTCAGAATCTTGCTTAATTTATATTTATTTAATTATCTCAGTTAATCTAATAATCAATATCAATATATATATATATATATATATATATATATATATATATATATATATATATATATATATATATATATATATATATATATATATATATATTGGTTGTATGTCATAAAAATCTATGACACACTCACATTACAATGGTACCGAAAAGAGCGCAAAAGAATGATAAGATCAAAAAGGGGCACAGTGGATTCTGAGAAGCTGCTGGAGATGCGCAGAGATTTTGAAATTGCTCTGTCGAATCGCTTTGTGGTGTTCAAGATCCGGGGGAGATGGAAATTACAGACCAATATGAAGAAATCACCAACAATGTGCTTAAAACGACGGCTTCAATAGCACCAGAAGATAATTGTTTCAAAGAGTCAAAAATTTCCAATGAGACCATTAATTTAACGAAAAAACACCAAACAATGAAGAATGCAGACAGCCCTTTTGGCAGCGTCAAATACGTTGAGCTTTGCAAAACTATAAGAAAACGTATACGAGAGGAAACGAGCCGATTCAACATGCAGTTTGTACAAAAGACACTGGAAGAAAACAGGGGAATTAACAAAGCTAAGCAGAAGCTAAGGAAGAAAAGGACACGAATGTTTTACTTAATGCGTGAGGATGATACAATATGCAGCGAACGGACGGAAATGTTAAAGGTTGTCCGAAAATTTTCTTCAAAGTTATATGAGGACCAGAATCAAGCAAGAACAGCAATGCCACTGAAGAACAAGTGTCGGATATCTTGGTGGAGGAAGTGACAAAGGTTATAGACTCGATGAAAAATGGCAAGGTTCAGGAAAGGATAGTATAACTGTGGAGATGTTAAAAGCTGGTGGTCAGACTTTACATATCGGCTTATCTTTGAAATACGTTATACACTTTTCTCAAAATTTTGCAATTGATTCATTATTAGTTTACAGGCAATAAAGGGTGAAGCAAGTATAATGCTACCATTTTGTTTTAGAGCTGTTTTTTTTTTCATAATATTTCTGACATTTTTTAACTATTGTATAGTGCATGCATGCAAGTTTTATCATCGATTAACACAATTTAAAAAAAACGCAGTGCTCAGTTACATATACTATACTATAATTGTATATAACAAAAAGTTGTTAAAATATTGCAACTCGACGTAAAAAGCCGAAGGGCGCTGTAACTACTTGTAGTTATGGCGGCTCATAAAACGAAAATGTACAGTTTAATCAAACAATTTCAAGAATTCGGAACACTTTAGAGATCCAAGAACAGTGTAAAGCGTAGCAAATTTTGTACGTGTGGTGGAGTCTCCAGAAATATCGATTCGACACCGTGGTGCACAATTAGAAATTTCTTCACATAGTTTACACATAATTTTGAGAAGTGACTTAAGAATGTTTCCGAATAAGTTTCAAATTATTCAGGATCCTTTACTAGAGACAATAATAAGCGATTAGAATACTCTAATTGTATCATAAATAGTGATTTATGGAAATTCCATCAAATTGATCATCAACTCGCACATTATTTTATCCTAAATGGTAAGACCTAGATTAAAATACGGCGCGCCGTCCTGCACAGATTTCCACACCGGGATACGTCCACTCTCAGCAGTCTTTTTAGAGCCGGTAAACTGGAGGCATACATAAAATCTCTTAAACTGGGCAAAGTTTCTGGACCTAACGAACTCCGATATGAACAAATTGTTAGATTTGGAGTTGCAACAAAACTCTGGCTCTCCAACTTCTATAACAACTGTCTAGAAAAGGATAACATACCAAAAATCTGGAGGAAATCCAATGTCATAGCCATCCCAAAACCCAAGAAACCTATTTCATCATATCTTATTGCTCTATACCACCATATAAACTAAATGAATAATGATGAATAATAATCGAAATATTGATACTCAACAGGCTATGAGTAGATTCAGACCATGCCGAACATGCACAACCCAGATCATTGATCTGACGCAGTACATAGTGGACGCAAATGAACACCGAAGTCACAAAGCAGTTTCCTGAGATCCGTGCGACCTTTGGCTGTTTCTGCGTCTACTGCCAGACTTGAAATGTGGCGTGAGTCATTGACAGAAGAAGATAAAGAATTGGAAATACTTCCAAAGGGGTGCCTCCCAACTGGCTCGGGCGAGAGCTGAGCCACCTAGAAAACCCTTAATAGACTCCGAGCCCACTCTGATAGATGTAAGGCCAACCTGCTGGAGATCAAACTGACCCAGACTTGTGCTCCTGCGGGTAAACCCAGACCATGAGCTATCTGTTGGTGTGTCCAGACTTACCAACCCCGTGCACCACCAGAGACTTTGTCCTGGCTTCCCGTCCATTGATGGTGCAGAATCCTGGTCTTCCGAAATATAATCATCCCTCTGAGGGCAGAACACATAGGGATGTGTAATCACTGGTTATGTGTGCACATTGTTTGTTTCTATGTAATTGTTTGTTTTATATCATAATCATTGCATACTTTTCTGCTATTGTTAGATTTTTTTTCTTTTTAATTTATTTTATGTATTCTATTTGTTGTTTGACGGGTTGGATATGAATAAATAAATAATGAAATCGATAATTTTTACGCAAAATTGATTTGACGGCACCGGATTATTTTTTATGGACAAAATCCGAGCTGAAATCAGCTGCATACTAGAAATGATAATAAATATGATAGGATTAAATACTAAAAAGATTAACAAGACGATTTACTCAAATTTGGCCGGAAAAAAAATTCAAAAAAATTGGAAATAGGTATATTGTTGCCTATTGTATCTACTTATACAATAGTGAAGTGAATGCACAAATTGTAGGGGAATAAAAATACTGAGTATAATAGCCAAAGTGTTGTCCGAAAGGATATTTGAAGGAGGAGTGAACATACAAATAGAAAAATCAGATATTTCCTATAAAATTAAATTTGGAAAAAAGAAAAAATTAGCACATATATGTTTTATAATATGTTTTATAGACCAAGAAGTCTTTGAAGTCAGAACTTGGTATTCATTTCTGAATTTTAATTTAGTTCTTGGCTAGTTGTGAGTTTTACGAATTCCTCTTCTAAATTTGATGATTCTGCTGCATCACCATTTGCGAAATGATCTAAAACCCATAGACATGCGTAAACCTATAGATTCAATCTTAGATTCAAACATTTTGAAATACAAAGTTTGTCAGGATTTCAATAAATTAACTTACTACTTATTACTTCTTACTACTATTTACTTATTCGACTTATTCCTTACGAATATGGATTATTGTCGATGCACACAAACATAATAAAACATTCCTAGAGCTATCCTTGTCGTTTGTTTAATTTCGCGCACGCATCAATTTGTATGCCTTTACTTGTTTGTCCTTACTCTGTAAACATGTCATTACAAGATTCCATGTTTTTGTTGAAACATGCTTGAATACGTGAATCGCGTCTTTCCTTACCAACTTGCAAAGACTTGTCACCAACAATGCTACTCAGATATATGTATATCAAATGCTAATTTAAATTTTGTAATACTTATTTACGCGATAACAATAAGATAAACATTTTAGATAACTAGATTTTTTTTTTTTTACTTAACGCCATCCATTTGCGCCGCTGCTGAACCCGCTAGCGCCCCCATGGAAGGCTCCAACGCCCACTTAAAGGCAGTTTCACCCCTGTTGGAAACCAATGGTCTATACTATACACTCAATAGTAGATTTACAAGGAGTAAGGAGGTATCAGCAATATCTATTATCATGGAGTTTATTGTATATACATACAATAAGAATCTTTAAAGGAATATGTGGTAGTGAAACTTGGGTACTAACACCACAACAAATTTTAAAGTACAAATGGCAAAAATAGAATACTGATGAGGGTGATTAAAGGTATCACTAAAAAAGAAGATGAAATTAAACACAAAATGGTGAAGGAAGCGTTAATGTTAGACCAAATCATTGACGGTAAAACCGCATACAACTGAAATGGATATTACAACGAAAAATACATGGAAAATGATCAAGAGGAAGGACGAGAAAGACCATTTAAAGCTCTTGGACATCATAGGATGCTCGCCTAGGCTGGTGCTTATGACTATACTTCTATACAAAGGCATGAATGCAATACCTTTGACACAAATGAGCGAAATTGAGGCTTTTAAGAGTTAGTTCGGTGTTAAGCAGGGATGTGTATATCGCGCAAACCCTTTTATTTGCGTTTGTTGCTGTTATCGTGCATGATGTCCTAGGCAGATTGGCTCATTCAATTCAGATATCATATATATATATTCCCATTCAGCCTGGTATGACTTAAAGGCAAATCAAAAACAAAGAAGGTCAGCATCATAGAGCGTCAGCATGCGGTTGACTGTGCACTCGTAGCACATAGTACAACAGCGTTGCAAACGATAAGGGACTTACTTAGTGAGGCCTATAGTGCTTTCGTGATTTTTTTGTGAATGCTCAACCGGTAGAAGAAGTAACATGCTTCCTGTACTTGAAAAGTTAAATTTCCTGCTCTGCCCACAAGCAGGAACAGGCTATATATAGAATAAAGTGTACTGAGACCATTTTTTACGTCTAATAAGAAGGGTGTTTAGTAACGGAAACATAAAACAACATACTAAAATGTGTTTACAATCCCATTTAGTTCCCACTCTTCTATTTCAAGCTGAATCCTGAGTCCTGTCTCGGAAGCAAATAAAATAACTCGAGAGATTTAACAATAAAATGGCAAGACCATCAGACCAATATGAAGGTACCTAAATTAACAAACGGTTTGAGTAGAGAAACGTAGATCATAAAACCTCAGCTAAGATAGTTAGGTCATTGCCAAAGAATGCAGGACTCTAGGATACCAAAGAAGATCCACTATGGCGAATTAATAAACGAGAATAGTGAAGACAGACAGAGCTGTGCAGCTCCATGAGAAAAATAATCTCCATAAACCCACAGCCAAAAGGCTGGCGCGAAAAGCCAAATAATACCTTATACCTATTATGTATACTCCTGATCTCAAATGCCGAGTATGCGGAAGAGTATACAAACCTAAACTGGGATATTTGAGCATAATTATTCAATAATAGCTCAGCAAAATTAATGTCCAATGTATTACTGTACTTTGTTATTAATATGCAAACATACAGCACTGTTACTGATTGGGAGATTTCAGTTCTTGAAATAATTTGATCTTGTGAACATGAAGATCTGGAACTATACAGCCAATAAATGCAGCATTCGAAAGAGTAATTCAAATCATGCAGATTTTAAAAATACTTTTAATATACTAAATTTGATATATTTGATATACTTATAATATTTTTTTAATGTAATATTACTTCTAATATTTTAAATATGTGTCAGGAAATGGTATTGGCAGTACTATAAAATACAATAAATATCTAATAGATAACAAAGAAATGCAACACTATGAAAAATTAATTTAATTGGTAATGATAAAAAATAAAAAAAAATTATTACATTTGGTATTTAACAAAAAAGTATAAATGAGTTAAATAATTAACTTTGTAACTCTTAAACAGATGATCTGTGTATTTTTGCAGCAAGGTATCTCAGATGCTATGTACTGACACAGGATAGGAAGAAATGGAGAGAGATGTATAGAAGGCAACCTCAACTCCACACACCTGAACCCTAACGATATATAGGCATAGGATTAAGTAAGTAACTAAGAACGATAAGCATGTTTTACTATCGCAATCAATTGTCAATTAACAGCAATCCTCGAATACCTATCCTCGAATACACAAGAAAATCATCGAACACATTTTCATATTAATTTGGTACAAGATCTAAGATGGCGTTCACGTTCTTAGAAAACGACCAGATTCTCGTATTTGATTGTAAATCAGATTTTCAAATAATCTTATACATGTCCTCATAATGGTAGGAATAGTAATATCACCTCGTCTCTCTATTTCAAGAAAGCTTTAATCTGCTTCTTTCATATTTCATAAAATGACTTAGTGCACGAACTGGTAGCACTTCAATACTTTTAACAGAAACACAAGAATACTGCATAGCTCAGTAGAACAAAAAAATGTCGTAACATTTTTTATGGTTTTTACTTTGCCACATTTTCGCAATCACATATACAAACAAGAGAGTAAATAAGCAAAAAGTGTAACCGTTTTTGTGCTTAAGATATACTAAAAAGTGAGTAAATTTTGAGTTTTAATTCGAATATTCAGCGTATAAACAAATGTACTTTTGCAAATTTAACCAGATATTCTTAACACAATTTTAAACAAAAAAGTTCCTTACTACAAGAGTCAAAAACCTAAGGGTTCTCGAAGAAAGGTTCTCTTGCAAAGTTATTAAATCACCAATCGAAAAACATTTCAAAGAAATATGTGAACCTTTGGCAAATAATAATTGGTTATTATTTAACGAATAAACTACAAATAAATTATTAAACATTGTTAAAACATTTTTTATAATTAAGAAACATGTCCTACATTAGCACTGAAGAATGTGGTAAGTCGCAATATCGCTACGCCAAAGATTATTATTTCAAAACTGCGACAAAATTGCGATGCTCTTGGTTATTGTGTAGAAAGAAAAACAGTATAAAGGAAAAGAAAATAAATTTATTGTGATTTAAAAAGGGGTTGTAACTTACAATGTCGTTGACAAACATATACAGCTGATGAGCGCGTGCTAGCCAGCGTTGAATGTTAAGCGTGCGTGCAAATTATGCCCTTTTAGCCCACATCAACTGAAGAATAAGGGTGGGTTATGAGCGCCACTGACTTTGCTACGGAATGATGTTTTAGAAGTTTACACTAGTTCACCTCGTTCACCGTTACAGCGGTGAAATTTGCCATAAATATGCAATACTACGTAAGTTGTCAATAGCAATATTCAGCTACACCACCACCGCGGCCCCCAAAACAAAAAGTAAAAAAGAAATAAAGAATCCACGTAAGAGGCCAAAAATGAAATAAAAGCATGAGTAACAGTAAAATAAAAAAGGCTCAAATAAAATGTCTTTTACAGAAGAAAGATTGGCTTCGGCGATCGGCAACAAAAATAAAGGTAATGACAAGGCAATAGAAAGCACTAAAAAAATAAAGCAAAGAAAAAAGAAATACATCGTCTCGGAGTCAGACTTCCCACAAAGATGGCAAAGGAAGTGGAGCGGTATGGCTCGCCTAAATTCGGTTCCGTCCTAGGATTCTAAATTTAGCTCCATCCAAGAACCGTAAAATTGCCCTCTTCTAAAAATTCTAAATAAAAAAAAACAAGATATTCAAAAAAATTACGAAAATAAGTAAACAATTTTTGGCTTGCCCCCTTAGCCAAGAAAAGACAGCACAAATTGGTCGAGGACCACGCACATGCTGTGCTAGTTCTAAACCTCAGGTGACCAGCAAGAAAAAGAAAAAAGTACATATTTCTGGCACTGAGTTATCAAACAACAAAACAAAAAAAAAAGAAATGAAAACAAAACCTGTAAAAGGGTTTCAATGCAGTCTCGATATAGTGGGCATCGTGATAGGGTGCTAGTGATCCTCTTGTAATTTGGGTGTCCAAATCTTCCCAAAAAGAGTAACCATAAGACCGCTAAAAAACCACCCCAAAACTAAAGACACTCGGTCTTTTGGCTGGGACCTTGAGGCCTCTTTTGAGATCTCGTCCTTTAAACGCACCAATAACGCTATGTAGAATTCATTATTAATGGTTTTCCCTTTCTTGAGATAATCGATGAACAATATTCCATGCGCATTTCAAAATACAGAGGCGATAACCTTGCCTGCCAATGATTGTGTTTTTGGTCGCTTTGGATATTTTTCACTGGCTACTGTCCACTCCATGGATCCATGTTTCATCTATCGTCACATACCGCATGAAAAAATATTTTTTATTTGGCTTAAATTGCTCCAAACATTGCTTGGAATCATCAATATGTTATTGTTTTTGGTCCGCTAATAGCAAACGAGGTACCCATTTTGATAACAATTTACCCATTCCCAAATATTCATGCAAACTGGCTTTCGATATTTTCATGATATCAGCTATCTCCTACACTTTTGCGAAATAATTTAGTAAATTTTTCTGATATTGTTTGGTGTAAACCAATTCATTTGAACGTACAGAATGTTCCAGCATCATCCATGAATCCAGCAGCAGCATCATACATGAATGTTCAGCATCATCAGTGCGTATACTGCCACGTTTGAATTTAGCAATCCACTTATGATTTTCCTGGGGCAGAATCTGGGTAATATTTATCAAATCATTATTTTGCTTCAACGGTATGTTTCTTCATTAAAAAACGATGCTTAATCAACACACGATTTTTTTTCATTGTTTTCAAGTAGCATCACTTAGCATTAGCATCAACAAGCACACCGACTCAGAAACTAGTAGACAGATTGTCATGAAATTTTGACACATGATATTTGAAGGTCACCACAATCGACCATTAGTAAGGATTTTTGGTAAGTGACGCCATCTATATGTCAGACCGGGAACTTATTGACCCATGTGTTATACGACAATAATGTGTAAGTCTTCCTTTTGTGTAACAAAACAAACTATATTTATGCGGAAACGAATATAAAAATGGCTATAACATTATATTTTAGTTTCCAATAATATCTTAAGAACAATGCCACAAAATACCAATGCAATCAAACGCAAATGTAACAAAAAAATTTACTCCGATTGATCAAAATAATCAAAACAATGAGACGGTTCGATGAAAATAAACACGACGTTGTCATTGCCAAGACAATTAGTCAGTCAAAAAAAGTCATTAGTCAAAAAAAGTCAGTCTTTTAACCTGATATCCGCGGAAATAGTTGGAATTTGGATACATGTTACAAGAAAACTTATCCTCAAAAAGAATTCGTTGGTTAAATTTACGAAAATAATTTCCCTTACACGCGTATATTGGAGGTTGAAACAGAACCATTAAATAAGATATATACTATAGTTCTCATGAGGTTAGTTAACCATTAGTAAGTCTTTATGAGTTCTAGTGTTAACATGAGAATATTCCAGAGAGTGTAATTGAATATTTTCCACAGTAATAAACACATAATACTTTGGCTTTATGTTTTACCTCAGTGCATTTAAAATTATTAGAAAAGGAATTCTAAAGACTGTGTATTGTTTAGGTCTCCTGTTATCTCTATTATGTTAATAATATTTATCTTATACGCAGTGAAACGTTTTATAGCTATATAATAGTTGGAATAGGGCGAATTTTTGTTTATTGTACGGAAAAAATGTATTTGTCTTTGGACATTTTTATTATTTTTTTGATTTTTATAGGAAAGCATATAGGGTAGACTGAGGCGAATCGAATCACTTCTTTTTTGAGACAGAAAATCATACTAAAGTGTAATATAAGTAGTTTGTATTGACGGAAGAGTAATTAGTAACTATTTAACTATGTAATAAACATATCAAAACATAAATCGTTCATAAACTCTCTTAATTAGTGACTAAAAAGTAAAAAAACAAAAATCCCCGAATCGATCCAATTTTCTGGGTAAATGGGATCGTACATAACATGTTACTAAATTTATACATTCTCAACACAAAAGCTGTAGAATCATTAACAAATTTGAAATAATAAGATCAATTTTAATTATTGGCACATAAATCATATATACGGTCCTTTTTCCCTCCCATATCAGCACATTTTTCGAGGCACCATTCTTCGCACGCATGGCATTGAGTTCAATCCTCTGATGGTGGATGAATAAATTTTTCTGAACAGTAAATACAGTGCCACTCTATCTGTTTTACAGATAAATTCTTAATTTTTATCTCAGGTGTTCCTTTATTCTTCTTCTTCTTAATATTTTCTTTGCCCTCAGTCTTTCTTTTATTTTCCGCTTTTTTATCTGAATTAAGTTTTTTCTTTGCTTCTTTTTCGAGAAGATTAATCTTACTCTGAGATGAGATTAAATGCAAGACCGATTTTGAAGTTTAACGAATTCTCTTAGAGGTGGTTGGCGTTTTAAAAGGTGATGGGAGAATTTATTTAATTATTCCTGCAGTGCTAGGTGATTGGACCGTAACAGACTGTTGTGAACTTGTGGATGTCAATGGCACCATATCATCAACCGGTTGAGTATTTGAGGATTGGACTTGTTTCTGTATTTGTGGCTGTACTTGTTCTGTATTTGAGGATGGAACTTTTGGTTGTTCCAGTTGTGTACTCGTAGATTGAACTTGGGGCTTCAGAATAGCCAACTCTTGATCCTCGATAAACTTGTGGTCAGGTATTGCATTGGGATTTAATCAAAATATCCCAGTCTTTTCAAAGCCTTTTACAGCATTGGCAATAGTAGCAGCCTGATTTCAAGCCTCTTTAAAAAGTCCTCCGAAAGCGACTTTTGTGATTCCTTGATTTGAATGTGAAAGTTGCCATGATGTAGCTTATTGGTGATAATATGTTTTGAGTGGTTTGAAAAAAGATACATCGAGCGATAGTAGGGCATGTGACGTGTGTGGGGGAAGAACAACAAGCTCAACTTCTAAATAGTCACAGGTCTACCACTGAGTAGCGTGTCTGAGATGCATGTCTATACAAAAGTATAATAACTTTTCCTTGGGTGCGGTAGCGATTAAAATATTGCAACCACAACTGAAAAGCTTCTTCAGTTACCAAGCCCTTTTCTGTCATAATAACTTCAGTACCAGGTGGCATGCCTATAAGAAAATCGCCTCGTTTACGCACACCTTTAAACAGAACAAATGGAGGTATGTACTTCCATGTTGCATTCATACAGGCTAAGATGGTTACATTTTGACCTCGTTCGACATTAGTCATGCTGACAACATATTTTGCATCTTTCTGGGCTATATATAATGTTGGGTCAGCGATTATTAAGCGCTAGCCTCGTTTCGTCTACATTATAAATACACTCAGGTTTTCCTCTTAAATGGTTCTTGTCTACTACTGTTTCCAAAGTCTTAAAGAATTCAGCGACTTTTTCATTTTTCATACCATCGATCCTTGCTCTTGCTAACCCTTCTGGCTTCCGCATATTTAATTCCTTATTTCTTTCCATAAAACGACGAAACCAGTCCTGGCAAGCCATTTCTGCTTTTCTGTTAAATTTGTGTTTTTTTTTGACGCTCTAGAAATTCAAACGTATTATCATTTCAAACATATTTTCGAACAGCCTTGGATGTAATTCCGAAGCCACGACTGGCTAAGTGCAGTAGGCGGTCAGCTAACACCTTTTCTGCGTGCACCTACATGACGCTTAATGATACCTCTGGGTAAAGAGACATTTTGTAAAGTTGTGTACAGTAGTTCGTAAGTTAACTTTTTGGCCACGACTTTATTCGCAGCCTCGAGCATCTTTTCTTGAGACTCCCGCATCTGTTTTCTGTTTGTATTTGTTGAATAGCCCCATATTAAAGATTTTCGAAATAAAAGTTTTACACATTAACTTCAAAGATTGTGTTAATGAATCGGTTTTATAAAATAGGCCCGTTGCCAAACAACATAAGACATGCAATTCAAAGTTTTAACACATATCCTTAATATGACAGAAATAAATCTTAAGTACCTACCTTATATAAGCGCCAAAATTGCAACAGACACAAACGTCCGACTCGCTGGCGAGTAGTGCTGAGACTAACCTAGGAGAGGGATCGAAAAACTACGTATGTCGGGAGGTGCGGGTTGAGAGAGGGATGTAAGGCGCCAATTTTGTGCACTTCATGTCAAGCGATGTGCAAAAGATCAACGGATTTCTTATTTTGATTCGTTTCGCCCTGTGATCCAATTCCTCCTCGGTACTACCCTATAGGGTAGGGGTGATTTTTTAATGCGTCCGAACTTTTAATCCAATTTCCGACCACTTTTTCAAGCAATTGGGTTCTTATATCCGCAATCGTCCGAGTTATGTTGGCTTCCAACGCGTCTATAGTTGCTGGTTTATTGGCATAGACCAAAGATTTAACATAACTACAAAGAAAATAATATATAGGTATTAAATCGCATGACATTGGTGGCCAATTAACAGATCCGTTCCTCGAAATAATTTTCTCACCGAATTGTTCCTTCAA
Source organism: Cosmopolites sordidus (assembly GCA_031761425.1). NCBI lineage: Eukaryota > Metazoa > Arthropoda > Insecta > Coleoptera > Curculionidae > Cosmopolites > Cosmopolites sordidus. The sequence continues at coordinate 797,620 of JARFXV010001480.1, read as the reverse complement.
TAAATCGATTGTTGCATGGCTGTATGACATGGGGAGTCGTCCAGTTGGATCCACATCTCTTCCAGATCAATACCATTCAAATTCGGAATTTAATAATCCACGTAATCGAATAACAAAACCCAATTTCCTGTGAACGGCGACGAATTGATAAATTTTGATATTTATCAACACTGCCAGTAATAGAGGTGATATTTTCTTCGTAGCGTACAGTTTTTTGTCTTGTTTTTGTTTCAATATCGAGCAGCATGAAATGCGTTCGAAATTTATCGATAATTCGGTGAATGGATCATGAATAGTGCACCATGAAATTCACAAAGTGCTCTGTAAGTTTGGCGCACTGAAAATCCATTTTGATAATAAATTTCGACAATTTACAAGGGATGCTCTGATGTTAAACATTCCATGATGATTTGGCAGACTATTAAGACACAGATTTACAGATTTGCGTGTAAACTCAGTTTGTTTGACAGCAACCCCTATCAAAAGTTCGGACACACTGAAAATTACCCTCTATAACACTTTTTTTTATCGTAACATTAATATAATTTTGAATTTTGAATTTTGAAAATGATCAACAATTGGTGTCTGTAGTCACCCGAAAAGCCCAAAAAAACCGCTGCTAAATATATGAGAGTTCAAACTTCAATCACACTTCAAATTTCTTGCATGCGTATGTCATTTAATGTTCCATTCAGAAGTCAAATTACTCCATATTTTAATATTTACTTCATCATCTACATGATCAAGACAAATCATTTATTTACTGAGATTTGAAGACGAGCTAACCGCCTTACTTGAAATTACTTTCTGGTTCGCATTATCACTTGCATTATACGAGAGTCGCTCAAAAAGTTGTCGGCCCTACAAAGAAAACACATGGTTTTTCATTTTTACTTTCAACATGCAACTCAGTACATTTAGATACTCTCAGTTAAATGTGTTTTGTTCAACTGTACAAAATAAGCGGTTTTGTAAAAAAAGTCAGATTTGATCTCATCAAAATTCAGCAATTATGTATGTGAAATTCAAAAACATTCTGTAAAAAAATACCGAACATTTTTATTATTTATTAAAATTTATTGTATCGCCTTGAAAGCAGGCCTTTTTCGAAATAATACACTTATGCCAATGAATAATCCAATTTTCAATACATTTTTACACGCATTTTCTGGAATCGACTTCAGTTATCGCCACGAATTCTCTTTTATGTCTTCTATCGACTGAAAACTGTGCCACGAAGGGTAATTTGAGTTTTGGAAAGAGAAAGATGTCGGCCGGAGCCATATCAGGTAAATACGGTGGTTGTTCGATGGAATTTGTTGAGTTTTTGGCCAGAAATTCGTTCACTATGATAGCCTTGTGAGATGGTGTGTTGTCGTGATGTAAAATCCAAGAGATTTCTTTCCACAAATCTGGTCTTTTTCGACAAATTTGCTCTCTCAAACATCGCAAAAAGCTCAGATAATAATCTTTATTTACCGCCTGACGTTCTGGCAAGATAATCAAAGAAAATAGTCAACATTACCATAACTTTTGATCGACTTTGATCTGGTTTTTTGTTTTGGGCTCAGTCGGAAGGCGCCATTCCGAAGCTTGTTCCATGTCTCATCACCAGTTACAATGCGTTTTATGAATATGGGGTCCGAATTGACTCGTTCTAGCATGTCTTCGGTGAGCTTTACGTTCAATGTTTTTATCCATTGTAAAAATCGCAAAACACTTGAGATGTGACAAAATCGAGCACTGAACTGACACAATCGAACACTGTAAACAAACTAAATGACAGATGACGTTCAAACTCCACGTTGGTATAGAGCATAGTTGTGCGAACTTAGTGATAAAAAGAACATGACAATCCCTTTAAGCGGCTTTGCAAATGATCAATTCCGCGTACATTTTGGGCAGAATGTATATGTGAAAATTTTCTGAAGCCAGAATACCACCTGTGTTTAGGCGCAGATATATATATATATATATATATATATATATATATATATATATATATATATATATATATATATATATTTTTTTTTGGATTTTCTTGGACTGTGTCCAATGAGACAGCAGCAGGACGGAACGGGAGGTCGGCGAAAACATGGGTTGTTGACTGTGGATAGGGTCTCTCTGGTATGGTACTCTCTACTGGTATGGTATATGTATATATATATATATATATATATATATATATATATATATATATATATATATATATATATATCTACTGGTATGGTATATGTCGGCATCCTGAAGAATCTGAACCTCGAGAGACGAAACATATGTCATCTAGTTGAAGGGATATGTGGGGCTACTTCGCGGTCAAGCAAGCAACAAAAGTGTTCATTTAAGCGGAGACGCAGGTTGTTGTGTGTTCCACATGAGATTGTGGAACCCAACGATTGGGTGTGTGATGACACTCAGCTACTACTATCTCATTGGACGCAGTCTAAGACTACATATATACGCTATCCGACGGGAGGTCGGCGAAAACATGGGTTGCTGGCTGTGGATAGGGTCTCCTATTCTTGATGGTAAGGTATATGTCGGCGCCATGAAGAATCTAAATCTCGAGAAACGAAACATATGTCATCCAGTTGGAGGGATAGGTGGGGTCCTTCCAGGTCAAGCAACCAACAAAAGTGTTTGGGCTTTCTCTACTAGCCCACTTCATTATTTTTTGTCCTGGTACTTACCCGAGGTTAGACGGGCCATGAATGGTCTTGCACAGTTTATCTATAGGGGCCGTTTACCACAGGATGGCAGTGCTGCATGTGATTGCAGCCACCATTCGACATGGCCGATTTATTTGGTCATGACTTTAATCGTTCCCTTTATCCGCTCTCCGGGCGTTCAGCTTGAGCCCAGCTGATGACGGCTTAAGGCCAGAAACCGGTCCTGGGAGACGCTTGCTAGCGTTTTGGATAGCGAATAGGGGAACGACAAAGCACTAACGTGGAGCGCGGGTGCATTTTCTTTTTTCAAATATATGCAGTATATATATATATATATATATATATATATATATATATATATATATATATATATATATATATATATATATATTTACTTTAGTCTATGAGTATTCCAGTAGTTCCAGTAGTAGTCTATGAGTATTCCCAGAAAACCGTAGCCATGACTTTTCCTAAAAAAGGAAAAACCTTTCTTAATGTTTGCACTGCTACATGTAAAAATCATTCCAAATTTGATCTACTGTCAAAAACGTTAAGAAACCCAGCAGAATCGTTTAAATAAGTCTCAACGCTCTTAAGAAATGTTTATTCGAATGCGTCTTTGACCGAGTGGTAAACAACTCCGCACACATCGAGCGAAAAGTATTTTCATACTAAAAACATTTTTACACTCAACGAGATATACCATAAAAATACCAAATAATTTGTTTTCAATTTCCTTTAGGTTGTTGAAACCATTACCTTCTTTGCTCATGGTTTTGACAAAGTTTTTCATTAGTCCAAGCTTAATATGAACAATAAAACAATTATTTATTTTGTTATCATCACTTTTCTGTAACAAAGTAAAAAATTGTTTTATTCGGTTTAAAAAATTAACTATCACAAAGTAACGGACAAATCAATTAATAATTTAATATGGAGAGGCGAGGGAAGCACCTTTTTGGTTTAGCAAGGGGGCTTGTTTTATGTTTGAAGTAACAGATTCAAAAGAATTTCTATAAGGCCAGTCTTTCTTACTATAATGTTCTTCTTTTGTTTTCCTACTGTTCCATAGGCACAAAAAACAGCAATAAATTGTCAAACCCCCTTCTTGAAATCCTAGCAATATATCCATCACTTTTAAATCCCCACAATTATACCACTGATACTGTTCATATTTAACGCAATTTAGTATAGTTGTTAAGTTGTCATAGGTTTCTTTTATTGTCACTGAATGGACTTCCTTTAGCCCATGGGGCCTTTAGCCCATATATGGGTTCTTGTTTCCATTATGAAGAAATACTTTTAGGCTGTATTTTGACGAATCTATGAAAATACGCCTCTTGGAATGAACATGTTCCATATTAAGCTGATTCGTTAAAACATCAATATCACATCATCAACCATCAATATATCATAATCAACAGAAAAGGTTATATTCCGTTTCCGGTAAAGTGAAACACTTTCATTTTTATCTAACAGGTTCCATTCAAGTCTCAAACCATAAAGTTCCGATTTTTTGTTTAACAATTCCAGGTCCCGTACCAAATCATTTAATTAATTCTGAGTTATTAAGTGAAGTTCACTGGTAGTTGTTAAAAATGTTAGATCACAAGTGGTGTTCTCAGGAAGTCATGGATCAGATCTTGATAAAGAATTAGAATCACCGGGATACATGTTGTCCAGGTTTTAGTACACAATCGGTAGGGGTAGTTCCTGGGTATGAGGAACTGGCCTCAGTGCAGAAGGCAAATTTTGATACAAAATTATATCCCTTTGCTTTTTTGAAATCCCTTCCGTTTTAGTAATACAAAAGTAATACAACAGTGCGCTGGTAATACCTCATTTCAAAACTGTTTCAAATATCTAACGTTGTTTTTATTTTAACATCTGCCATTTGATTTTTGAAAAAATCGACTAAATTTAATATTATCATGTCATCAAACTTTTTAAACTGGATCTCCCTGTAAAAGATAAATGTTAGTTTCATTCTGATGTCACACAGAAAGTCAATCAGTCAAGATGTGTATATTCGAAGTTATTTTGAGCTTATATTTAAAAATAAATTACTAATTTAATGAAAAACAATAAGTTTTATTCCAAACTAACAAAATGATGAAAGTATGTAATACCCGATGTTACTGAACTACTGCACCATAATAATATATAGGAGCACCATCCTGTTGAAAAGTTCCCAGATCTCGAAATTCAAAAGGATTTCCTTTAGAATCTCTAAAAGTAGCGGTTCATGAGCATTCTGCAATTGGTCCAAATACATTTCCCCAGTTAAATTTTGATTTCACCAAATAGGTTCAATTATATGATTTCCCAAGATCCCTTCACACACGTTGACTTTTCTCAGAAATTGTGTATGGTTCTCACGAAAGAAATGAAGAATCGAGTCACTCTATTACCTTACATTCAGATTATTCACATTGCCATTCAAATATAGGGATTCGTCGCTAAAACAAGTTGTTTTTAAATATTCAGGTTCTAGGGCCATTCTTCCAGATATCACTTCACGAAATTCAAGTTTGCGATCGGGATCATCTTCTGTAAGCCGATGAGCCATTTGTGACTTGTAGTGGTGAGATTTTTATAATTATAAAACCCTTTGAAAAAATTTTGCAGATATTCTACAGACAACTGCCGTTTGAGATGTAGATTTATAGGATTCACGACGGTTTCAGTCACAATATATATTTGTTGGATGCCTGAAATTCCTGTGCGACCAACAAAACTGCGTTGGGGCTCCACCCCTCCAGCATTTATCACAGTAAACAATTTTTCAGAGCAAAACACCATATTTTATTTCCGCTCAGTTTCTTTCCTTTAACTTATTTTCGTGGTTCACCTTCTGTATAGGGTTTCAAAAGCACAAAAAGTAAAAAAGAGGAAGGGGAAACCAAAATTAATCTCCAGCAGCACTATTTTCTTCTACGCCCTCTCACTTTAAAAATCACGAGCCGCCACTAGTTTCGTGTCTTGATGTTTCGACTCTTCAGGGTACCGACATATAGTCTATCGTCAAGAACAGGGAGACTCTATCACAAGTCAATAAACAGTCTACAAACTTTCAACAAACTTTCATGTCAGATTTTTTGGACTGCGTCCATTGAGACAACAATAGCTGAGTGTCATATATCCAACTGCTGGGTTCCAATCGAATGGATGGGTAGGGCTTGTCTCCGGTGAAGCAACTGACAAAATGCTCACTTATACGGAGACACAAGTTGTTGTGTGTTGCACATGAAATTGTGGAGCCCAGCAGTTGGGTGTATGAGACCCAGCTGCCGATATTGTGTGTATATATATATATATATATATATATATATATATATATATATATATATATATATATATATATATATATATATATATATATATATATATATATGCAGTGTTAGATTTTCTTGGACTGCGTCTAATGAGACAGCAGTAGTTGAGTGTCACCAGACACCCAACCGTTGGGTTCCACAATCTCATGTGGAACACACAACAACCTGCGTCTCCGCCTAAATGAACACTTTTGTTGGTTGATTGACCGGGAAGGAGCCCCACCCATTCCTTCAACTGGATGACATATGTCTCGTCTCTCGAGGTTCAGACTCTTCAGGGCGCCGACATATACCATACCGTCAAAAATAGGGAGACCCTATCCACAGCCAACAACCCATGTTTTTCGCCGACCTGCCGTCGGATGGCGTATATATGTAGTGTTAGATTTTCTTAGACTGCGTCCAATGAGACAGTGTCATCAGACACCCAACCGTTGGGTTTCACAATCTCATGTGGAACACACAACAACCTGCGTCTCCGCCTAAATGAACACTTTTGTTGGTTGATGGACCTCGAGAGACGAGACATATGTCATCCAGTTGAAGGGGTGGGTGGGGCTCCTTCCCGGTCAATCAGCCAACAAAAGTGTTCATTTAGGCGGAGACGCAGGTTGTTGTGTGTTCCACATGAGATTGTGGAACCCAACGGTTGGAACCCAACTACTGCTGTCTCATTGGACGCAGTCCAAGAAAATCTAACACTATATATATACGCCACCCGACGGGAGGTCGGCGAAAAACATGGGTTGTTGGCTGTGGATAGGGTCTCCCTATTTTCGACGGTATGGTATATGTCGGCGCCCTGAAGTGTCTGAACCTCGAGACACGAGACATATGTCATCCAGTTGAAGGGATGGGTGGGGCTCCTTCCCGGTCAATCAACCAGCAAAAGTATATATATATATATATATATATATATATATATATATATATATATATATATATATATATATATATATATATATATATATATGTATAAAAAATCCAGATCGCGTCTGCAGTGGCAACCACCGGCAAAGTGCTCGTCGTCTGTTCACCTGTCAATCCACCTGTCGACAGACGGCAACCGGGTATTCGGATTCTGGGGAACCTGGACATCTACGATCTCAAAAAAGTCGGAGCTTTCCTGCAAATTCCCATAGAAAAGACCTACATGCCTTGGCACCCTCAACTTCAACACGGTGATCCAACCAGGAAAACTTCACAACCTAACTTCAGAACTTGACAGGGAAAAGATTCTTGTGGTTGCCCTACAAAAAACACGCATCACGGATGAGGACACGGTGGACTACGGGAACTATCGCATATTCAAAAGCAGGACAGACAAACAAGTCGCCAGGGAAGCTCCGCTTCTGGGCATGGCTTTTATGGTACACAAGGGGATAGTTAACTCTATTAAGGAAATCACTCCCAAAAACAATAGACTAATGACAATGCGCATACAGTGCGGCAATAAAAAATACACCATAATTAACGTACATGCCCCAACAAACGGGAAGCCAAAAGAAAGATCCCAAGTCTACAGATAAATTCTACAAGGAATCCAACATATCAGAGGAATGGGAAAAGGAACAGGCAGATACATGGGAAAAATTCCACAAAAAGCACAGGAACTGATCCCATTGAAAAAGAACACAAAACATCCTTGGTGAGACTCGGAATGTGAAAGTGCATTACAGCGACGCAAAAGAGCATTTCAGGTGTACAACACTAAAAAATCGCCAGAATGTCAACAGCTTTTTGACGTGACTAGAAAACAGACCGCAAAGGTTATCAGGCAAATTAAGAGGAAGTACATGAAGGAACAACTAGACTCTATAGAGGAGAATTTCCGTGATTATAACACGAGAGCTTTTTATAGGACATTCGCAAGAGAAATACGTGGATACACTACAAAATATCTGCTTCAGAAAGCGTAATGGGAGATTAGCGCTAACCAATCAGGAGAATTGTCAGGAGCTGGCACACTATTTATCTGATCTCCTCAATTGCTCTGAATGCGACACAAGATTCCTCAAGGAAAATATATCTACACCCACTTAGAATCACTACCACCAACACAGGAAGAAATCTACAGGAACATACGCAAACCAAAGAATCACAGGGCATCCTATGAAGATGGTATAACCGCGGAACTATTGAAAAACCACGGACCAAATTCACTGCAGGAACTCACGCAAATTATCACGAACATCTAGCAAACAGAAAAATTAGCAGATGAATGGAAATGTGCTCTTATCCACTCGCTGCACAAGAAGGGAGACAGAACAGATGTGAACAACTACAGAGGAATCTCCTTACTATAAGTCACTTACAAAATCTTCTCAGCTCGTCTTCTCCAGTTCAAAATTTGAACACCAAATACAGCAAGATAAATAGGGACACTCACTTACGCAAGATAAAAAGGGTCAAGAGGGCATACTGCAAGACACACAATATCTACAATAAGAAATACATATCCACACACGCAAAAATAAGATACTACAACACAGTATGTATACAACACAGTATGAAACCAGAGGTAGTAACGCAAACGAGACACTTACACTCCACACAAAAAGCGGCATAAAAACACATATTAAAAGAAGAACGCTAAATTATGAGAAAAATTCTCGGCCCAAAACTAACAGAGGAAGGATACAGACTACATTATAGAAAGACCACAGAGAGAATGTTCAATGTTGCGTCGGACATAAGAAAAAGAAGGTTATGGACATATATATATGGACATATGAAATTCTATGGACATATCAGTAGACTCCCACCGACAAGACTCACCAACAGAATTCTTACATACATTGAAGGAGTCAAGTCAACAGTGCCATGGATCGCACAAGTCAAAGCTGATCTGGGAAAGGCATAAATGGGCCTATATACATATATGCAATATCAGCATGCGCACGTAGTAGACGATTTTTGGAAATGGTAAACGTTCATCATTTTCAGTAGGTCTACGACCACGTTTAAATTTAACAACCCACTTTTTTACCACGCAAGAAGGAGGAAAATGTCCTTGGAAGGAAGTGGAATCTAACTCTTTATGTATGTCTGTTGAGGTAAAAACACCTTAAAACAAAGTACTTTAAAAAAGCTGGAACTTTCACAATTTTATATAATCAAGAAGCTAAACACACGCTTGTGAAACTTCGTATCATGCCAAATAAGAATTCGTACCTGACAAATATAACATTTACTTGATCTTACTTGGGCCAGGCTCAAGTAAGATTAATCTGTGTAAAGCTGAAAACTTTTCTAACGATCTTCGTATAAGGCAAAATAATTATTTTAAAAAATCCCACAATTTTAAAATATCCTAATACATAACCTTTAACAGCCAGTTTTCGGAAATCGTTCAGATATCTAACAATCCAATTAATGACGATTAATGAGTAAGTAAAACATGCTTCAAGATATTGGTGAAATTAAACCATAATTGTGCTAAATTGTGATTGACCATTTTAGGCATAGAATGCCCACCTGTATGAAGAGCTGAAGGGGACATTTGGAGAATATTATTTTCTACTTGTCTGTACTTTTTGATAAAATAAACAAATATTTAATTTTCCAAAAAATGTTTTAATTAATAGGAAACCCCAAGTGGCGGTTGGGACACCCTATAAAATTTAATATATCATATAATTTTTAATTAATTTTATTATTATTTAATTGGAACAACATTTCTACGTTTTTCTGTTTTTTTTTCAAATTGCATTAGTAATATCATAATTTTTGTGTGATTGTAATGTTGTGAGTACGACGGTTGCTTTTTATGTATCCGAAATAATAAATAAAGACAAATATTTATCATTAAAAATGGTTTTATTGTTTTTCAAAATATTCTCCGCGATTATTTATGTACTTTTGCATACGTTTGAACTAATTTTCATAGCACTTTTTCAATTCCGACTGAGGTATATCCAAAACATGCATTTTGAAAACATTAACCGCTTTTTCTGGTGTCGGTAATCGTTGACAAGGTAGTTTATTCTTTACGAACGGGAACACAAAGAAATCATTGGGTTTCAAATCAGGACTGTACGGTGGATGACTCATCAATTCGATGATTTGACCGGTGAAATATTGAGTTATTCGGTCCGATGTGTGAAAGCTCGCGTTGTCATGGTGAAAAATGGTCTTGCGTCGCTGGTTCGCTGCGTCGCTGGTTCTTCAAAGACTTCTGGCATATAAATGGTTGTGTGTCATTCAGAATTGACCATTCTAGGATTGTCTACTGACCCTGTAGCGACATGCCCATTTATCCCAAAAAAACAGGCTACCATTTGCTTCGGAGTACTTCTTGCACTCAACTTTTGTTGGGTTTGACTCATTTTGAAAAACCCATACAGTCGAATCCTAATAACTTTCGGGCTCATACGCATGGATCCAAGATTAGTCACCTGTGTAGTATTATAAGCGGCTTTTGATCCACCACGATTGTATTTTTTGAGCATTTCTTTGCACTAATCGACATGAACCTTTTTTGAGCGATTGTTAATTATGCGGAATTCAACGGGCACAAATCTTTTTCACGGCTAAATGTTCATGTAAAATGTTGTGTATGCTTGTCCTACTAATGCCCAGGGATGCCTCAATCTTATGGTGTATCACATGACGATCTTGCATTATCAGTTCGGGCACAATATCGATATTTTCTGTTACAATAACCGAATCTGGATGACCTTCATTAAATTCGTTTATTAATTGAGCCAATAACGGCCACGATTGAATTCACTAAACCAGTGATATAAAGTAATTTCAGGTGATGTTTCATCGCCAAAGTCGAAGTAAATTGACCGATACAGTGTTGTTGAGATAATCCACGTCCAAAGTCGTAGTAAATAATCGCACAAAAATTCTTTTGGGTTAATTTAATTTTTTTACTGGGATGACATTTTCAAGTCACTAAACAACACAAATAGCATATAGGTTCTGAGTACATATACAGTCCACAATATTAAACCATGTACATGTCATATGATGCCTAGCAACACCATTGTTGCCAATTCCCAATACATAAATAGCAACCCTCGTACAATTTGACTTGGAGTATATTATTTTATAAATTTGACACGCATCTTTTGGATTTAAGGACACATTCATTTATTCTCATATAGATTTTTGTTGATGTCTTTTTCTTTGGGAAGTTTTTGTTTTGTTTGTTTGTGGTGGAGATGTCGGTTTTTGTTGCTTAGTTTTTGCATTATATAGTATGCCTTTTCTTTAGCAGTTTCTTAAAAATATGTTATTTATTTGTTATCAAGTTGTAATAAACTTTGCTAAATACTTTTGTGCCAGTTTTGTTGTTTGCAGCTGTTTTCTAGTTTTGTATATATATGATCTCAAATATTTCTCTTTCTTTTATATTTCTTTCTGTTTTGATTATTGTTGTTTTGTCGAAATCAAATTTATGATTTTGTTCCATCACGTGTGTCGTCAGTGCGTTTTTTTCTATCGTATTTAACCGGTGTTTTTGGTGCAAGTTTTGTCATGGTATTTTGTAGACAAAAATGATTTTTTCTTTGGTGGAAATTTTGTTTTTAGTTTAGAAAAATATTTCTTAGTAGATTATAGCTTTTGTGGCATATTGTTATATTTTTTGTTTTCCGAATTTTTTTAGTAAGCTCCGGAATATATGGAATGTGCTTTATTTCTTTTCTGTATGGATATTATTTTATTGTAATATTTATGCATTCGTTTTTTAAACAATTTATTGATTAATTTTGCTGGGAATTTATTTATTAGCAGTGCGTTTTTAACCATTTCTATGGCTTTTTGTCAATATTCTACATCGGATAATACCATGGCTCGGTCTGCTAGACCTATTATAACTGTTTTATTTTGGCACATTAGGTATTCTGAGTTATAGTGTAGATATATGGATGATCATGTGTCTTTTGTATACCGTTCAGTTTTTATTTCGTTATTTTTATTATGTATTGCTGTGTGAATTTATTGTATTTCCTTTCTCTGTTTCTATTATAAACTGAATTTTGTTGTTTAGGCCTAGATATTAAAAACACCAACAAAAATCTATATCAGTAATAATGTTGGCGTTAAAACTAAAAGATGCATCCCACTACTATGAATAAAGCGTCAACTTTATAAAATATTATGCTCCATGGTAAGTCATATTGAACTCATATTGAACATTATAATCACACAAACATTAAGATATTACCCATAAAATTTGAAAAGGACAGAAAAATGTCGTTCCAAAGAAATGATATTACAAAGGCCAAGAAAAATACCAAACTACATATAAAGGGTGTCCCAAAATGTACGCAAGATTTGAATTAAACAGAAAACACAGTTTTGTTTTTCAATTGTATTTTTTTATTGAAAGTACATAGGATAGGGTTATGTATGGAATAGCATATCGGACAAATGACCTGCACCGCTTTCCTGGCACATACGCAATCTTTTGTCGAAATGTTTCATGCTCATTTTGCATAAATGTGGCTGAATTTCGTTGATGCAGTGTTGAATCACTTTCTTCAATGAACGGATGGATGTGGGCTAATTGACATAGACATTTGACTTTAAATAACTCCCTAGAAAAAAAAAACAAATAATCTCGGGGCCAATTCTGATCGCCAAAATAAGATAGCACACGACCAGGAAATGTTTCACGCAGTAATTGGATTGTTTCACGGGCTGTATGGCATGTTACACCGTCTTGTTAAAACCACATTTCGTTCAGATCAATATCCAATTTAGGCAGAAAGAACTCGGTTATCATGTCACGATATCGAGCACCAGTAACAGTAACTGCTTGACCAGCATCATTTCGAAAAATTATGATCCAATGACGAAATTTACGAACTGTAGCAGCTAAACTTTCATTATTTTTGAAATATTGTTCAACAATGAAAACGCGTTGTTCTTTCGTATAGTGCTCCATTTGTACTGACCCTAAATTGTCAGCTGTCAAACTGTTTTCATTTTTTGGTTGCCAACACTTCAACAATGCGACAAATTCAAATCTTGCATGAATTATAGGACACCCTTGTTCACGTGCTGTTTAGTGTTGTGTCCTTAGACCTCAATTTAGTCCGCCTTAATTATTTTTTTTGTACATGATTTAGTCCTGATTTATAAAAATCATAAACAAGAGCCATTCGAAAAGTTCTCGACTTGAGACAGAGATGTTGCAAACATGGTCAAATAACTAACATATTTATTAAGATTCCGTAGATGACATTCTCCGAATTTTCAAACGCGAACGTTAAGTTGCTTATTTGTGGCGATCGACTAAAGCAAACAATTTTCTGTAGAAAAGTTAAGTTCCACTTTAAAGGATTTTTTCCCTTTATTTTTAAACTGTTATCGAACAAAAAAGTGGACCAAAAAAATCATAACAAAAATCAACAATGTCTCATTAAATAATCACCTACTGAAGCTACGCGAGCTGACTGGCATGGTAAACATCGAGATATATCATATCCAGTAAATTTTACACTATGTTTTGGGTAAAAAGAAGCTTTCCGCGCTTATTAAATGTCAATATTAAACTAATCAAAGATGCGGTTGAATATTTTTCAAGAGTATTTATACATTTTGGATGCATTTCTTCGATTTGTCATAATATTAGATGAAATATGGATTCATTATTATATACCAGTAATGAAACTGCATTCGAAACAGCGGGTTGAATTAGGTGAAAGTACACCTAAGAAAAGGAAAACCACATCGAGGTGTCATTAATTATGTAGTTACATTGTAATTCTTTAGAAAAGTACTGGTGGTCACTCGATTAGATAAAGTGAAGAATTCCAAAATAATGAAGACATTTAGCGAGCAAGTACGTTGCGAATTTGGTGGGATGGGGTAATGACGCCAGGGAACAAAATATCGAAAATGTTTTAAAAGACAAAATACAAATAATAAAGAAAAAAGGACTAAAGAATAACAAGAGCACTAAGAATGTATTAAATAAAAAAAACCAGTGGAATATTATAAAAAAAAAATAGATCACAGATAGAGAATAAAGGAATCCATCAAAGATTCAAAGCAACACAATTCAACTCACTGCCCTTACACTGCAAGGTAAAAACGAATTACGGCTAAGCAAAAAAATACACTATATGGTTACTATTGGTAAGCCCTGTATAAGAGTAAATAAGATGCAAAAGAAGAAAAATGAGATTTAGTAAAAATGTATTATGTAATAATTTTACTTATTACATAATACTATTAAAACTATATTTTTTAAAACACTAACGATAATTATCAGAAACAAGTTTTAAAACAATACTAATTTAATTATAAAAAGTATTATAAAAACTAAATTCCAAATGCAACATTCCACATTGTAAACAAGCGTGCTACTTACATATACCTTGGTAACTCTCTTGAGTTTAATTAACCAACAGTAAGCTAATATAAGAGCTAGTGTTGATGTGAGACTATTCCACAGACAGTAATTGTATATTTACCTCGATAATAAATATGAAGCCATATAGCTTTAAATTTCTGCTCCGAAATTTATGAACGTTATTTTAAGATTCATTCGATGGAAGCAATCGGGGCTCTTAAACTTTTCATAAATTAATAATGATCTTGATTATAATAAGGCTTCTTAGACTTGCATTCAGCGATTTTTTATTTTTGTAAAGTACGTTTTGACAACTATATATATATATATATATATATATATATATATATATATATATATATATATATATATATATATATATATATGATGGCGTATGATGGCGTTAGTTGTGTGCGATCACAACCCGTCATTAAAATGGCCAGTTGATCTGGTCTGGCCCCGATCGTCTCTCCGAACTGCTTTCCGTGCGTTTGTCTATAGTTCGGCTGATGACGGCTGAAAGGCTAGAAACCGGTCCCGAGAGACACGTGACGTCGCATGGTTGACAGTTCGGCGAAGGCGATCGGTGGCACCACGTGGAGAAAGGGTGAAAGATTTCTGTAATATTTCCCTCCACGGTTCCGTTACGCTACCTTGTGGGCATACCTGGTACTGTACCCGAGGTTCCAGGCAGAATGTTACAAGCGGTCCTGACTGCTACGAGCATTCGCTGTATGATGGCGTGAGTTGTGTGCGATCACGACCCGTCATTAAAATGGTCAGTTGATCTGGTCTGGCGCCGATCGTCTCTCCAAACTGCTTTCCTTGCGTTCATCTAGAGCTCGGCTGATGACGGCTGAAATGCTAGAAACCGTTCCTGAGAGACACGTGACATTGCATGGTTGACAGTTCGGCGAAGGCGATCGGTGGCACCACGTGGAAAAAGGATGAAAGATTTCTGTAATATTTCCCTCCACGGTTCCGTTACGCTACTTTGTGGGTATATATATATATATATATATATATATATATATATATATATATATATATATATATATATATATATATATTTCTTTTTCTTTGTTATGTTCTTATTCCAAGGATTCCATTGGAACAGGATATCCCTGATAGATTTATATAGATTCATGGCTGCTGTGTCACAGCAAAGCAGACTGCGTACCTGTCTTGGTTTTCAACTATGCAGCCTAACATTTATGATGGATCAATCGTAAGGAACAAAATGGTCTGGAGGTAAAATACCCTCCTACTTGAATTTTAGTAGGAGGGTGCGTGAGCGGATGAATCATCGAAATAATCAGAAAACAAATTTTACGTTTTATGAACACCCAGAAAGAATGATTATTATTCAAGATTCAGAGAATTAGCGCGATGTAGACATTCTAAATGTGGACATCGTTGTGCTGTAGGACACGGGGCTTCCGAGTGAAGACTGTATCCAAGAAGAAAACAATACTGGGAATACTCGCCAGACATTTTGTTCTCCTCTTAAACCTGTGGAATCTTTTAGCTACTTGGGCAATTTTATTGACCCAATGGGACTGGACTTAAATTTGAACTGAAAAATCCGCAGTCTAATCAGCTATGTTTCTAGATCTTTTTGGCAATTTTACCATAGAATTTTCTGAAATAATAACTTGTCCTTCAAAGTTAATGTGTCGGTGTACCGAGCCGTACGAATAGCCATAATTTTATACTTATTTCTGTTAATCTTAAGACATAATGGATATGACTATAGAGGTAGCGAATAAAGTAATTGTGCATCAAATAAATATTTGACTTATATTCCTAAATTCCGATAAATAAATGTTTCTAAATACTTAATTTAAGTTTTTTATGGTACTTTCGATCCCAATTTTCTGTCTCAGATGACGTTCCTGAGTGCTCTCGAGAATCCTGAGGTGTACTATTCACTCCTGTAAGTAGGCAAAGGTACGATCGCAGCTCGGTATGCGGCCACCTTTACCTTCAAGGACAGCTCATGATTTCCGAAAACGCTATGGGAAAGTTTCCAAAGGGCTGTGGAAAACAACTAATTCGGTTTCGGATTTCCAATTCCAGATTACCTCTAGAATTAAGAGACTACCTAGGCAGCTAAAAAAATTCTCATGCTCAAATGGAGAACCAGATACATAAATCTTGTTGGTATGAAGGTACGAACTATCACGAACAGATATAATTTTAGTTTCATTTATGTTAATTTTAAGGCCTAATGCTTTGTACGCCCAGCTTTAGAGAATATATAAAATATATACCAATTACTTTTCGCCATACATAAGGTTCTCTGCCCACCTGTGCATTGGCGTCACCCGTTGGAACAAGACGGTTTTGTCTCGAAACTCCAGCCATTGTGATCTTGAGATTTTGATAAAATATATTTGTAGTCTCTGGGTCAGCTATTAACCTTGAAGCATATGCGCTGATTAATGTGACACATTGATCAGTGGCTATAGGGTAGTGTAGTGTTCGTTCGTAGTGTATACGTTCTAAGATTGCCTGTGGTGTTTGTTAAAAATTAATTCCTATAGAGCAAACCCGATCCCATATAATTTTGTATTGGCTTTGTCTGGCGAGTATTCCCAGTATTGTTTTCTTCTTGGATACAGTCTTCACTCGGAAGCCCCGTGTCCTACAGCATAACGATGTCCACATTTAGAATGTCTACATCGCGCTAATTCTCTGAATCTTGAATAATAATCATTCTTTCTGGGTGTTGAGATATGGGCGCATCATAGAACGTAAAATGTGTTTTCTGATTATTTCGATGATTCATCCGCTCACGCACCCTCCCACTAAAATTCAAGTAGGAGGGTATTTTACCTCCAGACCATTTTGTTCCTTACGATTGATCCATCATAATTGTTAGGCTGCATAGTTGAAAACCAAGACAGGTACGCAGTCTGCTTTGCTGTGACACAGCAGCCATGAATGAAGTATTACCATGAATTTATATTTGTTATATGCCTTTGGAAAAGTTGAATATTTTTTCAATAATTGTGTAAACTTAAGTTTTCTAATTAATCTATTTACAATAGTTTTATTACAACTATTTACTCTGGACACCTCCTTAGTTAATTTTAATTCTTTGTTTTGCTAATACGATTATAAAAGGGCGCGTTTAAAGAAGTTTAAAAAAGTGATTGGGTGTAGTTAGTAGTAAATCTATATAAATCTATCAGGGATATCCTGTTCCAATGGAATCCTTGGAATAAAAACATAACAAAGAAAAAGAAATATATATATATATATATATATATATATATATATATATATATATATATATATATATATATATATACCCACAAGGTAGCGTAACGGAACCGTGGAGGGAAATATTACAGAAATCTTTCACCCTTTTTCCACGTGGTGCCACCGATCGCCTTCGCCGAACTGTCAACCATGCAACGTCACGTGTCTCTCGGAACCGGTTTCTAGCATTTCAGCCGTCATCAGCCGAGCTCTAGATGAACGCAAGGAAAGCAGTTTGGAGAGACGATCGGCGCCAGACCAGATCAACTGACCATTTTAATGACGGGTCGTGATCGCACACAACTCATGCCATCATACGGCGAATGCTCGTAGCAGTCAGGACCGCTCGTAACATTCTGCCTGGAACCTCGGGTATAGTACCAGGTATGCCCACAAGGTAGCGTAACGGAACCGTGGAGGGAAATATTACAGAAATCTTTCACCCTTTCTCCACGTGGTGCCACCGATCGCCTTCGCCGAACTGTCAACCATGCAACGTCACGTGTCTCTCGGGACCGGTTTCTAGCCTTTCAGCCGTCATCAGCCGAGCTCTAGACGAACGCAAGAAAGGCATAGCAGCAGTTACATGCGACCAGATATTCAATATTCGACATATAATCGAAAAAGGCACAGGAGTCAACCATCCTATATACCTCTATTTCCTTAATTATCGGAAGACATTGTACAGCTTAAAATGGCAGAAATTATAGCAAATTCGGAAAGAAATAGAAGTGCTGGATCACCTGATTGGCCTAATTTGTCATCTATATCAAAAAAAAAAGACAGAGAAGCGGTCAAAACTGAGCATCGAACATCCGATGAGTTTTGTGTCAATAAAGAAACCACGATGGATGATATCTCAAATTACGTTCAACATTTATGAAGAATCTTTCATGCGCAGAGCTCTCAACGATTGGACAGTTGGTGTCAGTATTGGCCGTATTAAAATAACTACCTTAGAATATGCCGATTACATTACACTTCCGGCGAGGTCGACCGAGTGGCGGACCATAATTATCAAAAAAATAAAAGATGAAAGTCATCTCAACAGACTAAAAATAAATAAGAAAAAAACGAAAATAATGATTATTGATTATCAAAACAATATGCCCAACATTAGTCAAATAGAGTAATTTAAGATAGTATGCAATTCGTCTATCATGGGGATTTATTACTCACGAGATCAGAAGAGGATACAAAATAGCAAGAAATTCAATGCAACATTTGCAGGTCTGGAGGGATAGGGGAGATAACACAAAGCACAAAAAACAGTTAGTAAAAACCTTAGTTTTTCCAATATTGCTATTTCCTGCTGAACGATGAACCATTAAAAAACAAGACCTCATGCACACTAATTCTTTTGAACTTTGGTGCTGGAGATGGGTCCCTCGCATTCCGGTTAGATGAACAAACGGATCCGGATTGCGGGCTGAATAATTTCATAAATAACGGATGTTATTCATGAAATTATTCAGCCCGCAAAGCTATTCCAAATTATTCATAAAAGAATACTAAGATTCTTCGGCCACATTGAACGCAGGGATGGTAATTACCCAGAAAGACTGATCAGGTACAGATGAAGGGTTTTAGATCATGCGGTAAAGAAGGATAGACCAAATTAAAGACTTAACTGGTTCATCTCTCTAATAAATAACCAAGGAAGCCACAAACCAAAGAGCTGGCGAGAAATAATCCGAAAAAGACGCAAAAGGAATGAGTTTCTATGAAGAAGAAACGATCACAATAATTTATTTCATCATTTCACAATCATTTTTATCACAATCACAATCATGTTTATTTGATGAAATGTTTTTTTTAATTTGCACGCAAATGTGTTTAAATATAAAATAAAAAGCAAGTAAACAGTAAAAGAAACTAAACCCTTTTAAAAAGCCGTGTCTTGTTTTAAATACAAATACGAGTAACGTTCGATGCTGTACCGAAAGCACGAACATTTACTCCTCGAATACCGAGATATGTACTCAAAAGTTTTAACATCGAACGAATAACGAGCTTTCACTCCATTATAAATTTGTAAAAGAGCCCTTCAGATCAGATTTTGAACAATTCGTTTAATCACCTCTTATTACTATCAACAGTAATCGTGCCTTCTTCTTCTTCCTGTAATACTACAGCTCGTTAGTGAGCCTTAATCTCCTTCAACCTTCGTCTCCAGTCGGATTGATATATTACATCGGAGGCGTATTAACAAACAAAGTAATGAGACTGGTGGTGTAGCCTTTAATCTGGCAACATTATTGGCTTCCTCTTTAGAGAGGTGGCAAGCCAACATCTGATGCGTTTTTAGAATTAGTTTGAACTAGTTTTGAAAACTTCAACAGGCCTACGAAAACAGTGTTTTGTCAAGGGGCCAGGTTTTCAGGCGGTTTACAGAATTCTTAAAAAGTCGAAACTCGATTGAAGACAAACCTCTCAGTAGGAAGCTTTCCACTGCAAGAAATGATGAAAATATCCACAGATTCCGGAATCATGTGCGTTCTAATCATCTGTCTGTTAACGATCAGAATTATCAGGAAAGAGTTGAATTTAACTCATACAAGCGTGCATCTGCTTTTGACCAATGAATTGGGTATGAAGAAAATCTGCGCGAAAATTGTTCCGAAAAGTTTTCCCAGGATCGAAAGGACGATAGGAGGGAAACATGTTTTGACTTTTTGGGGCGGATTGAAAATTACCTTTATTTTCTAGAACATGTCATTACTGGTGACTAGTCTTAGATTTTCACGGCCAAGCCATAAGTATTCAACACAACCAAAAAAACAGAATGTGAAAATTAAAAATATAATTAATTTGCTTTTTTGCTATGGAGGAGTTCGCTCATATTGAATTTGTGCCTCAATGCGAAACAGTAAACCATTATTTTTACCGATAAATTCCTGAAAGACTTCGAAAAAGGATCATCCGTGTGAGGTCGAACATCAAGAACGCCTAGGTGCTGCATCACGACACTGCGCCTTGCGACACAACGATTTCAGTTAACGAGCTTTTGGCAAGTAAAATATATTACTGTGACTCCGCAGCTCTCATATTCTCCATACTTTTTTCCAAAATTAACATTTCACCTCCAAGGAGACACTAGTTTGGAACATTGGAGACCCATAAAATGGTCGCAACCGATCAGCTGAAGGCAATTCCCGTATCTGAGTTTCAGCACTGCGACGAACAGTGGTCAAACCGTCTTCAGAACAGTGTGGCTTTCCCAGGTAACTATTTTGAAGGATTTGGAAGAAATTTTTCAGTATCATTACTTTATTTACATGCCTCGCATCAGGTTTCGTAGCAAAAATTGTTTTCCGGGGTGGGAGCTGCTAAGTCCACGCCCAAAATCGTACCATTTACCCATTTTATCTACTATCTGGAATAAACTAAAAACAATTAAAATATACCCATTTTCTTTATTAGGAAAATACTAGTTATTTTTTTTACAATTAAATTGGTCGATTTGACAAATCAAAGGCTGGCCCATTTTGCGCTCGATAAAAGGACCAATTTTAGTTGCAATAAAGACTACAATTTGCGTTCTTTCGATCCGTCGACGTACGATAAATTATCGGCGGTCGTGACCGTGTTCCACGCAAGAAAATCGTTTCGGAAAAATAGGCTTAGATCAGCCGTTGTAAAATTAATGCTTACTGCGAACAATCAGTCCGGATGTGTTTCGATTTCTAAAGCTTTTTTCGTATTTTTTTCCTTTTATATAAGTGATGGTTTTTACAAATCGTAATACCAGAATGATCGATATAATTTTATTTTGTATAAAGAAAAGAAGAACACTTTGAGTTATCAAAGTCCCGTTTATTTACTTACAAATGCAGCCTCTTAAAAAATGC
Source organism: Cosmopolites sordidus (assembly GCA_031761425.1). Taxonomy (NCBI): domain Eukaryota; kingdom Metazoa; phylum Arthropoda; class Insecta; order Coleoptera; family Curculionidae; genus Cosmopolites; species Cosmopolites sordidus. The sequence continues at coordinate 776,184 of JARFXV010001480.1, read as the reverse complement.
AAAACTAGTATTTACCTCTCAACTAGGTCACCCTTTCAGATGTCGACCGCTACTGACGTCGCTTAACTTCAGTTATCCAGAATTGATGTTCGACGTGGTGCGGGATGGTCACCGCTGGCGGACAGGTCAAAGCAGAGGCCTCAGACTAACATGATCCAAAATCTGCCAACCCGTATTGGACCAGCGTGGCAGTCCAATGCTCCGTGACAGTATGGATTACGGTCCATACCTTCAATACGTATTTCAATATTATATACAACCTCAAACACGGCCCTCATTCCTCGGAGGCCAAAGGGCAACTGCCTACGGCAGCAGGAAGACCTGCCCCAAAGCAAAGGGTGAATGGAAAATGGACATGGAAAAGCCCATCTGGACTAACAACTGAAATTGATTACATTATGACCAACGATAAAACAATATTTTGCAATTGTACTGTCCTTAACAATTTTAATGTTGGAAGTGACTACCAAATGGTACGAGCAAAAGTTAGGATTAACTGTCGAAGAGAACGCGTAAGAATTGTAAAGTCAAAGAAGAACAAAGTAAATTCTGGGAAACTGTTGGAAAGAGGCAGCGATTTTGAGATTGCTTTGTCAAACCGCTTTGCTGTGTTGCAAGATCCAGAGGAGATGGAAATATCAGTTCATTATGAAGAAATCGCCAACAACGTGCTTCAAACGGCTACTTTAATAGCACCAGAAGAAAAATGTTTCAAACAGACAAAAATCTCCAGTGAGACCATTGACTTAATAAGGAAGCGACAGACAATGAGAAATGCAGATAGTCTTTTTGGCAATTTCGAGTACATTGACCTCTGCAAAACTATAAGCGTAGCTATTCAACATTGCAGCTGGTGCAAATAACCCTGGAAGAAAACAAAGGAATTAACAAGGCTAAACAGAAGCTGAGAAATAAAAGAACGCAAATTTATGCCTTACGGCGTGAGGATGGCACAGTGTCGAGGGCGCGTATGCGAATGTTAGAGGTTGTCAGAAAAATTTATTCCCAGTTACATGAAGATCAGAACCAATCAAAGAAAACTATACCCACGGAAGAACAAATGCCAGATATCCTAGTGAAAACGGCAAGGCTCCAGGAAAGGACAGTTAACTGTCGAAATGCTAAAAGCTGGTGGTCGGACGTTACATAAAGCACTGGTAAAATTATATTCAAAATGCCTCAAAGAACAAAAAGTACCTGACATATGGAGAAATGCAGAAATGATTCTCTTACATAAGAAAGGAGCACGGGAAGATTTAAAGAACTACCTTCCAATATGCCTCCTATCAGTAATGTACAAAGTTTTTACTATGATAATATCTAAAAGAATATTAAGAAAACTGAAAGACACACAACCAAGAAAACAAGCAGGATTTAGAAGTGGATTCACTATAATAGATGCCATCCAGGTTGTACAGCAGGGCATAGAAAGGCAGAACGAATACACCATACCACTGTGCTTGGTTTTTATCGACTACGAAAAGGCATTTGACTCCATCTCAAAGCATGCCATAATAGATGTATATAGCCAGAGGGTTGACAAAGCATATATAAACCTAGTAGGATCGATATATGATGGAGCTACAGCGACAATTCACCTTGATGATCTTGAAGTGGGAATTAATGTAAAACGAGGTGTAAGATAGGGTGACGCAATATCGCCTATTCTTTTCTCGGCTTACCTCGAGGAAGTATTCCGTAAATTGGATTGGGAACAGGATGGTGTAAATACCAATGGCTCAAACTTAAACCATCTTAGATTTGCAGATAATATCGTTCTCCTTTCAAAAGACCCAGAGGTGCTGCAAAGACGCATACAAGAACTGCAAAGTGCTGATGAACCATTTGGCTTAAAAATAAACAGGAAAATGTGTCAGGTTATGTTCAATAAATTCGCTGAAGACAGGAGAATTTCAGTTTTAGGAATGGATTTGGAAATTGTGGGCCACTTTATATATCTTGAGCAGAGGATTTCAATGGATGGAGATACCGCCCGGGAGGTGGAACGACGTAATAAAAGTGACTGCCAGGCAGTTGGCAAGCTCAACATTATGTTTAAGAGCAGACTTTCACTTTGCCAAAAAAAAAAGTTTTCGATCAGTGCATCCTGACCGTTATGACATACGGAAGTGAAACCTGGACACTCGCATCGTAATCAAATCAAAAACTTCGGGTAGCACAGATGGGAATGGAAGGACCTATGCTTGGCATTACAAGATAAGACAGAAAGCCCTGCTAATAGATCAGGAAACAAACCAAGGTGTGACATCATTAGAAGAGTGAAGCAATTGAAATAGAGATAGGCAGGCCATGTAGCGAGGCGAGCCATGTAGCTGTCGATGGAACCACAGATGGACCAGGGCAATCCTGGAGTGGTACCTGGATACCGCTTGGTCGCAAACGTCCGCAAAGAAAACCGAAAGCTCGATGGACTGATGACATCGTTAAGTATATAGGACTCGAATGGCAGAGGAAAGCCTAGGACCGTGAAAGTTGGTAGTATGCCTTCATCCTGCAGTGGGTCGATACGGGCTGATGATGATGATGATATTATATATATATATATATATATATATATATATATATATATATATATATATATATATATATATATATATATATATATATATATATATATATATATTTATATATATATATTTATATATATATATATATATATATATATATATATATTTATATATATATATATATATATATATATATATATATATATAAATATATATATATATATATATATATATATATATATATATATATATATATATATATATATATATATATATATATATAAAAGAGTAAAATATCGGGTATGCGGTCTGTTCATATTAATTAATATTAAACGTTTGTGCCTACGTTCCTATTATATATATTTTAATATATATAATATATATTTTCATTATATATATATATATATATATATATATATATATATATATATATATATATATATATATATATATATATATATATATATATAATGTGCTTAGATCTGACTTGCTCAGGTCATTGCTCTCGCTCTTATTGGGGGCCGGCGTCTGCGTAAATTGACTATTCGGGGCGCTCGGCAACGCTATCGGACACGTTGCGTGTTTCTTCTTTTTCACAAGCGATTTCCATATTTTTGAAATGTTGCGAACGTCCTTTCGCATATTTAGCTCACCCCTTTCTTCTATTTCAAGCCCTTCTCTGACCTTGTAGTTTTCAATATTCGCTATTTCATTGGCTTTATCAAAATTGATTTTATGTCCTGTTTGTTGTTTGTTGATGGTGCTGGAACAGAGCGGAAGTGGTTTGTTTGTTTTTAAGTTGTTTTTATGTTCCTGTATTCTGGCCGAGATTTGTCTATTTGTTTGTCCTATGTATGTTCTGTTGCAGCCGGTACAACATATGCTATATAACCCATGATTTTCCAGTCTAACTTTGTTCTTGGAGTTTTTTAGATTGTTTGCGATTTTTGTGCGGCTTGTAGGTTGTTCTGACCTTATGTGCCAATCTTATCAGTGATTCCTTTTACGTATGGTAGCAGGACATTGGTGCATTTGGTTCCTGATCCTCTATTGTTGTGCGTGTTTGGGTTTCCTGACGGATAATGGCCTTCCTAATACAATTTTCTGAATATCCATTTTGTCTAAGAGCTGTGGAAATTTTTGGCTGTTCCTTGCTTCGTGTATCTGGTAGTGTCAGTCGGAAGGATCTAGAAATCAAGGTGTTCGCTACTGCTTGGATTTGAAAAAATGATGATGGGATTTAGCGTTGAGATATCGATCGGTGTGAGTTAGTTTTCTATACAATGTGTATTCGAGGGTTGCAGAAAGTTGTCTTGAGATGAAGAGATCCAAAAACGGCAGTTTCCTATCCTGTTCGACTGGCAGGGTGAACTGTATTTTGCGGTGGATTTCATTTAATTGGGTTAGGAAGTTGTTTAGAAGTTCGTTTCCGTGAAACCATATTATAAAGATATCATCTTCGTAGCGTTTCCAAAGTTTAGGTATTAAAGGACCGTTTGCCAATGCTTTTGTTTCGAAGTCTGACATGAAGAGATTGGATATAACGGGTGATAGAGATGATTCCGTTGGGGCACCGTCTGTAGATCTACTGGTTGAGGAAAAAATATGTATTCTTCAAACAATTTTCGGAGAGTTCCCCCACATATGGTGGAAAGTCTTTGTTCGTCGAAATTAGGTCCAGAATTTCGTATATGGGGATATTGTGAGACAATGTCCAGGCTTGCTAGTATGTCTGTATCCTCTAGTTGGAGATCTTTAATTATCCTTATCAAATGTTCTGAGTTTTGAACATAGGACTCGGCAAGTTTGACGCTTGGTTGCATGATACTTGCTAGATATTTTCACAAATTTTGTATTGGAGAGCCGAAGGCACTTACTACGAGCCTTAATGGGATTTCGAAGAAGTATTGTTTCAACTCAGCGTCAATTTAGATTAATTTTTTACCTTAGAGATGCTCCATCCAAGCCCACGACGCAATTGTATAACCCCATTTCTGGAGATTTGTCTGTTAAAAGAAAACAAATCAGACCGCGAACTGCAAGATTAACCGAAAAAAATCATCGAATGTTTGTAGATGTTTCAACAATTTTAAGACGCTTCAGAAACATCAACCCATTATCGCTCCATTTGAGAAAAAAACCCAGTCCCTATCGTGGTTAGAATACAGTCGTGTTTACTTAAATATTGCAGATGCACATGAGCATTTTGTCAAGAAATTGTGAGTGATTAACTAGATCCATTGCCACCTACATGTATTCGTAAATAAACAAATCGCATTATCGGACATAGAAAATCCACAATTGATTATACTCAAGGAATTATTGGACCTTTCTTTTTTGAGAATGAAGACTGACGAACAAAAACCATAAAAGCCGAACATTATAGGCATTGTCTTCATTAGGTAACACAGAGATATATTGGTTTCAGAAGAATGGGGCTGCATTTCGTACTGCAAGACCTATAATGTCACTTGTAAAGCAAAATTTCAATAATCGATTAATCTCCAAAAGTTGAGATCTGAGGCCCACCAAGATTTCTGGATCTCACCGCCTCCGACTTCTTCTTAGATTTGCATTACCTTCAAGGAGTTTACATTAATAAACCTCAAACATATATAGCTCAGCTCAGACAATATTCGGCGAGAAATAAAACGAACATGTAAAGAAATAGTAAGGCGAGTGAAAACATATAAAAGAGCATTAATTTGTGAAGGCAAAATGCTCTTCTTTAAAAAGCAATTGATTAGCTCAAAGCAATTGATTAAAAACTCCACAAATTGTGCCTGAAATTTAGAAATTTAATAAATCTTTAGTTTTCTTATTTTATATAATTTTAAATAGAATACTAACCTTTTCTCCACAATGTAGATGACTGGAAAATGACTGTATATTTCCTTTTCAAGCCTCTTCAGATCTTGAAGTTCAGCACTCTTTCCAACATTTTGAAGGACAATTTTATAGTCTTTTGATGTCTGTCTTATATATTCTTGCCATTTTAGCCAGTTTTGTATTAAGTTCTGCATCTGTCATCCTCCTCCATTCTTTCCCGTTATTTATGCTGGTATAAATATTCATTAAAATTGTAATATAATTTTATCTATTTGTATATGTTCTTCTGTCTTTCAAGCCAATACCCATTATTCACTAAGTATTAAAGTAAGTATTAAAGTATTGAATCATACATTTTTAGCTTTATATTTCGTGAGATATTTTTCTACATCCCAAGAAGTAGATCCCAAAATGCCGAGATTATAGCAATTTTCTTTATATCTCTGATTCGATTATATTTTCTTATATATTAATCTCTATATGTAAGTACATAAATTATTGCACTGTTTCAAAAGTGTATTTTTTATAGTAATGAATTACTATGCTCATATTATTCTGGGTTCTATTCCTGTTAATTTATAGGCATTTTTTTTATAATTGACTGATATTCTCTTTGTGGATCAGACTTTGGCGTGGTAAAGGGGCTTCAGTAAGTCAATGAAGCTTTTAGTTATGCCGTCTGGAAGAGTAACCCATGGCGGACAGGTCAAGGCAGAGATTACGGCGCTAAGAATCACTGTGTAAGATCAGATTGCCACTGGATATTACAACTCTAAATATTCGGACTATGAAAACGGATGAACGTCTGCAAGAACTGTTGATTTGTTGATTGAGCTTGACAGCATACATTGCGTCATCATATGCTATGCGAAACACGAAGAAAGGGCGAAGATCTGGTTATACTGGAAACAACTGGTCACATACTTTACACTCGGGGTACGGAGAATGGACGATGTGGTGGAATTGGATTCCTCATTAACCGAAAGTTGGACATGTCGATATATTTGAAATTATATCTGACCGACTAGCCCAATGCGTCATTCAGCTGAATAAAAAGTTGAAGCTTCAAATCATCCAAGCTTATGCACCAACTAGAAGCTATGGTGATGAGGAAATTAAGGTATTTTATGATGACGTGGCCCAGATTTTAGACAACGAGAAATGCAGATATAAAATCTTGATGGGTGATTTTAATGCTAGAATTGGAAAGAACTGGTGAAAATGCAACTCGCCGATATGGAAGTAGTGAACGGGACAATAGAGGTGACAGATTTGTTGACTTTGCGGAAGGACAAGAATTGTATATTATGAACTCGTTTTATAAGAAAAGAATCAGCAGAAAATGGATATGGAAAAGTCCATTAGGCCTTACAAGTGAAATCGACTATATCATGTCAAACGATAAAACAATATTTTTCAATTGTACTATCCTTAACCATCTTAATGTTGGACGCGACCATAGAATGGTACGAACAAAGGTTAGGATAAACTGTCGAAGAGAGCGTACAAGAATGGTAAGATCGGAGAAGGGTAAAGTGAATTCTGACGACGGCTGCTGCAATAGCACCAGCAGAAAAAAGTTTGAAACAGTAAAAAATCTCCAATGAAACAATTAATTTAATGAAAAAATGGCGTACGATTGGGAATGCTGGGAGTCTTTTTGGCAGAGTCGAGTACGTCGAGCGTTGCAAAACTATAAGAAAACATATTTGAGAGGAAACGTGTCGGTTCGACATGCAGTTAGTACAAAAAGCACTAGAAGAAAACAAGGGAATAAACAAAGCAAAACACAAGCTGAAAAATAAAAAAACACAAATGTTTGTCTTAATGCGTGTGGATGGCACAGTGTGTAGAGAACGAACGGAAATGTTAGAGGTTATCAGAGGATTTTATTCAAAGTTATATGAAGATCGGAACCAGTTAAAGAGAGCAATGCCCACTGAAGAGCAAATGCCAGATATACTCTTGGATAAAGTAACAAATGTTATAGAAACAATGAAAAACGACAAGGTTTTAGTAAAGAGCAGAAATTGTATTTAAAATGTCTCAAAGAACAAAAAATACCCAACCTATGGAAAAATGTTGAAGTAATTTTTCTTTATAAGAAAGGAACACAGGAAGATTAAAAAAAACTACCGCCCAATAAGCCTCCCATCAGTATTGTACAAGGTTTTCATCAAGATAATATTTAAAAGAATATTCAGAACACTGAATGACATACAACCAAGAAAGCAAGAATCATTCAGAACTGGATTCAGTATAATGGATCATATCCAGGTTGTCCAACAGGCCAAAGAATGGCACAATGAATACACTATGCCACTGTGCTTGGCAGACTATGAAAGGACATTTGAATCAATATCAAAGCAAGCCATAATGGATGCATTGCTTAACCAATAAATAGACAGAGCCTATGTGAACATACTGAAATCCATGTATTATGAAGCTACAGAGACAGTTCGCATGGGTGTATGGCAGGGTGACTCAATATCGCCTATTCTTTTCTGCCTTGAAAAAGTGTTCCTTAGTTTGGATTGGGGACAGGATGAAATAAAAATAAATGGTTCATACTTAAGCCACCTTAGATTTGTAGATGATATCGTTCTCCTGTCACAAAACCCAGATAAACTGCAAAAACACATACAAGAGCTCCAAAGGGTGGGAGAATCATTTGGCTTGAAAATAAACCTAAAAAAGAGTCAGGTTTTGTTCAACAAATTTGTTGAAAACAGAAGAATATTTGGGAATTGGGAAGCGATTTAGAGGTGGTGGACCACTACATATATGTTGGGCAAAGAATTTCAATGGAGGGTGCTACTGCCCGGGAAGGGGAACGGCGGGTTAAGTGTGGGTGACAGGTATTTGCCAGACTCAACATAATGTTTAAGAACAAACTAGCATTTTGTTTGAAGAGAAAAGTTTTTAATCGGTGCGTGCTACCTGTTCTGACACAGAATTGAAACATGGATACTCACATCACAATCAGTTCAAAAAATTCGGGTAGCACAGAGGGGAATGGAAAGGTATATGATTGGCATTACAAGGGGGGACCGAGAAACCTGCACATGAATCAGAGAATTGACGAAGGAATGTGACATCATTGTACAGCTGAAGGAATTGAAATGGAGATGGGCAGGCCATATAGCGGGGTGATGTGGCGACAGATAGACCAAAGCAATCCGGGAATGGATACCACTTGGTCAAAAGCGTCCACGAAGATCAAAAACACGATGGATCGATGACATCATCAAGTATATTGGACCCGAATGACAGAGGAAAGCTCAGGACCGCGCGAGTTGGAAGCATGCTGGGCAGGCCTTTATCCTGCAATGGATCGACTGAATTATAATGATAATGATGAATTGATTGATGTGTCCGTTGCTTTGTAATAGTTCATTTTTAAATCGAATAAAACATTTTTTTTTTAATTTATTTTTAATCAGTTATTTTATTTTAAGGTCATGTTTGATTGATTGTTCTTTGTGTTATATTTAGTTTTAAAGTCGTATTTGATAATATGCCGTTAATTACGAAACTATAACCCCACAAAGTTAAAAATAAAATAAGTGATATATAACAAAGTAAAAGGATTGTTTTTTTCGATTTCGTTTTTTTTTTCATTCAATGATTATCTCTTAATTTTTGTGTTAATTTTTTAAGTACCACCGTCTATTCCGTAAACAGCCATTTATTTCTTCTTCAGCATTTCCCAGTACACAAGACCATCCCATTCACACCAAACACATATCATGGTCTTCTTGGGATGGAGATCTTACATAAACTTTGGCTTTAGCGTTTCTCTTGCCCCAACCCACTCCTTTCCTTATTTTATTTTGACATAGGGACACCATTTCTCATCCCCGTGACGATTTTGTACAAGAATGGTTGCTTGTAGCCGAGAATTGCTTGGTATCGGATGATACTTTGAGTAGTAGTGCTGCGGCGATTTTCTTTTTTGTCGTCGATCAGTTTATGTGGTACCCAAACTCTGAGTTTTTGAGTAAATCTCATAGATTTAAGATATCGACAGATTATCACCGCAGCCAACAGTCCAACTTTACAGCCATTTCTGAACATGTTTATTGGGCGCCCTCCTTCAAAAGTACTTTAACATGGTTTCTTTCGAAGTTGAAAGGTTGACCAGAGCGACGGGTGACGTCCAAATCAAAGTTGCCATTTTTGGCCAACCGACCTCGAGCAGTCTCGAACTGCTTAACTTTCTGACTACGGCAAAAACCGAAATAGAGCAAGTGTCGAAAAATTAAGTTTTTTGCCGCCGAAAATTTTCATTTCAAAGACCTGAAAGTTAATTAAAATTAATTTTTTCAAAAAAATGATGCCAATAATTTTGTAAAAAGAGGCTTTCGAATGCTGTCTTTTCGTTGACTAGTTCTTATCTTATCTTAGTCAGTTGACAATTTGGAAATATTCCATACAGATTCTTGAATTAATTTCATATATTTATAGACTGTAGCTATTAATTAAAAGTGCTTGAAAAATTAAAGAAAAGTGTTGAATTTGAAGGGGATTAATTAAAATTGGGAAAAGAAATCGCTATTTTATATATTATTTCAACAGTGTCGTTACATTCTATAAATTATATGAATTATATTCTATACAAATATTCCGACGTGATAAAATTTTATTGGGTATTGTTCATTTTCTTATTGTCTATTAACACAATATGGTAATAATAGCCCGAAAAGGTGAGGTCGTATCGATCTTCTGAAGGTCGTAATTCGAAGATATTTATGGTATTGATTAAGAGAAGTTATTTGCACTACTAGCTTGTTCCATTTTCTGTTTTTACGACTTTGTATTGGGGTCGCAAAATACTCGCGTTTATTAAAATTGTACTAACGGTAACAAAAAAATTCGTGCGATAATTTTTAGTTCGAAAGCTTGTTCATAAGCGTCAATTAAGGAGGAGAATTTTGAATTCACTAAAATTACTTTTGTTTTTTTTTATATCTGCGGAAATGGAGACTGCAAATTTTAGAGCAATAAATTGTTCACATGTTCTTGCTCACATAAAATGGAAAAAAATGACAGATTTCCTCTGAGCTTCTGAATCGCCGTTCATTTTTTTTTGGCTCTTTATATTAGCTTATTTTTTAGCTCAAAAGCAAACAAATTATAAATTAGATATAGTTTCTTGAATAAAAAAAAAATAAACCGAACTTAAGTCATCGCTGGAGTCGCACTCGTGTACACACTACATTTATTTATAATGCGTACATAAAATAATATTACTTTATGGCGCATACAGGTAAATTTTCATTTTATTGTATTTTAGTTAATTTAAACATATGTGGCAGGTAACAGTAATCTTTTTCCTCCCTATTGTGTCTCGCTCAACCGTTGGATCAGCAACTTCTTTTCCATAACATATTATTATTTTTATAGTAAGTTCTATGTGTTGCGAGTGAACTTATGTTTAGCATATTTTTTGACTGGGTTTTCACCACGATCTAAAACTCAAAAAATATCAAAACTATCTGTTCTTATGTAAATAAAGAATCACTGGATAAAAATAAAAAACCAAACGGAGGCAAATTTTTCAGTGATTCTTTTTTTGTAATAAATTTGCCCAACGAATAAAAGTTTAAAAATATAAAAATGTTCTAAAAAAATATACAAATTTTTTAACGTTTACTTTATTGAAATACTTAAACGTTTTTAATTGTATTCTTTAGAATCGGGAAACATATTGAATTTAAATCTACCGAAGGCATTGTAATATAGTTACTTATGTCTAGCATGTTGAAAACCTAGCTATTTGCCACCTTGAACATCGACGTTGAGCTGTTTATCTTCTTAGCATTTGGTCCACAGTATCAACGCCAGTTTTATATCTATTGTAGTAGCTGATTATATCAAGTTTATTCTTCAAATCATTACTCACAGCCATATCTGAATGCATGGTTGATATCGAAATTACAAATTAAGAGCACATTGTCACTCGGTCGTGAAAACCAAAAACGGTCGAGAATTGCTCTCGTGACTTATTTGGAGCTATGATACTATGTATATACGTTTTTTTTTTATTGTACCAACAATAATGAGTTCATGAGTTCACGATAGGGAGTCCATGATAGCTTGTGTGCTTAGCAAGGTGTAAAGTTGTGAAAAAAATTGTTCATACAAATGTTTCTCCTACCTCCTCGGTACGCGAATGCACGTTCCTTTACCACTTTCTCTCCCTGATTTTTTTCTCGGGTGGTATTCACTATGCCAGTGTAAATTATGTCGTGCAAAGGATACGCGTTTTCACCATCGCTAATCCACCAAATTTTTTTGCCATACTTAGCCGGCTTCGAAGGCATATATTGAATAAATCCTGTGCGGCCTCGAAAAGGATATAATTGCTCAACAATCGTTCAATTCTCCGTAGGCCCATATATCGGACATAAATTTACATTGAGCATAGTCCATAGATCACGAATTGGAGCTACCTTATCTTCTTTTTTATATTGACTGTGCGTATTACTGTCATCAAATCTTAGAAAACGAACAATGTTTTGGAATCTATTAAGTCTCATTGTTGCATGATACAGTGAGTAAGAGTTGGAATTCTACATGCGACGTCATCGGCATGATCAATGTTGGAGTTATTTGCGCCAGAACAAATTAAAACGACAATGAAGGAATATATTTCTGGAACCGTAACGGGCTTCCACTCTCACTGCGAATTTGGATACTCTGCATTGAACAGACAGACGCGTCCGCTTAGACAGACAATGCTTTTTTATTTATACGTCGAACGATTAAATCTACCATAGTTTCAGTAAAGATTTTTTCAATGTCACTTATTGACAACGTTTCTGTATTGCGATAAGATCCACTTCGCTAGCCTAAAACATTATAAACCGCAGTCTGATGTTGATGAGGCGGCGTTTCCTTCCACACAGATTTATTCTTCGCGATATAATTTTCGGCCACTGGTCCTAAAATAAATAATTTTTATAATATTCATTCAATATTAAAATACGGAAATAATTATACAACCCCGACTCGCAAAAAAAATGTTCGCTCTTTCGAAGCTGGACAATTGGATAAACGATCCTCAATCCAGTCTCTGTCCTCGGTATCGGACACCCCGTGAGAATCAGCATCATCATCATTATCAAACATCGCTTTCAAGTAAGCTTCCTTCTCAGCGGAACTCATTCTAAAGAAAAAAAATATTACTTTATTTTTTTATTCAATAAAATAGGAAAATGAAATATGAATTGTTTTAAAAAATCTACAAATGCTGCACATGTGTACAATTTATTTACCTTCTCGATATCTCCTCCGATATCTCCTCTCGATATCTCCTCCATAATTTTGTAGTATTTATTTCACACAAAAATTCTTATATATAAGTAATTCTATTATTTATATATAATATTATTGATGATAAATATTAATCTTATACAAAAATCTTTATCAAATAATCACTACACTAAAACTTCACAATATGAAACGAATCGAAACTGTGATGTTCCTATTCCGCTTAAACTGACAACTGCTTACAGTACAACCATACGTCCATGTGAACGAAAAACACAAATCGTACTGACTCATATTTGCTTCTAATACGTATTAAGAATGAGAAGAATAACCCTCGCATTCTTTTTGGCTGTTCGAGCAGCTACTCTATTCCAAACAATAGAGCTCATGTATGCTACCTGTATCGACCCTAACTGGTTTTTGCTGTTTTTTGTGTTTCTATTGCAATTATATTTTCCTAGAATTACTGAGATACTCAATAAAGATGTTTACGTATCAAAATAAACAAAACGGAAACGCTTTCTAATTGAAATGTGAAATACCCAAAATTGAAATATAACGGTAAGTGGATACCCAGGTGCTCGGGTTGCGAAACGACGTCGGTAAAGATGGATATGTACATAAGGGTTAAAGTCTACTATTGTCATTGTGTTAACACAATGCATAATTTATTGCGTAAAAATCCCACAATCACGAAAATGGCAAATATCCGAAGATCATACTGTGAAAAGTAAGGTCAGCCAGAATTCGTTAGAAATTATTGGCCAACTGAAGGCTTGATTCACAACCTGTCAAAAATTGCGAAGAGTATGCTAATGTTTTGGAGCATCTGATATCATGTGCATCTTCGTTCAGTGCGTCCGAGCAAACATATTGCAAAAGTATGGCCAAAGGGTCAGAAACATCGATTACAAATAGATCGCAGTAATTTGGTCTCTCATATGGCTTTTAAGTAAATTTTGCATAAAAATCTTCACCCACACTAAAACCTAATGCATACGAACCAGTACTCGACTCACAAATTGGGTCTTGACAGGTCTTGGGTAAAGCAGACCTTGAGCTCCGGGTGGCCCGAAGGGCTCACTTGAAGAATATTGTGCTTCATATGTAATTGCAAGAATTAAATTATCGAAAAAAGTTAACGATAAGTGTTTTATTTAAAAAAAAAATTACCATGAGTTCAGTAAACTGTCTGCGAAAACTCTTAAAAGGGTAGACTGTGGAAATTGAGCTGATATTTGCAATGATGCGCAGGCCAAAAATGATTTCCTAAGCTCTATTTTGAAATATCTAACGTTAGTAATTCAAACATCCCCATGTAACGGACTAATATTAGTACATTTGTCAGGCAAGCCTATTTTGTTTATTTTAAAGTGAAAATAGGTGACCAAGATAAATCATGGGCCCCTCATAAAGTGTGCAAGCAGTGTGTAGGGAGTTTATGAATGTGGACGAAGAGAACACGCAATAAACTTTCGTTTGGTATACCAATGGTTTGGCGAGAGCCCAAAGATCACTTAAGTGAGTGCTACTTTTGCATAGTGAAAACATCAGGATTCAACAAGAAAAAGAAACATAAAATTGAGTATCCTAGTTTACCGTCCGCTATATGCCCTGTGCCTCATTCAGCTGAAATTCCAGTACCAGTTTTTCAAGAATTATCTTCTTTAGAAATAGAAGAATGTGAACCAAATGATGATCGAAGTGACTCCACCGACGAAGAATTCAAAGTTTCCAATGATTGTGTTCGTAAAGGATTCAATCAACATGAATTAAACGATTTAGCACGAGATTTGGGACTATCCAAAAAAGCATCGAAATTATTAGCATCAAGACTGCACGAAAAAATTTGCTTGACAAAGGAGCTAAAGTCACTTACTATCGATCCAGAGAAAGTGAATTTAGGCAGTAGTTCAGAAATAATGACGGATTTGTATATTGCCAGAACGTAGAAGGTTTAATGAAAGAATTGGCCATTTCTAACTATAACGCAACTGAATGGCGATTGTTTATAGATAGCTCAAAGCGTAGCTTGAAGAGTGTTCTCCTACTAAACTTGAAGAGATTTACCACTAAACACCAAAAGGGTTTTTTTGAATGCTCGACGCACGTTTCGCTAACCATGTTAGCATCATCAGGACATGATTTAATCTTAGATTAAATCAAAGATTAAATCATCTCCTGATGATGCTAATATGGTTAGCGAAACGTGCGTCGAGCAGTTCAAAAAACCTTTTTGGTGTTTAGTGGTAAATCTCTTCAAATTTAGTGTTTCACACCAAAGGTTCCAATAGAAGAGTTGATGTGTTCTCCTACATAATGGAAATTTATACGGTTCAGTCCCAATAGGTCATTCAGTTTCTTTGCGTGAAGAATATGGCGACATAAAGAAAGTCATTGACTTGTTGCAATATAGCATGCACCAATGGATCATCTGTGTTGACCTTAAAATGGTCTGTTTCCTTCTTGGCCAGTAACGCGGGTATACCAAGTATCCCTGTTTTTTGTGCATGTGGGACAGCAGAGCTCATGAGAAGTATTCGGTGCAATCCAACTGGCTGCCAAGATCTGACCTAAGACCTGGTGATCCAAACATTTTAAATCAGCCACTTGTTGACAGAAAAAAACATTGTATTTCTGCCTTTGCATATAAAACTAGGTCTCATGAAGCAATTTGTTAAGCCTTTGTCAATTGAAGGAGACTGCTTTAAGTATATCATTTCGGCATTCCCTAGCCTGTCATATGAAAAGATAAAGGCTGGTGTGTTTGATGGTCCACAGATTCGGCAACTCGTTAAAGATGAAAATTTCACTGAACAATGACCGAACTTGACAGAAATGCTTGGTTGGCTTTTAAAAATATTGTTAAAGACTTTCTTGGAAATACGCAAGCCCCGAATTACATCGAAATTGTTCAACAACTCTTGGAGAGCTTTAAAAAGCTTGGTTGCAACATGAGCATCAAACTGCATTTCTTACATAGTCATCTTGGTAACAGAAAATCTTGGTGCTGTTAGTGATGAACAGGGCGGGCGATTCCACCAAGATCTAAAGGTTATGGAAGCGCGGTATCAAGGTAGATGGGATGTCAGTATGACGGCTGACTACTATTGGAGCATCAAGCGAGAATGACCACAAACTGAACACTCCAGGGAAAGCTATAAGAAGGCATTTTTACTATAATATATTTTATTAATTTTTTGTATAGACACAATTTAACTTTTAATATGTTAACCTCTGTATGAATAAAATATTCTAATCTATTTGGTCAGATCTCACCTTATTTCCTTTCGCATGTACACTTTTAAGGTAAAATGAGGGGTATCCTATAGCTTAAGAACTTGACGTGATAGAGAAAAACTGTGAATATTTTTGAATTCAGAGATGAAAAATTAGTCAAAAACAAGTCACAGATCCAAGTCAACAAAATCGCTGTTCCCCAGTGTTATTTTAATCTGCCTCGTGTTTTTAGATTATGGGCATTATGGGACTGAAGCGCGTTTTTTTTCCTACCTAGAGGAGTTATGAGACGGTGTCACAACTCTCCCCTTTTGCTTTTAGCTTTAACTTATGTTTCATTTCAGAATGCTAAATCAAAATGTGCAAAAGATGGATAAGGGCATAGCTAGTTTAAAAATTTATGAACTGGCTTGTAAGGAGGTGACGTTAAGGAGATAAATTCTACGAAATGCGATATATTTAATAACAAAGTAAACGAAAAGCTTGTATAATCTAAACTATATATCACTGTCTCGGTTTATTAAAAAGAAAAATCTTTGAAGTTGAATTCAACAACAGGGAAACCTCTATCTGTCGGGTATCAAAGTCACACGGTTTTTACAGACGAGAAAGAAAATATATTATGTAAGTATATGTTGACCTGTGTTGCTTGTAATTGGCTGGCAAAAGGGGTGAGTATTAGCCTATAGCCTAGGAAAGGAGCATGATAAAAAATTTCCAAATTCCTCGAAAGAAAATTAAACGGAAGGTGAAGTGTAACTAAAGTTGTTTATGAAACGTCACCTAATTGTGTCGTCAAGGCTGCCGCAGGCAACAATCATAGCTCGTGCCACGAGCTTCGATGAGACTAATATGAGAGTGTTTTTCTAAAATTACACAAGTGTTTTGATCAAGTACGCGCGTGAGGCAAAACATATATAGAACATGGATGAGACCGGGATAACAACGGTCCAAAAACCAGACAGAGTGATCGCGCGACGAGGAGAAAAGCAAGTCAGCACGATGACATCGGTTGAGAGGGAAACTGATACTGGCTTTAGCTGGGAGTGTCATAGGTAATTATATACCACTCATGTTTAAATTTGCGCGCAAGAGATTCCAAGAACACCACGATGACCAAGTATTCTATTCATGATGACCCTGTCGGATCAGTAGGAACTGCCAATGTATCCGGATGGATGCAGGAATAAGACATTTACATTTTTCTTCGGCATTTCAAAGCGACCGTCAAAAGAACATAGAGTTTTATTACTTATCGATAACCATTTGTTGCACATGGCTTTGAAAAACATTGAGTTTTGCCGGAAAAGCGGTATTATTTTGATACCATGCCCCTCACATTACACTCACAAGCTGCAGTCGATGGATCGTACAATTTTTGGTCCTCTTAAGAATACTATTAACACAGCATGTGATAATTGGATGCGCTCAAATCCTGGAAAAGTAATGTCCATCTATGATACTGCGGTAATAACGACAACTGCATTTGATGTGGCGATCACACCAAGAAATATTAGTGACGGTTTTGCTGCAACAGAAACCTGGCCAGTCAATATAAATATTTTTTGGAGAACAAAATATCTTGCCCAGTGAAATTACTGATCGTGTTTGGACCAATCCAGTGACAGAGCGAGCTTTAAATGTTTTAGAAAATATGGAATATCCAGAATCAAGAGCCATAACTCCAAATTTATCTGAAGATATATTTTAGAACAAAAATTTCTCAGAATATCCAGAAATGAGAGCCAGTTCGCCAAATGTAGCTGTTGGTATGCCTGAGAACCAAGATACCGCAATCGAAGGACATTGCTCTTCAGCCAGAGGACGAAATAACGAACAACCAGAATGTAGTAAGGAAACTATAGCTTCCATATCTAAAGCTCGTAGTCTTTTTGGCATTATCTCCAAGGTATTTACACCAGAAGTTATTAGGCTCTTGCCAAAAGCTTCACTAACGAAAGGAAAACAAAATAATCGACGTAAAATCAAATCTGCTATTTTAACAAATACTCCTGTTAAGAATGAAATTGCAGCTATATAAACCAATAAACAGGTGAAGATCGTAAAGAAGCGTATGTTTAGTGAGAATAAGAAAAAAACTAAGAAGGCCAAAGGAAAAAAATCTAAAACAAATAAATTCGATGAGAGCGATGATGATTGAGTATAATATTATAATATGTATAATGTGTATAAATATATGTATGTATGTATGTATTATGTATATATATATATATATATATATATATATATATATATATATATATATATATATATGTATAATATGTATAAATAAAACAAAATTGTCTAATTTCCATTTATATGTTTCTCTAAAACCTAACGCGTTTCGCTGCACTGTAGCTTCTTCGGATGATTGACAAAGAACATTTTCTTCTTTGTCAACCATCCGAAGTGTAATGAAACGCGTTATGTTTTAGAAAAAAATTTAAGTGGAAATTAGACAACATTGTTTCATTTATACAGTTCAGTGTATTGAACACAAAGGATGGTCACATGAAGCTTATACAAAATCAGAGTTTCATTATGTTTATCATAACTGCTTGTCGGACTAGATGTTAGCTTTTTTCGATATGATTTATATTATTAAATTTGATTCTACTGATCTCACAGATCAGATACTCATATCTATTAAGAATCACAAAGAATAAATTAATTAAAAATAGGATCAAATATAGTAAAGCATTATTTACTAAACATTTTAAAATAAACAAGAAATAAAAGAAAAGAGAATTAAGAAATAAAAAAAATTAATAAGATAGTTAAGGCTGGTGGAGTCTTAACAATTTGTTATTATCAGGCTCCAATTTCATTAATATTAGTCGCAAATCGCCATGCTCAGTGTTGTGCATGATCTGTTTCTTTTCTTAGATAGTAAATTAGCTACTGCATTGAATACAAGTTCAGCCAAAAACGACGAAGGAAATGCAATTAAAAATGTCTATACTATTGCCCATAATGAAGGGTAGAGAGCTGGCATTGATTTTCGAAGCCAGAACTCTTGGTTCTGATTTTCTTTTCTGATTTCTGATTTTACTTTTAAATCTTCGGTAATTGTGAATTCTATGAGTTCCTCTTCTAAATTTGATGATTCTGCGGTATCTACATTTGTAAATGGATCTAAAACCCAACTCGGTACATTTATGTTTAAAATATCCAGGAATTCATCTGTAAATTCGGCATAAAGAATGTCCAGGTGTTGTCAGGAAGTAAAGTAAAACCTCCTATTTTGCAGACTGCTGATAATGTGGGAAAGTGACACCTCTACCTAGATTTCGTTTTTCCACAAAAGTTTTCCCCCAAAAGCAGCTATGACGTTTTTGTTTTAATCAAATTCAACTCATGATCTTGCAATTGTAAATTGACTTCATTAAATATTTTTAACAGGTCGTCTCTGTTTTCAAGAAAGTCCAGTACTGAATCAAATGGATTAAAGAAACGATTCAGCCAACGAATTTCTGTCTGCAGTAGCAAGCGATTGTAATCTTCATCATTTTCACTACAAATGTGACCAAATAATCTGTCGTTCTATGAATTATTTCTAATCTTATTGAGTGCTCTAATAACATAATGGAGCGACGTATGCAGGCGTTCATTCAGATTTTCGGCAACTAAATGCTGACGATGAATAACATAATATACAGCGAGTACATTTGGTACTGCTTGTGTCAAATGCGCTATGAAACTCTTATGACGCCCCGTCATTGCTGGAGCAGCATCAGTAGCAGCTGATAAAATATTACGAATACGAATTTATTTCTCTTGAAAAAACTTGTATCTCTCTTTGTACAGGTTTCCAAATAGTTAACAAATAATATCTCTTGCCAAATTGTTTATTTTTTTGTATAAACTGAACGTATGATTAGAGTGGTGCTTCGGTATTTAATAGAGTTGATTCATCCAGTTGAATGGAAAATTTGCAGATCATTAAGTAATGGCATATGATATTTCAGCGCCTTTAGCCATTTCATGTAAACTGCTTTGCATTGAATTATTACTCAGAGGAATTTTTCTGATGATATTTGGCACTGTCTTATAATGAAGAACAGTTGTTAATACTTCTTTGACGATTAATTCCTCGCCAATTGTATGTGGTTTTCCTGATTTTGCGATTAACAATGAAATATTATATGAAACTCGTAGTCCATCATTTATTGTTTAGAAGACGACGCAAAAAGGTTCTTTACATAGTGGACTATTGTTGATAAATCTTTTTCATTTTTAACAGAATGCATTTTATACAAAAACTCTTGTAGCTTAAAAGGCTTTGCCTTTATTTGAAAAAACGTTTTGACAATTTTTTTACACATTGGTAATGATATGTTCATATATACATGTTCGTAGGTTCATATATACATGTTCATATATACATGTTCGTTATATACATGTTCGTAGGTTCGTAAGTACAAAATTTCACAAATTTCAATTTCACTACGGTTTCAATAAATTAACTTTTCAAGAGACTTATTGATAGGTTAAATATATAATAGATAATGGCTAAAATGACTTATCATTCACTATTCACTTATCACTCACGAATATGGATTATTAATGAACGCACACAAAAATAATAAGACACTCCTAGAGCTATACCTGTCTTTTTTAGATCTGGTTTCATGCACGCATTAATTCGTATGCCTTTGCTTGTTTGGTATGCCGAAAGCATGCCTGATTGTGTAAATCGTGTATTTTTTTACCAACTTGCAAATGCTTTTCACCGACAATATTAAACCGAATTAAGTACACGTATACCTAATGCTAAATTAAATGTTTTAATACTTATTTACGTGGTAATAAGATATAAATTTTAGATAGGTAGATAAAATATTTATTCATAGAAACAGGAGGTATTTTCAAAAAATTTTATTATATTAATTTCCCTAATAGGCAGGTAAGTCACGGCCGTCCCCCTTGACTGTCTTAACGCACCCCATTTACTTCTGGATCCGCTACTGGAGGGCGATACCGCCCCGTTGGAAACCTATGGTGTAAATCAATGATTTTACATAACTCCGGAGATAAAAGTCTAATACAGTTATATCGCATGATCTTGGTGGCCAGGTAACATCGGCACTTCTTGAGATTACACGTTCATTGAACTTTTCTCTAAATAGATTGTGTCATATATGTGGCATGTTGCACCATCTTGTTAAAACTTTCAGTTTTTTGGTTAACTCAATTTTATAAGCCTTGAAACCAATGGCGGCTCGTGGTCTAAATAGGAGGTGAAGCGCAGCATGAAAAATAATAGGTATACTATAAGTAGCAAATCCAAAAATGTATAAAAACATAACAATAACATAGCTTACTCACCCGCACTTCAACAGCGACTAACGTAGGGGCACTGCAAAATCTGCAACCGCAGCTGCAAATCTTTCAATAATGTCCTCATAAAATCGTTCCACACTTAAAAGTTCGTTCAAAAGTCCTTTTTCAATAGAAATTTTCGCCAAATTACTTAGTCTGTTTTCTGTCATTGAATTTCGTAAAAATGTCTTGATTATTTTCAAATAGGAAAAACTACGTTCAACTGAGACACTAGTCGAGGGAATCGTCACAATCAGGCATAATAATCTGGAAGCTTCCTTGAAGATATCTCTATTCTCGTGTAAAAGTTCCAACATTCGATCCAATTGAATTTTGTGGTAATTTTCATCATTATAAATGAAGGTTAATTCATTTCAGCCTTGATATATCGGGAAAAAATGCTTTTAAATTATTCACTGACTCTAAAGGAAAGGTTTCTGCATACTCTGCAAACCGTGCTGTGTCCATGAGGTAACGAAAATAAGTTTATCCATGTCTTGAAATCGTTTGTCAATTTGTCCAGAGATAGTATCTAAAATTTCGTAATACAACACTTTGTATTTTTCAAAGATTTCTTCAGTCGTTAAAGTTTTTCGTCCCTCACGGTAATTAGTTGGTACTGACACTTTTACACTGACTGAATCAAAAAGCTTTTGGAAATTTTCCTCATTTCTTTTTCCATTTAAAAGACGTTGAGTATTCCTAACTTGTGTTATACAAATATTAATGTTAAGTGAACGTTTCTGTAACACATCAAACAGAATATCAGTCATTTTGAGTAGAGCAAATTCAAAATTATTGAGATGATTTAAGATGATTTAAGAAGAACTACACTTTGAGTTATTGAACTTTGATCCGAAGTTTTGTCGTCTCTAATTTCAGTAAAAACTGTTTTTAAACCGTCCCATTCATTATCAGTCACATTCACTATCTTAGAATTCGATGTCCAACGGGTTCAAACAGATGTGGGTACTCTTTTTTTCATTATTGTGTCAGCTACTTGAGTTCTCTTTGTAGAATGATGAAAAAAAGTCGGGAAACTATTCACGTTTGCGAAAAAAATACGGCACTGTGGTATAGTACTGCAACTCTGCTGAAGCACTAAATTGAAACGGTGAGCTGCACAATGTACAAAAATGGCTTGTCGAGCTTCGGTTTTTATTTTTGATTGGAGACCATTTATATGTCCTGACATGACACTAGCGCCGTCGTAGCATTGTCCTACTAATTTTGAACGGAAATCGTATTTTTCAATATGTTTAGACACCAAATCAAAAAGAGCATCCGCTGTTCGGTCGATACTAACATAAGCCCAAAAACCGCTCAACTAACTTTCCCGCACTATTAACGTATCGAAGTATAATGCTGCACTGAGATTTCTGAAGAATGTCCGTTGAGTCGTCGACTTGAATAGAGAAAAAATCACTGTCTTTTATTTCACGATCCACATGTTCATCGATGTAATCCGAAATACAGTCTATCAATTTGTTCTGGATTGTTTTTGAATTTGCAGAAAAAATGGGGGATATCTTCTTATAGTGTTCTTGAATGTCCACACTGCTCACTGATATATAAGAGTCCAAAAGTTCTTTGAAATTCCCCCGATTATGCGAGGAATCAGATTCGTTGTGCCCTCGAAATGCTAACTCTTGTTTTCCTCAATAAACAGTGGCGCGAATAGGTAACTGCATGAATCTTCTATTTAAAAGCACATTGTCCCTTGACGAGCCGCCACTGCTTGAAACGCAAATATTTATGAATGTATTGCTATATGAAAAGCTTGAGAACGACGTGTTATTGATTGTTCTGTATTTTCATTCACACTTTGGATCACAGCATCGATGTTTTCAGCAATACGTTTAAGTTTTTAACAGGTTGGATTCTTAGCATCACAAATACTACCATTTGATTCGAATGTTTCAATTAAATTACGAATAGTAAGCTCTATAGGTTGATTATGTAGACTATAAATTTTATTTAAGCCCTGAAAGGTAGCCCGAATAGATTTATTATTTTTGTAACAAATTTGAATTGTAACAATTTCTATACGCAGTGCTAATGTATATCGTTTCATGATAATTTGCCAAACAATACTAAACACAAATGTGAATTTTGACGGGAATAAAAGAAACAAATGGATTCTATGACGATTTACAAAAATATATAATATATTTAACTGAGGTAGCCGATACTTGATGGAAATTCATTTTAAATAAAAAACCAAGATTAATACCTAAGTTTAGGTACTAACTGCTTTTCTTACTGTTAGTTTAATTTAGTGTGTATTTGAAAAAGACACTGTGTGTCGAAACAGTTGTCATACGTATAAGTTTTAAATATAGTGGAAATTTAGATATTAATATGGGTTTTTTATTTAAAATATATAGTACTAATTTGATAACCCTTTTTATATTTTGGATTATTTCTATCATATAGAAAACTATCTATATAGAGCTATAACCTTTGCACAATTGATGTTTACAATTAATAACCATTTATTTTTAGAATTAACCTGGATGTTAAATATATTTAGTATTTGTTTCATGTATAGATAATGACCACTTTATTCCAAAATACTAAATCCTAATCGAAACATTTGTCGCCTCGTCATGAATAGGCTGAAATGGGCAATCCTTCCACAAAACGTGATTGAGGATTAAAAGGGTGAAAAGATCTGTCTTTACTACGCCACCCTGGACCCAAAGGTCTATTTTTCTATCACGGCATTCGCTTACGGACTCATGTCACGTGTGGCTTTGATGACATGACCATCAAAAGGACGAAATAAAAGGTCTCCATGGCTACTCAACACGAAAAACAATCAGCGTGAAGGAACCAAAGGTTAATTGTCTAGTTGATGGTCTGACAACGGTTTTCGCTTAATTAAATAAGGGCGATCATTTGTATAGTAGTAAGAGGAAATTCTTCGAGTGGCATTATTTTTGAAGCAAAAATAATATTTTCAAAATAAGCTATTAAAATATAACAACCCAATATTTTATTTCATTTAAAACTAAAAGTATTATCATTTTGTTTTGGCGCCATTTTTTCGTGATATTTGTAAACGTTTGGGTTTGGTTGTTGTCAAGTGCAGACGTGCAAGTTTTATTATAAATAAATACAATTTAAAAGAACGCAGTAAAATTGTTGTAATTTGCATAAAAGATTCTATTATTGCAACTCAACGGCAATTTAGGTGAAAATATTCTAATCATCCGGCATCTCATAAAACAACAATTTATCCACAAGCGATTTCCATAATTCGGAATAGTTGGAAATAGGCCCTGCCTTAGAGGTCATAGAACAGTGCGAACCCGCTGGAAATATTGCACGTTGCAACAAAATGTGGAAGGGTCTCCGAAAATTATTTTAGTTATTAGGTTGATAAGAAAGTTTAGAAAGCGGTTTTTAACCATTAATTTGAAATGCCTTATATCTCAGCTCAAACAAAACTTTATCAATCGAAATGAAAACCATTAAAATCAACACACTTTTGCCAACGAAAAACAAATTCATTTATACCCGTTGCGTAAAATTCTGAAGTTCTGTGTGGAAGGCAGCTTTTGCATCCTCTTGATTTTTAAAGCATTTTCTGCGCAGGAAGTTGTCGAGATGCTTGAAAAAGTTGTAGTCGGTAGGCGAGAGGTCAGAAGACTATGGCGGACTATTCAAGAGACTATTCAAGAGTTTCGTAGCCCAACTCGTGTAGCTTTTATCGTGTTTTTGTCGCGTAATAATTGAGACGTCTGGTCGAGCGTTGTCATGGAGAAGAATTGGTTCCTTCCTGTTGACCAATGCCAGGCATATGCGCCGAAGTTTTTGTTATAGAGTAGACTCGGGCAAGACTGATCTACTCGGCAATAACAATCAGTAAGATAATTCTAACGCGAATGGGAATGAAATCTTGCAACATTACTGGTTTAAAACTCGTGCTCGTAGACTATGAAAGACCGGCAAACTTTTCCCGGATAGGTAGTAATATGTATTTAATTACCTAAAAACATAATTGCAGGATATAAAATACTTGATAAGCCTCCATAGTAATGAAGAATTTTAGTCAAAATATTTTGTTTCATATCAAAAATTTTGCTTCGAAATATGTTTGGTTTCTTGTACACGTAACCTTAAAAAATGTCGACCCGAAAGCATTGATGCCATGTACTAAATATGCCACGTAAAAAATATGTATAGTTAGTGTAGTTTGGGCAAAACCGATGAGACAAAACCGACCATAATCGATTTTGCCCTAACTACAAAAATGTGTGTTTGTGGATTTATTATTGTATTACTTAATGTTTGGTAATATCGAGGTTAATTAAGAAATCGTTATTTTTTTCTATGATTTATAATGCTTCTGTTGTATTTTTCAGCATCTAAAATGGTATTCAAGTATCAGCAAAAATCTCCCAGAAGCGAATCATGTAGTGAAGAAATAATGTCCTTAGCACGAAATGACATAAATCAAGGAAAAATATAGGGCCTCGAAGAAATACAGAATTGCGTATTCTACTCTTACTGATCAAAAAAATTTAACCCTCCCAAGAAGAATTTAGGGAGATATTCTAAAGTTTTTCCCAAGAAGAAGAAAAGGAGCTGGTGAATTACCTGAAAGAATCAGATACACGATTTTACGGATAAACTAAAAAGGATTTGTGTCATCAGGCTTATCAATATGTGGCGAAAAAGAAAAATATTTACCATCCATTTAATAACAATCAAGCAGGTGAGTAGTGGTAAGCCAATTTTATGTTGCGAAACCAAAAGCTAAATTTAGGGATTCTAGAACCTACCAGCATCACATGAACTTGTGGATTCAACAAAATCCAAGTCGAAATCTTTTTTAAAAAGCTCAAGCAAATCCTGCAAAAACACCATATTACTGTTGACAATATATATAATGTCGGCGAAACGGGGATGCAGATATCAGCCAAGAAACCGGCGAAAGTTATATCTGTAAGAGGCAAAAAGCAGGTTGGCTCAATTTCATCATCTGAACGTGCTACTTTGATAACATCGTTATTTTGTTGTTCAGCGACCGAAACATTTATTTCTCCAGCCTTAGTTTTCTCCGAAAGAAGAAAAATTGGCGTTATCTTGAGGGGGCATCCCCTAGAACATTAATGATGGTCACAGACAATGGTTGGATTACTTCCGAAGCTTTTTGGAACGGTTTAAGTTTTTTGTAGCGAATGTCAAATATCTTCTCATTCTAGACATTCACGTGTCCCATCGATCCTTAAAGGTTTTAGATTTTAAATGTCGTCATTTTACCAGTACCTCCAACCCCCCCCCCCCCCCCCCCCCCTCCTTCCACACTAAGCTCCAAACACTTGATGTTACTGTTTGCGGAAATCCTGATAGCTCGTCCAGTCCAAAGGGTAACCTTTTATGATGTAGGCTCAATATTTGCAGAAGCCTACTTAAATAGCGCTACTCCTAGTAATGTTATTAAGTGGATTAAATGGTTAAAAAAACCGGAATCACAAATTGTGACGTTACCATTTGTACAGACCTTGACTTTGCAGCCTCAATTGTGGCCGATATATTCAAGTAGATTCGATGAAAACTCCTATAAATACTGCCTCTTTAACAACTGATATTGATGGCTCATTCGGAGTTCCCAGAGAAAAATTAGTTCAAGTTACAGATGGGGTAAAAATTATTCAAACTGGCCTTGAACATAAAGAAAGACTATGATGTAGAGAAAAAACTTAATCCAATAAACATAAATCAAGACGACGTTGCTCCACCAGTTCCACTGCTGTAAAAGAAGAAATTATACAAAGAGAAAATACAAAACTGAACTCTTCAAAAAAAACAGACGGTTACAAACAAAATAATCATGGACAGTGACCCAAGAATAAAAAAAAACAAATGATGAATATAGACGAAAAATCAACAAATAAAAAATAAATATAAAATCAAACAAGCGTTTATTTATCCTAAGTGACCTAAAGAAGAATGTCCATAAGACGATGTAAAATATTTGGAATGTAAAGGGCTGTTCTCCAACTCGTGTTAACGGGAGGTCTCGATTCAATGTAATATTTGTAAGAATTGGGCTCATAAATTATGCATTTATTACAAAACTCGTTTATATAATTTTTTTTAGAAAAAAAAATATTCTAATGTATTTCATTCGATGAATATTTTTAGACAAATTTCGATCGATTTTGCCCTAGTACATGATTGGTTTTATCCAGGGCTACCGGACAAAACCGATCTTTTGTAAGTTATGCATATTTTATATTTTGCAGCCTTAGTTGCAATTATTTGAAATTTAACGTTTCAAATACCTGTGCACAAAATGTAAATTTAACTGTATATGAAAACTCTATAAAATCCAAGTTTAAGTGTTTTATAATAGTTCAATGTAAGGTGATGGGCGCTGCCCGAATCCCCTATTTCATCAATTTGCTGGCAGTACTTTTCCGCTGTAATCGTTTCTCTTGGCTTCAGGAAGCTGTGATGAATCAGACCGGCCGCAGGCCACCAAACAGTCACCTTGACCTTATTCTGCATTTTCAGCTTTGAGAAATATTTTGGAGCTTCGTCGCGATCCAATCTGTGAGCCGATTGATGTAAAGACTCCACTTTTCGTCGCACGTCATAATCCAAAAACGAATCGTTTTTATTGTGCAAAAGAAGGGCAGACAACACTTTAAAACGACGATTTTTTATTCTCATTCAATTTGTGCGGCACCCATTTATCAAGCTTTTTTGACTTTCCAATCTTCTTTATATGGTTAGAAATCGTCACATGCGTTACACCTAAGAGAGTAAGCTCTCGAAAAGTTGTACGCGTACTGGCTTCAACTAAGGCCGACCACTATGCTCATCATGCTATCATCTTCAAGCTTCTCACCATCGATACGAAAATTTTTAAACCACCTTTGCGCACTACGTTCATTAGAGATTTCTGGGTCAAATGCGTCATTGATATCGCGAGCTGTTTCAGCAGATTTTGGGCCTAGTTTGAACTGAAATAAGAAAATTGTTCGAATTTGAAAATACAGTATTTGAAATTAAAATAACAAAAACCGCAATAACAAATACATAATTGGGAATTTCTCCACGCAATTTATACCGAATGCTGAGAAGTCGCTTGCACATATTTCCCTATAAGATTCAAAGTGTTTAAGATATCTGAGCTGTAAATAATAATAAGCTATTAGGATACTATAATGTCATCATAAACCACTTTTATCAAATTGACAATTTTGATGCAAAATTGATTTAACGGTTCCGTGTTATTTTTTATGGGGATTTTTGAAGAAAATGGTTTACATACACTACCCTAAACCATATAGAATTTCAAGGACAATGTCCGTGCTGAAATCGCTGTATGAACACCAGATCTGTTGACAAAAGTTATATAAAATGCCATAAAAAGTCCAAAATTGCACTGCTGCTAATGACTTACAGTTGATATAACTTTCAAATATTCATTAAATATTTAAAACGAATTAAACATATTAACACACATAAAAAATATTCTGTGTTGCTTCTTTTAAAAGTTATAAATAATGGTAGCGTGATACTTGCCCCACACGTTATTTAAAAATATATCTAGGTCTACAAATATTCGTCAAAGGTCTACAAATATTCTATGAAGACGAGTTCCAAAGTTATAGTTCACAAATAATAAGAAGAAACAAATTTACTGTTGATATAAATAAACAAAAACAAATCACCAAGTGATAGGTAATGACGATACCGCGCATGACATCAATTAGATGTTTTTTGCTCTTAAACCAATCTATTGTTGGAACATTTGACCATTCAGACGTAATATAAAACAATATCATGTTCCATTTTCGTTAACATTTATCGCAAATCACGACGCTAAGTGATATGCACTATTTTCCTTTTCTTAGACAGTAAATTTGCGATGAAGGAAATGCAGTTAAAAATTTTGTGTACTGTTACCATAATCCAGGGTAAAGAGCTGGTATTGATTTTTGAAGAAGAACCCTACGTATCCACTTTTGAATGTTACTTTTACTTCTT
The DNA here is from genome assembly GCA_031761425.1 of Cosmopolites sordidus. Classification (NCBI taxonomy): domain Eukaryota; kingdom Metazoa; phylum Arthropoda; class Insecta; order Coleoptera; family Curculionidae; genus Cosmopolites; species Cosmopolites sordidus. Next base: position 746,980 of record JARFXV010001480.1, on the reverse strand, counting down.
CGATAGTTGTGAGTTCTACGAGTTCCTATTCCAAATTCGATCACTTTGCTGCATTTGCATTTGCGAAAGGATCTAAAACCCAACGCCATACATTCATGTTTAAAATAGCCTGGAATTACTCCATAAAATCAATATGAAGAACTTCCAAGGATTGCCAGTAAGTAAATAAATCTTCCAGCTTTACAGAGACTTCTAATAATGTGGGAAAGTGACTGTATTTACCTTTACCTAGATTTCGTTAGAACAGAAGTTTTCCCACAAAAACATTTATGACATTTTTTGTTTTAATTAAATTCAACTCATCATCTTGCAATTGTAAATTGACTTTATTAAATATTTTAAACAGACCTATCAAATAAGCGATATCATTTTTGGGTTTAATCAGGTTTCAGCCAAGGAACTTTTGTGGGCAGCAGCAAGCGATTCTAATTTTCATCATTTTCACTACAAAGTTTTGCCAAATAATCACTTTCAATAAATTGCTGCTCATCTTATTGACTGCTGTAATAACGTAATGAAGTGACGTATGCAAGAGTCCATTCAGATTGTTTGCAACCAAATGCCGTCGATAAATAACACATTGTACAGCGACCACATTTAGTGCTGCTTATTTCAAATGCTCTATGAATCCCTTATGATGCCCCGTCATTGCTAGAGCACCATCAGTAGCAACTGGCAAAATATTACGAATAGGAATTTCTTTCTCTTGAAAAAATGTGTTCATGGTATTCAATATCAATTTTCTCTTTGAATCGGTTGCCCAATTTTTAGCAAATAACTCTTGACAATTTTTTTCTTCTTTTATGAATCGAACGTATGATGAGAGTAGTGCTTCGTTATTTGGTAGAGTTGATTCATCGGGTTGAATGCAACTTATCGCTCACAAATATGGATTATTGAGGAAACACAAAAATAATAAGACGTCTCTGCCTTTTTAGATTTGATTTCGTGCAAGCATCAATTTGTATGCCTTTACTTATTTGCGATACACGTGCATTTACTCTGTAAACAAGTCATTTCAAGGTCTTATATTTTTGTTCAAACATGCTTGATTGCATGCATCGCGGCTTTGTTTATTAACATGCCGAAACTTATCACCAACAATACTAAACCGAATTAAATATTACCGAATGCTATTTTAAATGTTTTAATGTTTATTTAAGCGGTAAAAATAAGATGAAAACAAGTAAGTATTTTCAAAGTATTTTATTATATTAATTCCCTTAATAGGTAGGTACGCCACGGCCGCCTCTTGACCCCTTGAGTGTCTTAATGCCCACCATTTGCCTCTGAACCCGCTACCGCCCCCATGTAGGACTCCAGCGCCCACTGGAAGGCGATACCGCTCCCGTTGGAAACCTATGATTTAATCGATCGTTTGAACTTTTGTATGAAATCGAATATTATCATAATGTAGGATGACACGATGATTTCAGTTCTTCTACGAAATTTGCGAATGCTTTCCGGAAAAATAAAGTTATTGTATACCAATCAACATTGATAGTTTTGATTCTTTAAAGACGAAAGTGACAATGTGGACACAAAAAATTTTGAATCTACTCTGAATTGTTGGTTTTGACCAGGGTCGCCAATCCGTCGATCGCGTCGTCTACCAGTAGCTCGCGTGGACAATAGAGATAGCTCACGGCTATAAGTAATCCTCAGACGTCAAACTCATAATCTTTATGGTATATAACGACGATGGTATATTATTAAAAAGGAAAATATTGAAAGGCACCATAGAACTGTTGCTTGAGACAATTGAAAAATCAGTTAATTGGACAACAATCAACATTTTTAAGTTAAACTAAACTTGAAGAGATTTGCCACTAAAACTTTTTTTTGAACTGCTCGACGCACGCTTAAAAAAGCGTTTTGGTGTTTAGTGGTAAATCTCTTCAAGTTTAGTATTTCACACCAAAGGTTTCAACAGAAGAATTGATTTTTAAAAGTATTTGACAAAAATAAGGCTGCAACTGAAGCTTCCTATCGCGTGTCGAAGATAATTGTATAAAATAAAAAGCCTTATGGAGGAGAAATAATAAAGCATGCATTTTTACAAGCTGCTGATTCATTATTCGCCAAACTTTAAAACTAAAAACGAGCTGGTGTCTACCACAAAACAATACAACTTTCTGTCAATACAGTGAGGAGACAAGTAGAAGTAATGAGTAGTGATGTTTTTTTGCAGTTACCTCGTGACTTAGATAAATATAGTTAATTTTTTCCTAAAACTTGATGGATCCACATATGTGGTTGATACCGCCCACATGGCTGTTTTCGTTAGGATGATTTTCAGCGGTTTTATGATTAAAAAGGAATTTTTCAAGATTATTCCACTAAAAAGTCATACTACTGGACAGGACCTGTTTTCTCATTTGAAAAATGTTATTTCGTCTATTCCAATATTTCAAATGGTAGGTTTGACAAAAGATGAAGCTCCAGCTATATTGGGTTCCGAAGAGGGTCTTGTGGCATTATGTTATATTAAAATATAAGCGTTTGCGAGTTTTACTTCTATAATAATGACTTTCTAATACTTGAAATTTTTAAATAAAATTTACAATGAGTTTCCTTTATTTTCATACATTTTCAGTTTCCTATCACCACCTCGGCGCTCAGTGGGTATTCCACCAGTTGCGGCGTGTCGGAAAACAACAACATTTATTATATTTTTAGATAGCCGCATAGCATCCAAAAATTCCTTTTGACAAACACGAATTGTATTCTTCTTAACTATTGTGAAAATAAAATACTGCACAGTTTTTGATTTCAGTCCTTTCTGATTATTAATAATCCTTGTTTTTATCGGGCTTGTAGCATCTGTATACTTCAGTAAAAATGAATTTTGTCTTATCTATAGCTTTGAAATTTTTCCATCAGTGTAAAATTTCTTATGAAAAATTAACTGGTCATCTCTTGCAAAGATACGCTGATCCTGTCTTTCTATGTTTTCATGAGATAGTCTTTGGTGGACCAGAGGAGGCATACCTGTAAATACAAAGCTCTGTAGCATCAAATATCGCTAATATGTTTGATAGTTACAATAAATCCTAATTGCCCCAGGTGGGTCTGAAACCACCAGAGAAAAGAGGAATTTGATATCCAAACTATTTACTAGATAGTGTTCTAGATGTAAAACTTAAGGTCGAAAACTAAACATACCTTTGCTTTCTTAGTTTTACTCTTTCGCATAAATCTTTATTTACCTTTTTTTTACGCGAATTCTCAACACTTTCGGAAGGATTGATTTCCATTATTTCAACCGTAACTTCAATACTCCAAATAACAACAATGCAAACTACAAGCCAGACAGGTGACGCTGTTAACAGCTAACAGCTGACACATGTCATCTGCTCTTAAGCCTATTTTACAGCTAATGTAACCGTCAACGCAACGCACATAATTTTTAACGAATGAAACTAACCAAAATCTGCAAGCCAATATAGAGTTGATGTATCAGGAATTGAACCTTAAAGTTTATGATATACTAAAAAGGAATAAAACAATGTTTTACTTTGTTATCTATCACTTTTATTTTTAAACAAAATTTGTGTGACTATAGTTTCGTAAAACGACTTTACATTCTCAAACACTACTTTAAAACTAAGGTTAAAACTAAGTAACGAGTTTCGTAAAACGACTTTGCATTCTCAAACACTACTTTAAAACTAAGGTTACTTAGTTTTAACCTTAGTTTTAAAGTAGTGTTTGAGAATGTAAAGTCGTTTTACGAAACTATAGTCACATAAATTTTGTTTAAAAATAAAAGTGATAGATAACAAAGTAAAAAATTGTTTTGCTCGTTTTTAAAAATGAACTATCACAAAGTAACGGACAAATCAATCAATAATTTATGATATACGTAAAAAATGCTTTAACCTTACAAAATCTGACATAATCTCAATTATGCAAAAAGTTGATGTATCTGGGTTTGAAACTAAACGACTCATATATAATGTATATATAGTTATACTAAAATAAATATTGTACGTCGAAAATGTATTTCCATTATTGCACAAGTTTAGATAGCTCTCTCTATTTGAATATTATTAAAATATCGAAGAGTGAAAACGTTGGCGACCTCTTGTAACATAGGTGTAAACTAGGTAGCTCTAACCCACCCGCTTGTGATCCACCGGAAGTATCGGTGAACCAAATCACTGCACGAGCTATAGTTCTCTCTAAAGCCCCGACTAGCAAACAACAAAACGCAGACATTAAGAAACAACTGAGAATCCGCCGTCAAACAACATCAGTCCAACCTGATTACCCCAGACCATTCACCGCGGAAGAGGTAGATAAAGCACTGATAGACACCTAATCTGGTAAGGCTCCTCTGTCGATGGAATTCACTCCGAACTCCTCAAAAACTGTGGGAAACAAACAAGAATGTGGTTACGTAAATTCTACTCCGATATCCTAGTAACAGGACATATCCCAGTGGAGCTTAAGAAATCCAAAATAATCGCAGTAACGAAACCAAACAAACCCAAGAACTTGCCTGAGAGCTACCGCCCGATAGCTCTATTAAGTTCATGCTACAAACTTCTAGAGAGATTGTTTATAAACCGATTGGGCGCACTGATACTGGAACATACTCCTGGATTCAGGCCCCATCGCAGCTGTGTGGACCAGATACTCAGCTTAACAACACATATTAAGACAAGGTTTCAAAATGGCTGAAGACTGCTGTTGTGTATGCAGTATATGATAGAGTATGAAAAAAAGGTCTTCTATACAAATTCCTCAACGTGATACAATGCAGCGAGATAACATCTTGCTCTGCAAACAACATGTAGCTCTATTATAAACAGCTCTGTAAACAACGTGCTCTGCGACAGTTCCCTCCAAGTAATAACAGGAAAGAGCAAGAGAAAAATGAGACACTTTTATAACGGGCTTCCTCAAGAATCGGTACTCGCACCTGTCCTGTTTAATCTGTATAACTCAGACATACCACCCACAACGTCAACAAAATTTGAGTAAGTTGACGGCTTAGCTCTTGCTGTCCGCAGTAAAACCCTAGAAGAAGCTAGTAACATATTATCAGAATAACTGTCTGTATTGGGAAAATATTACGCTGGAGATTAATCTCAAATATGAATAAGACTGTGTAAAAAGTGTCGTGTTTTCACCTCAATAACAAACCAGCACGTCTGGAACCCCAAATATACTTCAATAACAACCTGCTGCGTTACAATCCCCATCCAAAATACCTAGGAGCTACAATGGATCGAACACTTTCGTATAAAATACTGGAGAATATCGTAGCTAAAATAAACACCAGAAATAATATCATTCACAAACTTTGTGATACCACGTGGAGCGTAAATACATATACCCTTAAAACATCAACTCTCAGCCTGGTCTACTTGGTTGCTGAATATTGCGCCCCAGTCTAGCTAAACAGCTGTCACGGACATATGATTGACACAAACTAAACAATAAGAATAATTAATGACTATTTAAGAAGCACACCTCTAGCTTGGCTCCCCACTCTGAGTAATATTGCTCCTCCCATTATCTGCAGACAGGAAGGACTAGTCAGAGAATACAATAAAATACTATAAAGTTTCCATTTTCCAATACACAATGACTTACCTGTTGTTGGCCTGCGCAGACTGAAGTCTATATTCTCACTATTTTTAGCAGAACAACTCCTCATCGAAAACTTCAACCTTAATGCTAAATGGAGGGAATTCTGAAATATTTCGGGACGGAGTCAGGCGACTCGTGTCATCGACCCTACAGCACCCTTACCAGGAATGGTGCTTCCTCGCCACAAGTGGAAGACACTTAACAGAATAAGAATGTCCCACTGCATGTGCCGTGATTCTTTCTATAAATGGGGACTGACTGGATCGCCGGCTTATGCTTCATCACATCGTAGCTGAGTGCCCTCTTATAGCATATGATTGTGAAATAAATGATTTCTTTGAAGCCACACACTTCATGTTGGAATGGATCAATGTCTTCAATTTTTAAATATGATGCACTTATTGAGATTTCGGTTTAGTATATGTGTTTTTATTTTTGTCTTTTAGTATTTAATCTATTTATGTGTTATATTTTAATGTATATACCTGATGCTGAACTTTATTTTATATATTTTTTATCGTTTTTTTTTATATTTTATATATTTTTATACTATATTTTATATTTTATATCTTTTTTGTGTTTTACAATTTAATCTGTTTATGTGTTATATTTTAATGTATATATCGATCATTGAAATCCATGTGAGCCATACGCTAAATAAATATGATGTTCAAAATTCTTGAAATTACTTAAATAAACTATAATTGTCTTTTTATGTCGAATTGCGCCGGAGGATGAGGATATTTTCCACTAAATTCACTCTGGATTGCAACAGTTGATTTTTTTTTACTAAAAATTACAATTTCACTGCGTTATAATCTATATTATTATGGATATATGCAAGTTTTATAACTTGCAAATGTGCACTTCACAGTTATAGCACATAAATGTCACGAAAAAAATGGCGCCAAAACAGAATGAAAGCGTGATACTTGCCCCTCTCTTTATTATCATGTAAGATAATGCGATAATTTCGATTCTTTTTACGAAATTTGCTGATAATTTCCGGTAAATAAAGATTGTCATATACTAACAAACACTGACAGATTTTCGTTTCTTTAAATGTACATGGACAATGTATGGACATCTACAATGACATGGACATCTACTGTCGTTTGAATTGTCCGTATTTGTTCAAGTCATGGACAACAATTTTCATGCAATATTGAAAATATCAACATTATGTCAATGCAAGAGACCCCTATTAATATAAAATTTTAATTGACAACCTTAGCAAAATTCATCACTGAGTAATGCGTCCACGTTTAAGTTCTATACATAGATAAAAATAATTTTATGTTCTTTTATCACTAAAACTTTAATGAAAACGTTCAATGTTCTCTTCTATGTTTATGATTTACCACTAAACACCATGCTATGCCATGCCGTGCTAGAGTACATGTTGGTTAATACAAGATTTTTATTTCTAATGCGAGCAATGTGTTTTTTTTTTATCTGGTTAATAAAGAACCTTTAGTACCCCAATATAATCTAATATAAATCTATCTTGACAACTAATTTTATAAATTCCCGATTTTTCATGTTGATCTACTTTATCATTTGGATTACCCAGGACTCCTCTTAATTTTCTATATGGTTCGTAAACTACCTTAATGTCCACTTTTTTCTAAATCCTGTCTAACCCACGTATTAATTGAGCATCAAACTGTAATACCATGGATTTATTTTTGGCTTGTTCTTCTTGAAAAGTCCAAGATTATTTCAATATTTGTTTAAACTTATGTTTCTAATCAATCTATTATATCCACAATATTCTTATTATAACCATTTCCAATGAACACCTCCCTAATTAATTTTAGATTCTTGTTACGATTAACTTTGCTTAAAGAAAAAGTGAATAATCTATTTACCATAGCATTAAAAAATATACCATAAGAAACCATTCAGCCAACTTTTTCAATTATTAATATAACGCTTAGTTTACTTCACTGTCCATGATTTTTAAAGGCTTCATTAGGTAATAAAATATTCATTTCATTTTAGAATTAAATTGAATCATTTCCTAATAATGCTAAAATAGCTAACGAAAGGCGCGTCGAGAACCTAAAAAAATATTCGGTGTTTAGTGGTAAATTTCTTCGAGTTTAACGCATACAGATCGTTATATAGTACAGTGGTTAGAAAAGTGTGCGATAACGACTCACTGCACACCAACAATATATACAGATGTACTGCTAATAAAACATATATGAGAATATTGGTTAAACTATTAAGCGATTTGCTTAGTCGGTAGCAGCTTTAAACATACTGGAAGAATGTGAACAACGCGTCTGTAATACCTAACCACAAGATGATATAGATCATCTAATTTAGTCCACCCCACACACAGTTAGAAACTGTTGTAATAACTACTAAGAATTAACAATACTTGCAACATCAATCAAATAAAATATATTTTTAATCAAAACAATGTTCCTTTTGATATTGAATATATCAACATCACGTTAATGCAAGAGACAATTACAATATTAACTGAATATAAGATGTTAATAAACGGACTTGGCGAAATTCATCACTGAGACTTATACGTCCACGTTCATGTTCTACACACCTAATAAAAATATTTTTATTGGGTGTTGTTTTACTGCCAAAACTTTAACGAAAATGTTCGATGTTTTCTTCTAAGTGTATGATTTACCACTAAACACCAAATCAATGTTTTAAACGTTTCGACACGCATTTCGCTAAACATGTTAATGTCTCCATAAACATGAAAATCAGAAGATGATTTAATCTAATTCTAAAATTACACTATGTTAAATTTATTTTATATCCCTACCAAATGAAGCGTGTAAAAGCATGAACCATCAAGTTAACTAAGCCTTACATTAAGAATTGAAAAAGTTGACTGAATGGTCCTTTATCCCGATTCATGGTTTTATTACATTGTTCTATTGAAATGCTTTCATACGCATCCAAAGCTCTGTTATTAAATACACTTTTAACAAGTCTTAAATTACAAATATCTATTATGATCATGCTCGAGTGAATGTTGAGCATCATAAGATTTTTCATTTCTCCCATATCTAATGTGTGTAATGTTTTCTTTATATCCCATTAATATAGAACTTTTAGTTCACCCAATATACCTTCGATCACCATGTTGACAATTAATTACATGAATCCTCGATTTTTCATGTTGATCTACTTTATCCTTTGGATTACCCAGATATCGTGTCTTTATTGCCGAAGAAGAAAAAGTTTTAGAATACTATATAATTCAGTGCTCTAAGGTTTACTTCGGATTGACTCCGATTGATGGGCGAAGATTGGCATACGAATTAGCGGTTAAATATGAAAATAAATTCCCAGAGAAGTGGAATGAAACACAAATGGCGGCAAGGAATGGTTAAGTGGATTTTTAAAACGACACAATATCCTATCTCTTAAAAACCCACAGGCAACGAGTCTATCTCACACCTCGAGCTTTAATAAGTATAACGTTAATATTTTTTTTGATAATCTGTCAGAAGTTATGTATGGGTATAAATTTCAGCGAAGAGATTTATGTAATATTTTCGAGACGGGGGTTACCACAGTTCAAAGACGAAACAAAATAGTAGCTCAGAGAGAAATTAAACAGGTGGGTGCGGTAACCTCTGCGGAGCGTGAGAGGTTAGTAACTGTTGCTGTAATTAATGCTCAAGGCGGACACATACCTCCATTTTTCGTATTTCCGTTGAAGCGATATCAAGACCACATGATATATGAAGGTTCTATTGGGTGTGCAGGTGCTGGAAATGCTAGCGGCTGGATGCAAGAAGCAGAGTTTTTGCTGTTTTTGGAACACTTCAAAAATCAAGACAAGCCCACTACTGATCAACAATGCCTGCTATTTCTCGACAATCGTATATTACTTATATCTGTTCATGTCCTTGATTTCTGCAAGATAAATGATATTGTGTTGCTGTCATTTCCTCCCCACTGCACATACAAACTGCAACCGCTGGATAAAGGTTTTTGGACCATTCAAAAAATGAGTAACTCTGCTACAGATACCTGGATGCGAAATCATCTCGGTCAAACAATGACTATACATTACATTCCTGGGATTGTCAGAGAAGCATTTTGTCTTGCCGTCACCGATAGAAATGCTATTGTCAGTTTTACATGCACTGGTATAAGTCCAATTAATAGGAATATCTTTACCGTGGTTGACTGACTAACGGATCGTCCCTTACAAAACAATAACGAGATATGAGCATCGGCCTTCGAAGTTGATCGCATGATTAAAATGGATGATCTTTCAGAATCAGGACCAAGTAACCAACTTAATGATCATTCGATCACATCTAACAATCTCGAATTACCAACTCTCCGGGCTGTATCAAACATACAAATCAATGATGTTAATCAGCTATTAAACGTTGCTATTTCTGATTCATCATGAAGCTCGCCAAAAGCAGGACCTAGTGCATTACATGCAACTTTTACACAACGAATTTCTTTTTCATCTCTACCGCGAGCTGGTTCAAAAGCCGAAGTAAAAAGAGGTTGTAATAAACGTAAAACTGTGATACTCACTGACACTATACTCACTGACACTGATACTCACTGATACTCACTGAAATTAATGCTGTTTAAAAAGAATATAACCAAAGAAACAAAGCTAACAAACTAATATTCCAACCTAATACAGGAAAAGGCAAGTGAAAATCACTATCTATAAAAGGGAATAGGAAGGAAAAGAAAACGAGCAACTCTCCTGGAAGCAAAGGAAGCGAGAACCAGTCAACAACAAACAGCAGTGTATATTTTTTTGTTATTCCTGAGAAATAATGTCATGTTTCGTTGTTGTTTGTTCCTTATTAGTTTAATAATTTAATTTAACCTTGTGTTTTTTTCATTGTATACATAATATTCCTCAAGATCTTAACAATGTTACTTCGGATCCGTACCGTGTTACTTTCGTCCTGACCCTGGGGAGGAAAGTTACGATTGACATTGTTTTTGCAGCTTTGTAAATATTAGAAACAAAGATATATTAAATAAAATTGTAAAATACATTGGTAGAGTATAGGCGAAAGTTTCATAAGGCTAATTTTATTTTATCGAAAACATAATAAATAGCCAGAAATCAAAGTAAAAGTACAAAGTGTTACTTTTGTACCCGGTATCCTCTATATATTATTTTAAAAAGTCGAAAAATCCATTAACAAAAGTCATTAATCCAATAAAATATATTTTTTATAGTAGTGCATTTTTTTTCAACAAAATAAGGTCGACCCTTTCGACAAACCTTGGTTGTAAATTAAAAGGATGAAAAGGACTCCGTTTACCACCTACTTCAGACTCAATGGGCTGCTTATCTATGATGATAATAATGTACGTTTTCACGTCCACATCACTCTAAAAAGAACATCATCAAAAGAATGAAATAAAAGGCCTTTACGGACACAATCCAAAAATCATCAGCATTAAGAGCGACATATTTTCATTCGCATTTTAATATCAATATTTTAATTTATTTTAATTCAAATAAAAATTATTTAATTTTTATTGATTCAGTCCAATAAAATTTCTTCTTATAAGCATTTCGACATTTATATACGAGGAGAATTCGAGATTTCTCTCTCTCTAGAGTCGTCTCATTCATAGAAGGAAATAATTAATTAAAAGTTCGAAGAGTTTATAACACTTTTGAAAAAGATGTTTTTCTTTTACTTCCAAACTCTGTTTTATAGCAGCGTATCCTCCTCGTAAGAAAAATGGATAGTCGTGATTGTTCTCAGGTTGAGCATCACTTCTCAGCTTAAGGAATAGAAAATAATCGCTAAGGACTGAATTTGAACAATAAGGAGACTGGTAAATATTTCAAGACCAGTTTTCTGAATGGCAATTATTGCAAAACAACTCTTATAAGTTGAGGTATTGTTTTGTTGAAACAACACGTTGATTATGTACCTTTATAAGATCCGAATTATATTGACTTGAGGTGATGTCAATCCTTTTAATGGATCCTTTGGCGCAAAACAGTAAACTCCAGAGATTTACCACTAAATACCAAATCATTGAAAAATTTCCTGATGATGCTAACATGATTTACGAAACGTGCGTCAAGAAGCTTAAACAATTGATTTGGTGTTAATTCGAAATCTCTTCCAATTTTGAGATGGTGTGCCTTCGTACTAAATAATCAAACCCAATCAAACCCAAGTCCCAAAACATTGTTTTCATGACCTTGTCAACAAATTTGATAGTTTTAAGTTTGATCCAACATCACAAGTATTCCTATATCTGTGTTAATTAATGGAAAATTTGTTTCGTGTTTTTTTAATTGGACGGAAAAATTCTAGGCCATAGGTTCCTAACGGCGGCGGTACCGCCCCCAGTCGGCGCTGGAGCCTTCTAAGGGAGCAGTAGCGAGTCCAGAAGCAAAAGAAGGTATTAAGACAGTCAATGGGGCGGCCATGGCGTACCTACGTATTAAAGAAATCAATATAACAAAATACTTTGAAAATACTTACTAGTTTTATGAATAAATATTCTATCTACCTCTCAAAAAGTTTTATCTTAGTGTTTTCGCGTAAATTACCATCAACAAATTTAAATTAGCATTAGATATTCGTTTACCTAATTCGGTTTAGTACTGTGGGTGACAAGTCCGCAGTTATAGCACAAAAGCAAATGTATACAAGTTGATGCGTGTACGAAACCAAACTGTCTATAAATCAGTTGAAAAACAAATTTATTGAAACCGTGGCAAATTTTGTATTCCAAAATGTCTGAATCTAAAAAGAAATGCCCGCAGTAAAGTATGGAGTATTTAAAATATGGGTTTGGTCTTCTACGAAGCAATCATTACCTACGTGTTTAATTTGTCAAATATTTTTTCAAATGAAGACTTTTAGGCTGCGAGAGCATTTGCTTAAAATGCATTCTGATAAAAAGAACAAAGACTTATCCTATTTTCAAAAACTGGAAAAGAAATATTTAAAACAGCCAACTATATTGAACCTTTTTTTTAAGTCGTCTTCTATCAGGCCTGTAAATATGAAACCGAAATTTGCCCATAGGTGGCCCTAGGTGTCAATGTAGTTACCGACAAAGCGCGTCATTGGAGCCATTTCCTCGTTGACATCTGACAAAAATTTTCATCTCACAACAATACAAGTTTCATACAACAACATAGTTTATAATAGCGTCGATCATGTCGGATTTTGTGCCTGTAAACTACGATTTGCGGATAGCATTGATTTTCCATTTGGAGAAAACTGCTGCAGAATCGCATCGAATGCTTGTCAAAGTTTACGGTGAGCATGCTCTTGGTAAATCACAGTGCTTTGAGTGGTTTAAATAATTCAAAAGTGGCGATTTTGACGTGAGAAACGAAGAACGTGGAAAACCACCGAAAAAATTGAAGACAGCGAGTTGCAAACATTGTTGGATGAGGATGACGCTCAAATGCAACAACAGCTCGTGGATCAATTAAATATGACACGACAAACTGTCTCTATACATGTGAAAGCCATTGGAAAGATTCAGAAGATAGAAAAATGGGTTCCACGTGAAATGAATGAAAGACAGCGGGAAGATCAAAATACCATTTGCAAAATGCTGCTCGCCAGATATAAAAGAAAGTCATTTCTCCATCGAATTGTGACTGGCGCTGAAAAGTGGATATATTTTGAGAATCATAAGCATAAAAAATCATGGATAACTCCAGGCAAATCATTCCTAATTCCTAATTCCAGGCGAATCCAGCGACATAGACTGCAAGGCCAAATCGCTATGGACGAAAGACATTGTCCTGTGTTTGATGGGATCAGAAGGGTGTTATCTATTATCAGCTGCTAAAACCTGGCGAAACCGTTAATACGATAATAAGTCTTGCGTGAAAAACGATCAAAATATCAAAAAAGGCAATACAAAGTGATTGTGCTTCATGATAATGTACCATCACATACAGCAAAACTGGCCAAGGAAACGATTGGGGCGCTTAGTTGGGAAATACTTTCATATGCGACTTACTCAGCAGACTTGGCTCCATCCGATTACTACTTATTTGAATCGATGGGATCAGCACTTGCTGAACAGCGCTTCACTTCATACGAAAATGTACGAAAATGGTTCGCTGACTGGTTTGCCACAAAAGAGCAACATATTTTTTTGGCGCGGTATTCACAAATTATTCATGCAATAAATGTGCATTTTCTGTACAAAAAATTCCGGTTTCATATTTACATATCTGGTAAACAAGAAAATGCTCTCAAATGCTTCATATAATGATTCATTGTTAATTACAAAAGCGGAAAAACTACACACAATTCGTGAGGAATTGATCTTGCCGGCTGTCAAAAAGGCAATAAAAACTGTTTTTTATGATAAGACACCGTCAGATATCGTCAAGAAAATTCCTTTGAGTAATCATTCAGTGCAAAGGAGAATAGATGGAATGACTAAAGACCTTGAAATATTATAGGCGATTACTTAAAGACTTGCAAATTTTCCATTTAACTCGATGAATCAACTCTACCAAATAACGAAGCACTATTTCTATCATACGTTCGATTCATAAATGAGGAAAAAAATTTGTCAAGAATTGTTATTATTTGCTAAAAATTTGGAAACCCATACAAAGGGAGAATCGATATTTAATACTATGAACAAGTTTTTTTAAGAGAAAGAAATTTCTATCTTAATATTTTGTCAGCTGCTACTGATCACTGACTGATGACTGGCTCTGCCACGACGGGGCGTCATAAGGGTTTCATAGGGCATTTGAAATACGCCGTACCAAAGATGTACTCGCTGTACATTGTATTATTTGTCGTCAGCATTTGGTTGTCAAAAATCTGAATGAACACCTACATACGTTATTTTATTATGTTATTAGAGCAGTAAATACGATTAGAAACAATTCATTGAACGATAGATTATTTGGTGATCTTTGTAGTGAAAATAATGAAGATTACAATCACTTGCTGCTGCACACAGAAGTTCGTTGGCTCTCAAAAGGTATTTATCTGAATCGTTTTTTTTTATCTGTTTGACTCTGTACTGGACTATCTTGAAAACACAGATGAAAAACTGCGCGAAAATCTGATATATCCAAAAATAACATAATTTATTTGAGAGACCTGTTTAAAATATTTGTATTAAAATAAAAAGCGTCAATGCAGTTTTTGTGGTAAAATTTCTTCTGTCTAAACGAAATCTAGGTAGAGGTGAATACTTCCACTTTCCTACATTATCAGCAGTTTCAAGGAAGAGCAATCAACAAAACAGGATGATTTACTTACTTACTGTTAATATTTAGGCGTTCTTCGTGCTGGTTTACGGAACCATTCCAAGATATTTTAAACATGAATATACCGAGTTGGGTTTTAGATTATTTCGCAAATGCAGATTCAGCAGAATCATCCAATTTAGAAGAGAAATTCATAGCTAACAAAATACTAAAAGCAAAATTCAGAAATGGATACCAAGAGTTCTGGCTTCAAACGTCAATACCAGCTCTCTACCCTGGATTGTGGGCAATAGTACAGAAATTTTTAATTGCATATCCTTCATCGTATTTGTCTGAGCGTGAATTCAGTACAGTAGCTAACTTACTCTCTAAGAAAAGAAACAGACTGCTCATCACCGAACGTGACGATTTGTGACTAATGTTAACTAAATTGAAACCAGATATTAACAAACTGTTAAAACTCCATTAGTCTCAACCATCTCATTATTTTTTTAATTTTTTATTGATTTTGTGTTTATTTTAAAATTTTTAATACATAATTCTTTATTACATTTAATAGTATTCTCGATAATTTATACTTTGTGATTCTTAATAGATAGATGGACAGATAAAATAGGTATAGATAATGTGCAATATTTTAATATTTGCTATAATTAACTATTATGGTAGAGGGGCCGTTATGGGTAGGGGCCTATTATGGTAGATTGAAATTGTTTTTTCTTGTAAAGCGAGCGGTGTTTTAGAAAATGTTGAGAACATCTGTTCTAGGCGTTCAAAAATTGTTTTAAGGTCCAATTCGTAGTACATGATATGTTGAATACTTCCCACTAAAAAGTCACATATTTCGGCTACGTATTTTATTTTAAATAATTGATTATCAAATTAAATAAAACAAATTTTTACTTTGTTATTTATCACTTATTTTATTTTTAGACTTTGTGACTATAGTTTCGTAAACAATGTTATATTATCAAACTAACTTTAAAACTTGACTTTAAAAGATATGGCAGCTATTTATCCTGTATATTCATTTTTTACTGTTTTACTGAAGGTATTTTTTCTAAATACTTTAAATAGTGAAGAATTGGGAGAAGTGTCTGATCATTTAATAACTGTCTAGACTGCTCTTTATTATATTTGTAACGTTCTATTGCCTCTAAAATATTTAGGTTTTTGCTATTTTTGCTGTATGTAAAATTTTTAAATTTGTTATCTCTGGAAATATATTTCTAGTATCTTGAAAATGGTTTCCAAAATTAGAAATGTATTCCTTTAGTAAGGGCGCAGATTGGTGTTCTTTGAATATGTCTGAAAACCTCGGCCTGTTTACCCCACATAGCCGCTACTGCACTCGTTGCAACTTAACACATAAACTCCTGATTTTTTATTTTATGGCGTTCTATCTTTGACATTAAAAACTAATTTACTGGCAGATCGGGGGATTTTAAACACTAGATGTAAATTATGTTTCCTTAAAGAGCGAGCTATTTGTTCTCCGGCTAATCTGTGGGTGCTCCTGATTCAGTTGAATTTGTTGTAAAGTGTAAGTATCTCATAATGATAACTCACCGATCTCTACTCATATGTTGTAAAAAGAATTTTAAATTGAGCAATGGGAGATCTTACCAATAGACCTGAAATTGAGAGAGTATGATTGTAAAAAATTAAGTATTTGTGCAAAACTAATACAATAAATCATATTATTTTATCAGAAGTAACAATCTTCTGATAAAAACACCCTTCTGCATAGTGTTTTGTTTAATTCACATTTAGGTTGAAAATTTCATTATATAGGAAATCTGTAGGCTAATGTCTTCAATTCACATAATAAGCGATATGACACAAAAAAAATAATTAAAAGCAAATAAAATTCTTGTCTTTATCATAATTGATAAAGCCGCGGTGGTCTGGTGGATTAGTCGCCTGCCTGGCAATCCAAAGGTTTTTTTATAATTCTTCTGTCCGTCTTACTTCCTACGCTACACACACACTTATATACACTCACATATACACACATACGCCCACACATCCACACCTAAATGTATGTGTAATGTGTTGTTTCTAGGGAAGAGTGTAAAATCCAACAACGAATTACCCCTAAGTCACGCCAGTTAAAGGCTGGGTAAGCCCGGATGCCTTCTGAGAAGTGTTGATCACTCGCCAGTCGGTAGGCTTCCTGATAGACTAATGGGTAGGCACATAACCAAGGGTTGATAGCCTGAGGGGGGTGCTGGCCTGGGTTTGTCGGTAGCTGAAAACCGTGGTTCGGAATCCACGTTAATCTATAGGTCCAGTCGCTAAATAGCCTTAGATGCTGATGCGCCTCTAATCGTAAATCCTTTCCTTTCCTATCTTTATCATAATTCGTAGTATCAACCCCGAAATCAGAATCATTTGGCAAGCCGTTATCATCGTTATAATTAAATAACTCATCACTAAATGCATCTATATCATATGCAGTTTATCATCTGTAACATCTGTAAGCTCATTGGGTTGTCTAAATGTACTTTTATGTTTTTAACTATTGGAAGGACCCGCTCCACTATAATCAATCCATATTGCTCAGGATAAAGAATAATCAAAAACGGTTAAAAATTTGCTTATACCTAACAAGTGTAAACTTGTTAGCTACACGCCCTTGACGTACGTGGTCCAAGGATAAGCGTTATATGTTGTTGTTTTAGCCTGGTGGATATATTATAAGTAAAGTTGCTGCATTTATCATTCAGATAATTCAAATCAGATACAAGATAATTCAACGCATCTGAAATCAGTCAACAGTCAACATTCCACTGGGTTAATGCAACATTTCCTCCCGTTTTGGTGCAAGGTTGAATTACATCGCAAAACAAAAAGTTTTATCTGTTTTATACGTAAACTCAAAGATATTACCAGCAAACACCAAATCACTTTGTCAAAATTTCTCGACGCACGATTCGCTAACTATGTTACCATCATCAGGAGATGATTTAACCTAATTCTGAAACTAAACTATAGTCTATTTAATGAATACCGGACCCTATGAAGCAAATGATGAACCGTGAAGTTAACTGCATGCTACATTAATAATTGAAAAAATTGATTGAACGGACAATGTACTTTGTCCATGGTTCATGGTTTCCTTACAATCTACTTAATCTTTTGGATTAACCAGATATTAATTTATTATATGGTCTGTAGACTACCTTAATGGCCACCTTTTTCAAATTTTTATCTAGCCTACTTATTAATTGGGTATCAAACAGAAATTTGAAAAGTCGAAGATTCTTTCAATATTTGTCTCAACTCATGTTTTCTAAACTTATTTTTATTATAACCAATCTCTTCGAACACCTCCCTAATTAACTTTAATACAAGATTAAGGGGAAATATAATGGGATTGGGTAATTCAAGATTTTTCATTTCTCCCAAATCTAATGTGAGCAATATCTTTATATCTGGTTAAGATAGATATTTTAGTTTGCTAAAAATGCCAAAGTTCGAACACAATCTTGACAACTAATTTAGAAGATCTTGACAACTAATGTCGTAAATCCCTGACTTTTCGTGTTGATCTACATTATCCCTTGGATTACCCAGGACTTATCTTAATTTATTATATGGTTTGTAGATAATCTTAATGTCCACTTTTTTCAAAATCTTGTCTAGCCCTCATGTTAATTGAGCATCAATAGGTATTACCGTGAATTTATATTTGTTCTGATCTTGTTAAAACCGTGAAAAGGTGTATGTTAAGGTTATCCACCAACCATATCATAAATTAAGAGAAGTTTTAAGTAACCCAAACGATTAATTAAATCAACATGAAATCGTCGGGGATTTCCGAAATTTGTCCAGATTGTGATCAAAGATCACTAGTCACTAGACTAATATCATTTATAATTAATCATCTGTAAGCTTATTAGAATTTCGGAACGTACTTTTATGTGTTTTACTGCTCGAACAAATATTGATAGATCAAATTTCTGATTGCAATTATCTATTGAACTGCAACAAAATCGATGCATTTTTAAAGCGAATGGTTACACATGAAAAATGGATTGTATATAGTAATGTTAAGCGTAAGAGATCATGTTGTAAGCGTCAAAATGCCCCTTCAATCAGCACAAAAGATGGTTTACACCCAAAGAAGATTATGCTATGCATTTGGTGTAACTAGAAGAGAATCATTTATTATGAGCTATTACCTGAATCCCAGACCATTAATTCAAAGGAAAACTATTTACAACTAGCTGAATTAAAGGGAGCAATTAACCAAAAGTGGCCTGAATTAGCCAATAGAACAGGTATTGCATTCCATCTAGGCAATGCTAGAAAATACGTGTCTTTGGTCACGCGACACAAATTTTTGACTGGGATGTTTAGGTCCATCTACCATACCCTCCTGACCTTGCGCTTTCGACTACTATGTATTTAAATTATTTCAAAATAGCTTAAATGATAAAAAGTTCTTGGAAAGGCTTGAAAAATCACCGTAATCAGTTCTTTAACCAAAAACTTCAGAACTTTTATGAGTGCGAGATTGAAGATGGAAAAAGAGATTATCGTAAAGATGGAAAAAGGTCTTCAAACAGAATGGCACGTACTATATTGATTAAATGTAGTTTTTTGTAAAATTATTTTTTTATTTTTCCCAAATGGGACCAACTCTTGCATTAATCCAATAAGTACTTTCCTAATACCATGCTCATATAAATGATAAAACATTCCAATTAACTTCAATTCCAGCAACAATTTCCAGATTTCGTAAATAGAAGTAAATTGAGAACAATACTCCTCCTGAATTGCGCAGATTGAAGGCAGCAAAAAAAAAGCAATAAAACAGAATACACAATGCAAATATGTCAGAATTGTCTATACATAAGAATCTGAACAACCTACCTGAAATTTAGATATATGTCCTTCAAAACAACCCTACCAGAAATGTCGACCTTATAAGGAAATTCTGGGTTTGAACCTACTGAGGAGAACCTGGAGTCGATTGAACAGGTTTAGAATCTGACATTGTAGGTGCAATAACATGTTGCACAAGTGAAAGTCGGAGGTGTATAACTCCTGACTACTGTTGTCTCGTTGGACGCAGTTCAAAGAAGACAGAAAGCTCCATTTACAAGCCATCCGACGAGAGGTCGGCGAAAATATGGGTTGTTTGATTGTGGAGAGGGACACCCTATGCTTGGCGAGAGGGCATACGTCGGTACTCTGATGAGCCTAACCACCAACAGACGAACAAGTGCCCTCCAATGTAAGGGATGGGTGGGGCTTCGTCCCGATCAAGCAACTAACCATTGCTCATTATCGCGGAGACGCAAATTGTTGTGCGTTCCACATGAGATTGTGGAACCCAACGGTCGAGGGTGTATAACTCTTGACTACTGTTGTCTCGTTGGACGCAGTCCAAAGAAGTCAAAAAACTCCATTTATAAGCCATCCGACGAGAGGTCGGCGAAAATATGGGTTGTTTGATTGTGGCGAGGGACTCCCTATTCTTGGCGAGAGACCATATGTCGGTACCCTGATAAGTCTTTGAGTGTATATATATATATATATATATATATATATATATATATATATATATATATATATATATATATATATATATATATTCCCTCTATCTCTGTCCATCGCCATTGCTCCCTCCCAATCAATTGCCACAATCGCAAAGCCTTAAGCGATCGACTTGTTTCAAGTTTTCCTCGGTCTCCCTCCCTTTCTCTCTCCGTACACACCCATTGCCCACAACTCTCTTCACCACCAGCATATCTGGCATCCACACGAGGTGTCCGACCCATCGCAATTGATTTTTCTCGATTACTCCTAATGTCGATCTAACGCCCAATCTCTCCCTTATTTCAGTATTTCTCAGTCCATCCCATCGTGTCACCCTTCCAACCCTTCGCAACACTCTTAACCCCAACACTTGTAGTTTTGCTTTACTGCCATAAGTCACTATAGGCACGATCACCGAAGTATAAACTTTAACTGTCGTTTTCTTAATGATTTCCCTTCTACAGAAAAAGGATTTGTACATTGCATAATAAGCTCTAGTCGCATGTCTATTATGTTTGTTAGATCGCATTTTCAATTTCCCTTCTTCTCCAAGGTGACCCCCAGATATTTAAATGTATTAACCTGTTTCACATTTACGTTGTTCAGCCTCATATGATTATCCTACAAGCTTTAATTAATTTCTTCTAAATATCTTGTTCCAGTCATCCAAACATTTCTACAATTGAGCTTCTGTTTCCCCCAGCAACACTAGATCATCCGCATAAATCAGTTCCTTTATTTCAACCATTGCAAGTTTATATATATCCACTTCCTTGGCCAATTCATTCACAAAGATGATAAACAACCGGAGGTTCAAAATTTTTTGGCATTATTTGCCATTTGTAAAATATTAAATGTAATATGTGTATATATAAGCAGAATGTCACAGCGATAAGCAGAATGTCACAGCAGATAATCCAATGCAACTGAGAGGCTCAAAACTAACACTTAAGCTTAAGCATTGTAGAAAAATGTTGAACTATATGTTATTCCATACATAACTCAATAAGATCTCCAAATTAAAATTAAAATAACAAATTCTGGAGATATTGTTACAATTAGAAGCTATTTTATCACCATTATAATAAATTGTTGTCTTTAATAGGCACCACTTTAAAGTAACTATCGTTACCGAAAATACTAAAACATAATATGACCACTTGTCTCTTCATTATAGCTAAGTAGAAATGGTCAACCCAAAAGGGTAAAAGAAGCATTTAATACACCAGCCCGGATGGAAATTGCCGCTTTTCCATCACGATATTCCTTTACAGACCCACGTCGCATGTCGCTTTAATGAGGTGACCCTTAAATGGACTAAATAAAATGCCTTCACGCCTATCCAACACGAAAAACAATCAGCGTTAAGGACAGAAGATTAATTGCCTCCTTGATGGTCAAGAAACGGTTTTCCTACAATTAAATATGGATTTCCTTATGAAAATATACATTTTATCTATAAGAAATATTTCAATCTGCTTCTTTGGATTATCTAGTATTTATTTAATCAGTTGACTTGATAAGATTTAAAATATGGTTATATAAATTATGCATATGTTACTTCAAATGTTTATTTAATCAGGATGGTTAATAACAATTTAACATTTTTTATCGAAGAAGATACAAATTTTTTATTGTAAATAACCCTAACAAATCAAAAATTACCATTGGCCTACATATATTATTCAAATGTTTCAAGAAGACTTATAAAGATATTCAAAAGATCGTTTTGACATCAGAAAACAATTGCAAACCTATGGCTAATTGAGCGAAGGAGACCAATCATTATCCAGTATTTAAGACATATGGCAAACGTGCCCCGAAGACGAGGCACTGTTTCATGACCGAAAGGTCATGGGTTCCGTAAAACACCATTTTCAGAAACTACTTAGAAAAGGAAATGACAATCACAGTAGAGAATTATGCTGAATAAGCTTATCAACTTATACGAAGAATTGTTAAAAGAACGTTCTCGTTTTGTGAAAAAAAGTGGTGTTTCACCATGACAATTAATCTGTCTTTACAACAGCAAAATTGGCCAACTTACCGTAAGAATTCTCTTGTTGAAATCACATTTCTCTGTAGATATTGAGTAGTACATCTTCTATCAAAGTCTGCAAAGTGTTTTGGAGAAAATCCATGTAGTTAGCGCCATTGAAAGTTTCAGGTAACTCAAATGGCCCAATTCTTTCTACGGATCAAATTTCAGTCCACATGTTAACTTTAAATTGATACTGGGGCCGGTCTTCACGCGTTAAATGCTGGTTTTCCGTGTACCAGCTATATGAGTTATGCAAGTTTAAATAACCATCCGAACCGATTCCTCAGTCCATAAAACTTTTTTTAGAAATTGAGAATTTTCACGTTTTTTCGTTAACATTGTTCTGCAAAAATCGATTAAGGAAGTGTAGTTACGAGGTAGCAAACAGCGTCACTATCTATCTGACTCTATCACATCTGTCCAACTCACTTACACTGGCGAAGTCCATTTTTGAGCACACAAAAGTAGTTTTTATCAACAAATAAGCAATAATATTTTTTGTGGCAAGAAAAATGCCAATTGTTGTACATTTTGAAATCTTAACTAAATGGGCCGTATTTTGAAATAACTTGTTCAGGGTAGTGTAATACATTTTTTTTTAAAGATGAAGTATCAAAGTTAGCTGATATAATTTTTTAAACCACGAATCAATGAAACATTTTTTTTACTAAATTGACTGTGACTGTGATTAATAGCATGTTTATTTAGGATCACGTTATGCAAACTAACACTAAAATATTGGGAAATTATTGATCACAGTACATAAAGAGATAACATAGAGCGTCGAATTTCAAAATTTTAAAAAATATACCTATTATCACTTTACACGGTGATATAGATGCTTTTCTTATTTTTGACAGAACAGGTATAACCTGGCCGTTCACCCGGCACCCGGCATATCAAAATCATCATCATCATCAGCCTGTGTCGATCCAGTGCAGGATAAGGGCTTCTTCAGCATGCTTTCAACTTTGAACTTCCTCTGCCACTCGGGTCCAATACAATTAACGATTTCATCGGTCCATTGTGATTTTGGTCTTATTCGCGGAAATTTGCAATCAAGCGGTATCCAATCCAGGATTGCCTTGATTCATCTGTCGTCTCATCGCCTTGCAATATGGCCTGCCCATGTCCATTTAAAATTACTTTACTCTTCAAATGATGTTACACACTTTCATTTGTTCCCTAGTCCATGTGCAGTGCTTTCTCTCCCGTCTTGTAATGCCAAGCATACATCTTTCTATTCCCCTCTGTGCTACCCGAAGTTTTTGAATTGATTGCGATGTGAGTGTCCAGGTTTCACTTCCGTATCTCATAACGAACAAAATGCACTGATTGAAGAATTTTCTTTTCAGACAAAGTAAGAGTCTGCTCTTTAAAACTATGCTGAGCCAGCCAAATGCCTGCTAAACACATTTAAAACGCCGTTCCACC
Organism: Cosmopolites sordidus; assembly: GCA_031761425.1. Classification (NCBI taxonomy): domain Eukaryota; kingdom Metazoa; phylum Arthropoda; class Insecta; order Coleoptera; family Curculionidae; genus Cosmopolites; species Cosmopolites sordidus. Next base: position 723,143 of record JARFXV010001480.1, on the reverse strand, counting down.
TCCCGGGCGGCTTCTCCTTCATTGAAATCCTCTATATAAAGTGGTCCAAATTCCTTCTTAAAATTGAAATGCTTCTGTCCTCACCGAATATATTGAACATAACCTGACTCTTTTTCACCTTTATTTTTAAGCCAAATGATTCTCCAGTCCTTTGCAGCTCTTGTATGTGTCTTTGCAGCTCCTCTTGGCCTTGTGAAAGGAGAACAAAATCATCTGAAAATCTAAGATGGTTTAAGTTTGCACCATTGATCTTTACACCATCCTGTTCCCAATTCAGATTACAGAATACTTTTTTAAGACAAACTGAGAAAAGAAAAGACGATATTGCGTCACCCTGCCGTACACCTCGCCAATAAAAGCCAAACACAGTAGCATGGTGTATTCGTTGTGCCTTTCTATGGCCTGCTGTACAGCCAGAATATGATCCGTTGAACTGAATCGACTTCTGAATCCTGCTTGTTCTCTTGGTTGTGCGTCATTCAGTTTACTTAATATTTTTTTGATATTATCGTAATTAAAACTTTGTAAATTACTGACTTAAGCAATTTCCCAGCAACTTCCCAGAATCCACTTTGCCATTATTTGACCTTATCATTGTTCCGCACTCACAGTAAATCCTAACTTTTGCTCGTATCATTCGGTCCAACTTCCAACACACAGTCACTTCCAACATTAACATTTTTAAGGACAGTACAGTCGCAAAATATTGTTTTATCGTTAGTCGTGATGTAATTAATATCACTTATGTATCAAGATAGACTTTTACATGTCCATTTTCTGCTGATATTTTTCTTATAGGACGAATTCATATTATAATATAAAGTTATTGTCTTTCAGCAAAATCAACTAATTTGTCACCTGTATTGTCTCGATCGCCATTTCCATATGGGCTAGTTGAATTTTCATCATTACTTATTGTTCCAATTCTGGCATTAAAATCACCCATCAGCATTTTGTACTTACATTTCTCATTGTATAAAAACTGGGTCACATCTTCATAAAATTCGTCAATTTCCCCATCCCTATGGCTTATATTGGGTGCATAAGCCTGAACGATTTGAATCCTAAATTTAAATAAATTTATGGGAGAAATATCCGAACCCTTTCTAATTAAAACCGGAGTACGCCAAAGAGGCGGGTTAACCCCACCCATCTTCAACCTAGTCCTGGATGGACAAAGTCATAAGTAAATAGTAAAAAGAGCTGACAAATCTAGGACACTAGGAGGCAATATGACTCGGACGACCCAAAAACAACATAGAAATCTCATGCCTAGCCATCGCAGATGACCTAGCCATACTCGCAGACAATAAAACATAGGCAACCAAACAGATAGAAGTCCTCAAAGAATATGTAAAGAAAGTCGGCCTACAAATTTCCTTTGGAAAAACCGAATTCTTCTGATCAAAATTAGATGTCCAAAATTTGAACACAAAATACGACAAGAAAAATAAGGTCACAAACTTCAAAAAATACCTGGGCGAGATCCTCGAACGCACTGTAGGAAAGAATATATCACAGAAGACTCGATTACAGAAGATGAAGAGGGCATGCGGCAAGACACAGAATATCTATAATAAGAAATGCATGTCCATAAACACAAAGATAAGGCACTACAACACAGTAATCAAACCACAGGCACTATACTCAAGCGAGACATTTACACTCCACACAAAAAGCGGCATAAAAAACATATTAAAAGAAGAACACAAGATTATGAGGAAAATTTTCGGCCAAAAACTAACAAAGGAAAGATACAAACTACATTCTAGAAAGACCACAGAGAGAATATAAGAAAGAGACGGCGGATATAAGAAAAAGAAGGTTGAAATTTTATGGACATAACAGTAGGCTCCTACCGACTAGACTCACCAACAAAATCCATACATACAAGGGGTCAAGTGCATTGCGTGATCCAACAGGGTCTATACGCACCTAATAATATATATATATATATATATATATATATATATATATATATATATATATATATATATATATATATATATATATATATATATATATATATATATATATTATTAGGTGCGTATAGATATTAGATATTAGGTTGGCTATGTTTTATTGTCTGCGAGTATGGCTAGGTCATCTGCGATGGCTAGGCATGAGATTTCTATGTTGTTTTTGGGTCGTCCGAGTCATATTGCCTCCTAGTGTCCTAGATTTGTCAGCTCTTTTTACTATTTACTTATGACTTTGTCCATCCAGGACTAGGTTGAAGATGGGTGGGGTTAACCCGCCTCTATGGCGTACTCCGGTTTTAATTAGAAATGGTTCGGATATTTCTCCCATAAATTTGTTTAAATTTAGGATTCAAATCGTCCAGGCTTATGCACCAAATATAAGCCATAGGGATGGGGAAATTGACGAATTTTATGAAGATATGACCCAGTTTTTATACAATGAGAAATGTAAGTACAAAATCTTGATGGGTGATTTTAATGCCAGAATTGGAACAATAAGTAATGATGAAAATTCAACTAGCCATATGGAAATGGCGATCGAGACAATACAAGTGACAAATTAGTTGATTTTGCTGAAGGACAATAACTTTATATTATAATATGAATTCGTCCTATAAGAAAAATATCAGCAGAATATGGACATGTAAAAGTCCATCTTGACACATAAGTGATATTAATTACATCACGACTAACGATAAAACAATATTTTGCGACTGTACTGTCCTTAAAAATGTTAATGTTGGAAGTGACTGTGTGTTGGAAGTTGGACCGAATGATACGAGCAAAAGTTAGGATTTACTGTGAGTGCGGAACAATGATAAGGTCAAATAATGGCAAAGTGGATTCTGGGAAGTTGCTGGGAAATTGCTTAAGTCAGTAATTTACAAAGTTTTAATTACGATAATATCAAAAAAATATTAAGTAAACTGAATGACGCACAACCAAGAGAACAAGCAGGATTCAGAAGTCGATTCAGTTCAACGGATCATATTCTGGCTGTACAGCAGGCCATAGAAAGGCACAACGAATACACCATGCGACTGTGTTTGGCTTTTATCGACTACGAAAAAGCATTTGACACCATTTCAAAGCAGGCCATAATAGATGCACTACTTAACCAGGGGATAGACAAAGCATATGTAAACCTATTAGGATCGATATATGATGGAGCTACACCAATAATTCACTTTGATGATTTTGAAGTGGAAATTAATGTAGAGCGAGGTGTACGGCAGGGTGACGCAATATCGTCTTTTCTTTTCTCAGTTTGCCTTAAAAAAGTATTCTGTAATCTGAATTGGGAACAGGATGGTGTAAAGATCAATGGTGCAAACTTAAACCATCTTAGATTTTCAGATGATTTCGTTCTCCTTTCACAAGGCCAAGAGGAGCTGCAAAGACACATACAAGAGCTGCAAAGGACTGGCGAATCATTTGGCTTAAAAATAAAGGTGAAAAAGAGTCAGGTTATGTTCAATATATTCGGTGAGGACAGAAGCATTTCAATTTTAAGAAGGAATTTGGACCACTTTATATAGAGGATTTATATATATATATATATATATATATATATATATATATATATATATATATATATATATATATATATCATCATCATCATCATCAGCCCGTATCGATCCACTGCAGGATGAAGGCCTCTTCAGCATGCTTCCAACCTTCACGGTCCTGGGCTTTCCTCTGCCACTCGGGTCCAATATACTTAACGATGTCATCAGTCCATCGTGCTTTCGGTCTTCTTCGCGGACGTTTGCGATCAAGCGGTATCCACTCCAGGATTGCCTTGGTCCATCTGTCGTCCCATCGCCTCGCTATATGGCCTGCCCATCTCCATTTCAACTGTTTTACTCTTCCAATGATGTCACAGACTTTTGTTTGTTCCCTGATCCATGCGCAGGACTTTCTGTCTCGTCTTGTAATGCCAAGCATACATCTTTCCATTCCCCTCTGTGCCACCCGAAGTTTTTGAATTGATTGCGATGTGAGTGTCCAGGTTTCACTTCCGTATGTCATAACGGGTAGAACGCACTGATCGAATACTTTTCTTTTCAGGCAAAGTGGGAGTCTGCTCTTAAACACTATGTTGAGCCTACCAAATGCCTGCCAGCCACATTTAACACGCCGTTCCACCTCCCGGGCGGTATTCCCCTCCATGGAAATCCTCTGCCCAAGATATACAAAGCTGTCCACAATCTCTAAATCCCTTCCTAAAACTGAAATTCTTCTGTCCTGAGCGAAGTTATTGAACATAACCTGACTCGTTTTCAGGTTTATTTTCAAGCCATATGGTTCGCCAGCCCTTTGCAGTTCTTGTATGCGTCTTTGCAGCTCCTCTGGGTCTTGTGAAATGAGAATAATATCATCTGCAAATCTAAGATGGTTTAAGTTTGCACCATTGATCTTTACCCCATCCTGTTCCCAATCCAGTTTACGGAATACTTCTTCAAGGCCAGCCGAGAAAAGAATAGGCGATATTGCGTCACCCTGCCGTACACCTCGTTCTATATTAATTCCCACTTCAAGATCATCAAGGTGAATTGTGGCTGTAGCTCCAGCTCCATATATATATATATATATATATATATATATATATATATATATATATATATATATATATATATATATATATATATATATATATATAAAAGGTGATTTTGTTTAGTATGTCCGAACTTAAAATAGGCGTTACTGTCAAACGAACTGTGAGTTTGCGCGCAAGTCTGTAAATATATATCTCAGTAGTCTAGCAAATCATCATGAAACGTTTTACATCAACGCAAAGGTTGCAAATCGTCGAAGTTTATTTTCAAAATCAGTTTTCTGTGCGGCGCCAAACTTATAGAGCACTTCGTTACTTATTTCACGCCTTTCAGTATTAAAATCAAAACAAAACAAAGACTATTCGTTCCGAAGAAAATATCGCCACTGTCTAAATTAATCAGTTCGTCGCCGTTCGCAGGAAGTTGGCGAAGTTGGGATCATTCGACTGCGTGGATTATTTAATTCGAAATTTGAATGGTATTGATTTGGAGATGTACTTCCAACAGGACGGCTCCACATGTCAAACAGTCAAGGCAATAATCGATGAGAAAATTATATCGAAGACTGACCTCTTAATTGACCACGGTCATGTAATTCAAAGCTTTTAGATTATTGTTTTTGGGGTCTATGCCTATAAACCAGCCACTATTGACGCCACTATTGACGCTACTATTGACGCTATGGAAGCCAATATAACTCGGACAATTGCGGACATTGCATGAAACACCCCAATTGTATTAAAAAGTGATCGGAAATTGAATTATCAGAATGCCTTTTGTCAGACAAACGGGACGGACATTTGTTTGAAATTGTTTTCAAACATTAATGCCAATGAATTGGACGTTATTTTATTTGAATTTAAAGTTCGAACGCACTAAAAACCACGCTATATATATATATATATATATATATATATATATATATATATATATATATATATATATATATATATATATGAACCCTTTTGTTGGTTGTTTTACCGGGAAGGAGCCCCACCTAACCCTTCAACTGGATGACATATGTTTCGTCTTTCGAGGTTCAGACTCTTCAGGGCGCCGCCGACATATACCATACCATCAAGAATAGGGAGACCCTATCCACAGCCAACAAATCATGTTTTTCGCCGACCTTTCGCGTATATATGTAGTGTCAGATTTTCTTGGACTGCGTTCAATGAGACAGCAGTAGTTGAGTGTCATCATTGGACGCAGTCCAAGAAAATCTGACACTATATATATATATATATATATATATATATATATATATATATATATATATATATATATATATATATATATATATATATATATATAGATGTGAGAAAATGATCATTAAACCTTAGTGCGTACTAAAACTGTGTGTTAGTATTTAATGCTTTGTGCCACAAGTACATTCACTAACTCGTTTCAGGCAACTATCCAAACACCTCTAGAGGTAGCGTTTTGAGAATCTAAATAAGATGTATGAAGATCAGAATTACGCACGAATACAAGGTTCTGGTCAAAGGAGAAATGTCCAAAAACTTGACGAAGGACATCTTAGACTTCTTACTGTACAAAATCCACCACAAACAATGTTGATGCCCGTCAGATGCATCATAGTTTTGTTGCAGCTAAAGGTAGAACTCTTTCGAGAACGACTTTTAATCGAGTATAAATCTTTTTAGGTGATAATTTTCACATTAAAACAGCATCATTCTAAGAATTATGATATAGGAGTTATATGTTTAGGAAGCAGATTACCCTTAGTAAACAGCAGTGGAAGTTTTAATGCAATTCGTTATGTAACAAAAATTATATAAATTATTACCACTTACGTTCTATAAACCTTACCACTTACGTTCGTCAATCAGTGCAGTTTTAAAATATTTTCAATGGCAACAATCGACTGGCGGCGAGATCCCCTATATTTATTACCTATAGAACAGCGATATGGGATTGTATTGGTCGAACTCATGAACAGTTTATATGAACTTGAAAATTGTAGTGTACAATGCGCTTGGGATATCTTGATGATAGAGAATATGACCATTTCATATATGCCTCCTATAATTAGATAGTATTATAACCGTAATGTTTTTTTTAGTTTTAAATAAAATCGGATTTTTTTTAATCAATGCATAATATCGTCATGGTACATCACGTACCATTCAGATTAATTTTAAGTTATGGATGGTTATTTAGCAACTGAATCTATGATTTAACATGCACTCTGAACTACGGACATGATTAACTCCAGTCAACACCATTGGTATGGTACTTTCTTAACCTTCTCTCGAGGCTCTTAAGAAGTCTACCGATTGGCGAGTGACCAACGAAGAATACCTCCCATTTAACATTGCGTCTTGCCCAGCTTGATTAGTGGTATGAGTAAGAGACGGTTTATTGTCGGGTTTCACACGCTTTCCCCCGAAGAGCATCGTATAAGAAAAAGAGTGTTTCAGACTAAGCGGTTTTTTTTATTACTGAATAAAACACAGAATTTGCGTTTATTTAAAAAAACTTTGTTTTGATAATTGAAGCATAATGTCTGACATTTAAACACGAAATACAATACCTGCCAAATGGCTACCTCTTGAAGCTCCACACAGGTCTAGTCTTTTGTCAAAATTTTGGATGACATTTTAGCATAACCATAATTTTGGATAACATTTTAGCATAACAAATAATTTTAGCATATCATTTAGTACAGGAATCGATTCTGGATTGTTCTTTTAGACTTGACTTTTCATGTAACCCCAAAGAGAATAGTCCAATGGTGTCAAAGTATATGATCTTGGTGGTCAGTTAACATCACCGTTGCTTGAAATAACTCGTCCACGAAATGTTTCTTTCAAATAAATTCTTTTATTAGCAAAGTAAGGTCTAGCTTCACCAGCAGCATTCTGAAAGAAATACGGCCCAAATACACCTCCTGGCCATAATACACATTAAACAGTAACCGGTTTAGGATGTAAAGGTTTCTCATGAATCAATCGTGGATTTTCCTCATCCCAAATGCGGCAATTTTATTTATTAACATAACCACCCACCTATTTTAAAATGTGCTTTATCTGAAAAAATAATTTTTTGAGAAAAATTATCGGTTTGTTATTATTGATCCAATTGACAAATGCACGACGTTATGAATGATCCAGTGGCTTTAGTTACTGTGTTATTTGAACCTTATATACCTTCAGAGCTAAATCCAAAAATACGCCATTGATCTTGATTCACTGAGTCCAAATTTTTGTGAACGACTTCGACTTCAATAATACTTTCACATAATAAATCAATATGCTCTTGTGAACGACCACTACGACTATATATCGCTCTTTTTATATCTTCCGCCGAGCCAGTCTCTTGGAATTTTTGAACAATTCGATTGATAGTGCTTTCAGATTGACGATTGTGCAAACCGTTAATTCCATATTAATTTCTAAAAACATTTTTCACTAAACGCCCATTTTCATAAAATGCATTAAACTTATGAAACTAAGACTAGACCTAAGAAAATCCACAACACCATTTGTGTTTTGTTCAAGAATAAAAAAAACGCTAAATTTGAAAGACCAGTTACTACCAGCAACAAGAAACTTTTACATTTCGTCCACCAAATCGCAGGATTACAGAAGATACCACATACTGCTGTAATTAATAAAGTAACTTCATTAAGTTATTTCATTTAGAATCAGCAGTTTAAAATTATATTTGTTGGACTTTGGATGCTAAACATTATGTTTCCTTCTTTTAGTTCCAATAACTGAAGCGCCAGAAAAACAATTTGCAATGAAATCTAATTTAATTTACTGTAAGAGATAATTAAAAACTATTTCATAAGCAAAAGCAAATGACATTATCATGGAGTTGATGGAAACTCTCAACTATAACAAAACAGCACAAAACTTTCGACACTTTCAGAAAGTTTCAGGTAACAGGGTCAAGAGAGTATTCTATTTAATGCTCTCATTTATTAAAATATTTACAAAAGACTAGCAAAACACCTCTTTGTTTAAAATATTAAAGTTATGTTGCATTAAAATTCTTATTAATTAACTTTAATTTATTTGCTTTCCACTATCCACAAATTACTATTGTTCCTAGTAACTGCTATATCTAAAACAATAAAACTAAGACCATGAATTTTTAAATATATGTATTTATTAGAAATAATAATTTACCCGAACGTTATTGTACATTTTGTTACAACTAATATATTCTTATTTTTAAATAATTGTATTATATAATTAATATTCTTAAATAGATTTACCACTAAATACACCTTAGAATTCAGTAATAAAATTTTAATTTACAATACACTTACAGTTTACTTAACAAAAACATTCTTTGTTTCCCCATGTCTCTGTATGTCAGTGGAAGAAACGTATTTAAAAAATAATCTATTTAAAATATACAGTACATTCAGTTTTGCAAATAACAAATAACTATTACAGGATTAAACTAGTTTAAAACAAATTCCTCCTTGTAATCGTCTTGTAATATTTCTGAATTACCTTGTTACTTCTTGAGTTATAGAAAACTGACTACTCTCTCGCGTATCGATATTTTCGTGATCCCTACTGACTCGCTCTACTTGCTTAAGCGAAAAGCACCTTAAAAACTTTTAAAATGAAATATTAAAAATATAAAAGTAAAGTGTTATAGTTAGAGGCGCATCAGCAACTAGGCTATTTAGCGACTGGACCTACAGCTTAATGTGGGTTCCGAACCACGGTCATCAGCTTCCGACAAACCCAGGCCAGCACCCCCCTCGGGCTATAAACCCTTGGTTTTGTGCCTACCCATAAGTTTATCAGGAAACCTACCGACTGGCGAGTGACCAACGTAGAACACTTCTCAGAAGGCATCCGGCCTTACCCAGCCTTTAACTGGCGTGAGTGAGGGGTAATTCGTAGTCGGATTTTACACTCATGCCTGGAAATAATCACAAACATTTAGGAAATAAACAGACAGAAGAAAGAAAGAAAAACAACCATCCGAGCGCTGGAATCGAACCAACTACCGCTCCAGTGCGTTTTCAGCACAGCAGCGGCGGGCCTCTGCTCTTACCGTCCGCACCAACGTGACCGGCAATGAAATATTGTTTATATATATATATATATATATATATATATATATATATATATATATATATATATATATATATATATATATATATATATATATATATATATATATATATATATATACTACTACGACTATATATATATATATATATATATATATATATATATATATATATATATATATATATATATATATATATATATGGTTTGAGGTTTGAGTAGGGCAATGAATCTTTCAGATATGTCATCTGGAGCCTATGCTCTTGGGACGGTCACCCCTAGCGGTCACCCCTAGCGAAGATAGGACGAAGAGCTAATCCAATTCAGCTGGTCACGGTCGGGGTATGGAGATTGGGTGATGTGGTAAAATTGGATTTCTCATGAATCGAAAGTTGAAGAACAGAGAAGAAAAATTTGAAAGTACATCTGACCGACTACTACAATGCGTCATTCTGCTGATTAAAAAGTTTAAGCTTCAAATCGTTAAAGCTTATGCACAAACTATAAGCCATTGGGCTGCGGAAATTGAGAAATTTTATGATAATGTGGCCCAACTTTTATACAAGGAGAAATGTAGGTATAAAATCATGATGGATGATTTTATTGCCAGAATTGGAACAATAAGAACCGCTGAAAATGTAACTGGCCCATATATAACTGGTAAGCGGGAAAAAAGAGGACAGATTAGTTGATTTTGCTGAAGGTCAAGAATGAATTGAATGAATTTCATTCTATAAAAAAAATAACAGCAGAAAATGGATATGAAACAATCCATTCGGACTCACAAGTGAAATTGATTACATCGTGACCAACAATAAAACAATATTTTGTAATGATACGGACAAAAGTTAGGATTAACTGTCGAAGAGAGTGCGAAAGAATGGTAAGGTAAAGAAGGGCAAAGTGGATTCTGAGAAATTGCTGGAGAGGGGCAGCGATTTTGAGATTGCTTTATCGAACCGTTTTGCCGGTTATGACCCAGAGGAGATGGAAATATCAGTTCAATATGAAGAAATCGCTAAAAATGTGCTTGAAACGGCAGCTTCAATAGCAAAAAAAAAATGTCTCAAACATACAAAATTCGCTAGTGAGATCATCGATTTAATGAAGAAACGACGGACAATGAGAAATACACGCAGTCTTTTTGGCAGGGTCGAGTACGCTAACCTCTGCAAAACTAGAAGAAAACGTATCAGAGAGGAGATGCGCCAATCTAACATGCAGCTAGTGCAAAAAACTCTGGAAGAAAACAGGGGAACTAACAACGCTAAACAAAGGCTGAGAACGAAAAGAACGCAAATGTATGCGTTAATGCGTGAGGACGGCACAGTGTGCAGGGCGCGTATAGCAATGTTAGAGGTTGTAAGAAAATTTTATTTACAGCTGTATGAAGATCAGAATAAATCAAAGACAACAATACAGACGGAAAACCAAATGCCAAATATCCTAGTGGAGGAAGTAACAAATGCTATAAAATGGATGAAAAATGGTAAGGTTCCAGGAAAGGACAGTATAATTGTCAAAATGCTAAAAGCTGCTAGACAAACTATACATAAAACACTGACAAAATTATACTCAAAATGCCCTAAAGAACAAAAAGTATCTGACTTGAAAAAATGTAGAACTGATCCTTTTACATAAAAAAGGAGCACAGTAAGATTTAAAGAACTACCATTGAATAAACCTCCTATCAGTAATATACAAAGTTTTCACTAAGATAATATCTAAAACAATATTAAGAAAACTGAATGACGCACAACCACGAGAACAAACAGAATTCCGAGGTGAATTCAGTACAATGGATCACATCCAGGTTGTACATCAGGCCATAGAAAGGCAAACGAATACATCATGCCACTGTGCTTGGCTTTTATCGACTACGAAAAACCATTTGACTCATCTCAAAGCAGGTCAAAATGAATGCATTGTTTAGCCAGGGGGTAGACAAAGCATATGTAAACCTGTTAGGATCGATATATGGTGAAGCTATAGCGACATTTCACCTTGATGATTTTGAAGCTGGAATTAGCGTAGAACGAGGTATATGGCAGGGTGATGTAATATCGCCTATTCTTTTCTCGACTTGCCTTAAAGAAGTAGTCCGTAATCTGGATTGGGAACAGGATGGTGTAAAGTTTATTGGTGCAAATTTAAACCATCTTATATGTGCATGGCTTAAAAATAAACCTAAAAAAGAGTCAGTGTATCTTCAATAAATTTGCTGAGGACAGAAGAATTTCAGTTTTAAAAAGGAATTTGGAGGTTGAAGAACACTTTATATATCTTGGGCAGAGAATTTCAATGGGGAGGGATACGGCCCGGGAGGTGGAACGGCGTGTTAAATGTGACTGATAGGCATTTGGTAGACTCAATATAGTGTTTAAGAGCAAACTCCCATTTTGCCTGAAAAGAAAAGTCTTTGATCAATGTGTTCTGCCCGTTATAACATACGAAAGTGAAATCTGGACACTCACATCGCAATCAATTCAAAAACTTAGAGTAACACAGCTGAGAACGGAAAAATGTGTGCTTGGCACTACAAGACGAGACAAAAAACCATGCACATGGATCAGGGAACAAACAGAAGTGTGTGGCGTTGTTGTACAGTTGTACAGTGAGGCGATGGGATGACAGATGGATCAAGGTGATCCTGAAGTAGATACAGTTTGATCGCAAACGTCCGCAAAAAAGACCGAAAGCACAAGTATATTGGACCCGAGTGGCAGATGAAAGCCCAGGACCAAGAAAGTTGGAAACATGCTAAAGAGGCCTTCATCCTGCAGTGGATCGACACGGGCTGATAATGATGATGATGATGATATTAACACAAGGTGGCGCAGAGGAAACGCATGCTTTTTTAAACTGCTTGTATTTTACAAAGTGGTGGGTGACGATCTAGCCGCGCCTCCAGCGATTAATTCAGGTAATGCAATTTTAGGCATGGTCGTAGAGCAGTATTTTAGAAACAGTGATTCTGTACCTGTAAAAAATAATCAGCCATCATTCTCACTGGGTGCTACGTTGAGAGGCCATGAGTGCAAGTGAGAAAGCATAGATAAACAGAGAAACTATTCGAATCGAGAGATCCGTTAGATTGATAAGCGAAACAGACCGCTGGTACTTTACCAGCGTTCAGATACTTTCTGAACGAGAGGAATCTGTCTATATGTAAGAGAGAGAGGCAATTATTAGTACCGTGCATAAATGGAAAACTAAAAGCGAGCATCCCCTATAGTAGAAATGTAATTTTTTATGAAAAATATGTATTATGTCTATATATCGTCTATATGTCTATATTTTGCTTAAAATATTTTATAATAAATGATAATATCAATAATTAATAATAAATATTTAAAGTAGTTAAATGTGAATATTTTTTGGTTTAGAATATGGAACCTAAAGGAGAGTAATTGGTAATCTAAAGGCCAGCTACTGCTGCTAATGAAGTAGCGTTATTGCCTATATTCCCAAATAAATGCGAAGAAAAATACCTTTGGGTATAGGTTTCAGTGATAATAATAATTAGTATTCGAATACAAGCAAAATTGGCAACGTCTAGACCTCGGTAAAATATGTGTATATCGCTATCGCTAATCTGCACCCTTGCATATATATATATATATATATATATATATATATATATATATATATATATATATATATATATATATATATATATATATATAGATATATATATATATATATATATATATATATATATATATATATATATATATATATATATATATATATATATATATATATCATCATCATCAGCCCGTGTCGATCCACTTCAGGATGAAGGCCTCTTCAGCATACTTCTAACTTTCACCGTCCTGGGCTTTCCTCTGCCACACGGATCCAATATACTTGCCGTACCTTCGGTTTTATTCGTGGATGTTTGCGATCAAGCGGTGCCCATTCAAGGATTGCCCTGGTCGATCTGTCGTCCTATCGTCTCCCTGTATGGCCTGGCCATCTCCATTTCAATTGCTTTACTTTTCCAATGATTCTGTTTTGCCTTGTAATGCCAAGAATTTATTTTTTGATTCCTCTCTGTGCTACGCGAAGTTTTTGAATTGATTGCGATGTGAGTGTCCAGGTTTCACTTCCGTATGTCATAACGGGCAGGACGCACTAATCGAAGACTTTTCAAGCAAAGTAAGAGTTCACTCTTAAACACTAAGTTGAGCATGCCAAATGCCTGCCAGCCACATTTAACACGCCGCAAGATAGATAAAGTGGTCCACAATCTCCAAATCCCTTCCTAAAACTGAAAATTTATTGAACATAACCTGACTCTTTTGCAGGTTTATTTTTAAGCCAAATGGCTTACAGCCCTCGTATGCGTCTTTGCAGCTCCTCTGAGTCTTGTAAAAGGAGACCGATATCATTTGCAAATCGAAGATGGTTAAATTTGACCATTGATCTTTACACCATCCTTTTTCATCCAAATATATTAAATGGAGACGTTCGTAGGTTAGGACAGGTTTTGTTTCTTGATAGCATTCAACTACAAACAATTTTCTCTGGGTTCTATATACCATTGGAAAGATAATGTTCTTGGCTACACATTTGTCGAAGAAAATTATTTCATAACTTCAAAAATTAAAAAGTTATCAATTTTTTAAACACGTGAATTTTGGCCAACAAAAAATGTATGGTCCGTAGGTTGGGACAGTTAGGGAAATGCACAAAAGGGTTCAAAATGTCAAATAATAACGTAAATTTTTCAACATTTATAGCCGATTTATTTATTTAAAAGGCCCCGGAAAACAGAATAAAGAAAATATCAGATACGTACTAGTCTTCGTCAGAGTCGCAATTTTGGCAGGTATAGCAGCTACACACTTCATATGAAATAGTCGCTGGCACTTGTTACATTCAACAGAATTGGCGTGAATTAATTTGGCTGACAAATGTATCATGTAAATCCCATAAAAATCAACCTCCGAGGACGAACACTATGATGACATTTGCACTAGTTTGGTAGTGTTCGCACTGGTTTGGTTTCGCTTTTTGGCTGGCGTTTCTTGTATTCATTATCGTCACTTTTTTGCACTTTCTTCCTGCCAGTGGATATGCCGGTGTTGCTGACCTAACTGGTCCAACTCTAGACAAAACTAAGGAAATACTTGACGAACGTGACAATGATTGTTGTGTTGATTCAGAGAAAATATTTTGATTGAATGGAAAGATGCCCGTTACGGAAAACCAGACTTGATGTTCTTTGGAGTCAAGGCTAAATATTACGGATAGTGTTACCTGCGGTTACGTAACGGACTACATTTAAACTTTCTCGGATGGTCACTAGGAGTGTTTATTTGAATGGTGTATGCCATTCTAATGCAACACGTCTGACCTTTCTAAGTTCATGACCACCTAAATAAGATCTTAATTCCTTACTAATATAAAGGAAGTATTAAGTCATGGCCCGTTCATGTTCTGCTTCGTACCATTCCAAGCGACATGTCTTGTGAAGAATAAAAGAGAATACCATCAATAAGGATGACAAGCATACATCCTATTCATGACAAGTAAATGTCGCATAATAGTCATCTTTAAAACACATATACGCATTTTAATTCTATATATATTTCTTATAACCTGAGATGCCGTTCATCAGGACCAGAACCTCCTACTCGTACATAATTCTAATCCATCTTATCTTTGTACCCTTTACGATGAAAAGCAGCAATACTCAATCGACTTATTATATCACGAAAACCTCAACCTGCTTCTTTCATTCGAGGGTAGTCCCAGAAGTACCCAACCTGGCGTATAGCTGGCAGTTGTTGTTAAAAAAGAATCACTATGGAAGAAAGTACCAACCTTATAAAGCATAAGTTTGAAGTTTAATGGCGCTACGTTAATTAGTATTTGTTTGGCAGTCATTAATAGTAAACGCTCTCAGTGAATTTGTGAACATGGAATAAATTGGTCATCGTTATGTAATACAATACTTTCATTTCCAAGGTCTCAGTTCAACCGATATCAAACCCGAGCTAAATTCTAATCTGAGGGTGTCTGCTCTTTCGTTTACAATAACAAAATATTAGGTGACAGAGTTTAAACGAGGCCATAGGAGCTGGCAAGACGAACACCGCAGTGGTCAACCAAATGAGGTGACCACACTAGAAATGGTTGAGAAAAGTGCATCGAGCTAAAAGGAGACTACGTAGAGGAATAAAGATATTTTTTCCAAATGTATTGTGTTTTTTTTGTTAGGTCGGATCCTTCTGGGACTACCCTCGTTCTTCATTGTCTAAAGTAACGCGATGTGCAGACTCGAAGCATTTGAATACCTTAAACCGAACCACAAGAGTATTGCTTAACGTAGTAGGGCACGAAAAATATCTCGTAACTTGATAAATGCATTTCTTACAAAATGTAAGAAAGAAGTATATCAGGGTGTATATGTATACTGGGTGTACATATGTATTTTTGCTTTTGTTTCGACAGCAAATAAAACAACTGGAGAGATTTCATCAAGGCAGCCCCTGGAAAATTTTGAAAATAAAATAGCAAGACTACTGGACTACTGGGGGGGGGGGGGGGGGGGTGAAAAAGCCAACAGTTTCAGCATAGCATTCCAGATCCTCCCAAAAGCTTCGCTGATATGGTAAGGTCATTGCCAAAGGATGCCGAATCATCTATGGCGACTTAAATAACCTATAAGTAATCCATTATTTCAATGGCAACAATAAAACGAATTTATTTACATTTCATTTTATATTTAGTCGATTATGTAAACTCCATCGTTATCTAAGACCTTTTACCATCTTGCTGGTAGAGTCTCAATCCCCCGTTCATAAAATTTTGTTTTGTTGAAGAAAAATATGTTTCTAGGTCAGCTCGCACATCATCGATATTTTTGAAATTTTTATTCCTTAGGGAATCATCCATGGATCGGAATAAATGAAAATCAGATGGTGTTATGTCTGGAGAATATAAGACATGTGGTAACCAAGTTTAGCTGCCA
Source organism: Cosmopolites sordidus (assembly GCA_031761425.1). Taxonomy (NCBI): domain Eukaryota; kingdom Metazoa; phylum Arthropoda; class Insecta; order Coleoptera; family Curculionidae; genus Cosmopolites; species Cosmopolites sordidus. The sequence goes on along the minus strand of JARFXV010001480.1, from coordinate 706,555 downwards.
ACCTAACCAAGTTTAGCTGCCTTATTTTTTCTTGGGTTAATCATACTACATGCGGCGTGGTATTATCGTGCTGCAATATTAACCCTCTTCTATTGACCAGAGCTGGTCGTTTTACCAACAATTTGTTACGTAATCTATCCAATTATTGGCAATACAATTCAACCGTAATTTTTTTTCCGGGTTTCAAAATGCGGTTCAAAATGAATTATGCCACCACAGTCCCATCAAACGCACAGTAGCACCTTATTTAAACCGAAGGATGGTTTAGGAGTGGGTACGGCTAGTTGATTTGGAGAAAGTCATTATTTGGTGCGCTTCTCGTAGCTGTAAAAGACCCATTTCTCGTCACCAGTAACAATCCTCCGCAAAAACGGATCACTTTGTTGTCTGCACAATAGATGTGCAAATTGTACGCCATTGTTCTTTACTCATCTCCGACAATAGATGTTAAACCCATATACCCTGCCTGTAAACCTTCCCGATCTCTTGAAGATTCAGTTTCAATAGAAATCAAAATATCATGATTTATTTTATCGAAAGCTTTTGTATAATCCAATAATATCATAACTGAAATTTTACCTTCATCAAGTGCCCTAAATGTGTCTGTTATACTTAAGAATGAAGTTGTACAAATTTTACGAAATCCGGATTGATTTTTTGGTAGTAAGTTGTGTTGATCTAAGTGCTCCTTAATTTGATAATTAATTATCTTTTCCAAAACCTTAGAAAGTACAAGAAGTATACTTATAGATCTAATATCATTGATTGATTTAGAACTTGATAGTTTAGGCAACGGCAATATTTTAGCAATTTTCCATTTTCAGGAAACTCAGAATCTAATAAGCAAAAATGTATAATAGTTGTAATAAAAGGAAGTATTCCATTCATACACAATTACACCATTCATACCATTTCCGAACCAATCCCATCCGCTCCAATTGCATTAGATTTAACTTCAGAAATATAATCCTTTACAATCTCCTCCGTTACTGAATGTAAATCAAACACAACCTCAACATCCGAGTGCAAGTTTTGGCTATAGTATGTTAAAATATCAGTGTCAACTCCAGATTGATTTTTTGAATGCTCCAGTAAGTTGTCTTTAGTCTTATTTGGTTCATTGAGTTTTTCTAGGATTGTCCAATTAAATGCCTTATTATAAATATTAAAATTTATTAAGCCAGTCCACAATATTCTAGAATTATTACCATTTTGGCGAATCTAAGTTTCTAAACATATTTTTTCTCATTACGTATAGCCATATTGGCTTGATTCCTTAATTGACAATAATAATCCCAATGTGACCAGCTTCGAGTTTCCCTGAATTTTTTATATACTTTGTCTTTTAATTTAACTGTAGTTCTGATCGTGTCAGTAAACAATGGCATATTCCGTTTGTTTACCTTCCTTTTCCTTTCGGTGGCTAGAACGTCAAATACATTCAATAAAGTTTTATTGAGAAATTCCATCTTCTGGTGGAAACTAGACATATAAACAATCGCTCTAAAATCATATTTAAAAAATTATATAATACATCTTTATCGATAGATTTTAAATTTAAAACAAAATATTTGTTTTTGTTCTGCCCAACACAAAATTAAGCATACAACGCACAATTACATGATCAGAAACGATTGGCCTCAGATCAAAAGTGTTACTGTTACAATTATCCTGATCACCGGATACGATTATGTGATCAATCAATGTACTACTATTATTAGTAGTTGTGGTTGGAACAGAAATTATTTGTTTTAAGTTAAAGGTTTCTACGCAATCAATATATCTCTCAGTAAATGAATTTAATTCTAACATATTCATATTCATATCATATCCGCAAATAACTTTCTCACATGCAAGTTCAGAAAACCGATGTTCAAAAACCTCAAGAAAATTATTGTAATTTGTATGACCTGGAGGTCGATAGAAGGAACGAAAAAAATAAGTATATATATATATATATATATATATATATATATATATATATATATATATATATATATATATATATATATATATCTAGATATATATATATATATATATATATATATATATATATATATATATATATATATATATATATATATATATGTATATATATATCTAGATATATATATATATATATATTATATATATAGATATATATATATATATATATATATATATATATATATATATATATATATATATATATATATATATATATATATATATATATAACAGTATATTGTGACAATATATGTAAGTATGTTTGAAAAGCAGGTCACCCCTAGAAATCATCAAAGGAAGTTTAAGTGCTGCCCGGCATGTAACCGAAACTACCCAGGCCCCGTCCTTAGGCCATATCTTCAAATTCGTCAAAATCTCATCCCTTATTAAGATAATGCCATTCTGCATAAAGATAGCCAAATAACACAGTTTTAAGAATTTGCGCAAGCGACACTCAATTACATGTCGAGATTCCTATATTTATCGTCAAGAGCACCGTTGGAATAGCATTGGTCAGAGAGAGGGTTGGTATATAAAAACTGCAGAGCTGCAAACCCTGGCAGACCTCCCAAAAAAATTATATAGAAAATTACATATATTTCATAACACTTATATGTAGGAATTTTTTTCTTGCTTACTAAATCTGGTAAGTTTATATCCCTTATTTTCAATTCTAGTTCGTTAAATGTATTTTATAAATTATCTGCTGCTATGGGAAACTCCATATTTCAAATTTACGAACCGCCACTGGCATTGGTCGAATTCTTGAGCGATTTTCTCGGTCATCAGTGACTTAAAAGTACCAACACCAGTACAAGTTATACTTTGTCGCAAGAAGACATGGATGCTCTATGAATCTATGCATCGTAAAGGTACAAGTAACCATGGAGAACGGTTATTATAATGAACTAGAATGTCATTATAATAACTATATGTATATATATATATATATATATATATATATATATATATATATATATATATATATATATATATATATATATATATATATACTATATGTATATGTATATATATACTGATACGATATTTACTAAGAACTTTGAGCTTTAAAATATTCCCGCAAATTTGACGAATTCAATTAAACACAAATCCTTATCTTACCATCTAGGTAGCATACCTAAACGCAAGCAAAGGAGAAATAATTATCGAATTAAACTTCAAAGAGATGGGAACATGTATACATTATATCGTGTTATTTGTGAAAGGCATTTATCGAATGTTTCGTATTGCGTTTACCGGTATAATAAAGTTGGTTAATTAAATTCAATTCACAGGTACTAGCTGCCGTCCTCAGACGCTCATCTGTTGGCGAAGCCCTTAGTTAAAATCTGAGTTTTAAGCATAGATTTTAACGTTTCCTTATATGGATATGATTCAACATATTTATGTACATACATAGTGTGGCGTGTTTGAATCGGGTCTCTCTCCATACCAACAAGTGACAAACACTAACTCAATACCCGCAGTTTAACTTAATTAACTAGCTTGACTTAATTAACACGTTCCCTACCACCGTAGCCATATCGCCATATGGCGTATCGTCATGTCGTCACACGACGGCACTCCATTCAATTGATTCCAGTGAACTAGAGTCATATTACGATGTTCGTAATAAAAGTGTTCAACTACCAGAAATGCGGGACAATATGGATGATGCATTAGCCTAATATAATAAATTGGCAGAACAACGGCTTTACAAAAGCGAAAAAATTATTTATTCAACCAGAAGAGAACATTCCTTTGGCATATTTCTGACTACTTTTGACGGAGGAGTTTTTTTAAATTGTTATAGAAACGTACCGTAATGCAATCGAAATTTTATATTCTGCGGAAGTTTTTGAACAGTCAAGAATTTCTTTATGAAAAAACATTGTGACCGTTAAGATGGTCGTTTTATTCGGTATGTTTTTATGTATGGAAAATGTAAACATTAACAGTTTACAAGATTATTGGAAAAGAAATTATATATAATACAATAGTAAATTATGATAAATATATATATATATATATATATATATATATATATATATATATATATATATATATATATATATATATATATAGTATATTGATCCCCATTATCAAATGCTATCATATTGCTTATCTAAGCGTAAAACGTTACCTTTATTTATATATTTTATAGTTACATATTTTTTAAGATTACGCGTGAGTCGGGTCAGTATTGAATACTATTACATCATGGAAAGGCTTACACCGAAACAGCGACTCTGTATTAGGAAAATAAGCAGTCTATGAAGCAAGTTTTTCGTGCCCTTATTGTTGAAATAATCGACCCATCGAACATACTATTGCCAATACCATCAGAAAATTGCAATCCCAATTTCCATTATTGGATGACCGGCGACCGAATAGACTACGTCCAGCATGTAGTAAAGAGAATCTCGCGGCGGTAACTGAAATGATCGTGAACAATCGTTTCGACGTCGTTTTCTTCAACTTGGTTTGTCGTATGCAACAACTAGGCGTAGTTTGCGAGGATCCTGCGTTACAAGAATACAAAACCCAACGGGTCCAAGAACTATATTCCTATTCTTCTTGGATAAAGAGTAACTGATCTCGAATATTGTAATTTTTTTGTGATATGTTTCCTATCTTGTAATGAATTCTGGTTAATTCAACATCTGATGGGGCATATAATTTGTTATGGCTTATTTTTAAATAAGGAAACTTTTTTGAAAGGAGTGTATTCATAGTATGTTTCCTTATTTAGGTAACTACCAAACTCTTCAATACGTATCCATTTTATGCCATTTTATGCCATTTCATATTTTTCATTCAGTAGGTTCGTTTTTTTGTTCACTAATCTCATTTTAGTTGGTAAGCTATTCACATCAGTACCTATTCCATATCGTTAACCGTCGACTGTTTTGTGCATGCTCTTTACTGTGGTACAGAATTTTCTTAGAATTTTTTCTATACGCCCAAAATCGCTATCTGAGTACATATGTCCTACCTCTGGAAATTTGTGATCAATCACTTCAAAGGTACCTTTCAATATCATCAGCTGGTACAAATACTGGACCATACTGCAAGATGTTTTCTTTTTTTTCGCATTTTCACAAGTTTGTGTGAAATTCCATAAACAGCTTACAACTTCTATACTACCTCTAACAACGGCGACATCTTCAATCTACGTTTGCATTATACTTTGGTGCCCTTTAATCCTGATCATCTGGATGCCTAAGTTATAGAACCAAATTTGCCTTAGGTAAAATGCCTTTGACATAGTAATTTTGGATAAGGACTTGATCTGCTGTAAGTCAACCATTATGTAATATTCGTTTTTGTTTTTCAAAAATTTTCATCGATCAACTGAAACCCTAGTTTTACATTTTCTTCGTGTGTCATATTTGATTTCCCCGACTTACATTTGCTGCATGCATCACTTTTCGGATGAGTAAATGACAAATTGAACTTGGTCGCGAATATTTTTGATTTTGAAATAGTTAATTTTAAATTGATTTGAAATTGATTGATTAAATTGATTTTGAAATAGTTAAATTTCTGGTTTATACTGTTGTTTGTATTTTTCAACATATAATCTATATATGTGCGTCATATTCAAATACGGGAGCAAATATCTTTTATGTTTATTAATGTTTCTGGAATATTTTGGAAATCCCACTGTTTGATGGAAAATTAATTAATATGATCTATAATAGGCCACTCCATAGCATCGCTCATCTTATGGTGGCCTTGTCTATGTCATCCGCGTGCATCTTGACATGGAACTTATTGTAGAAACTTTAGTTTACCTTTGCTGATGTTTATTTTTTACAGCTAATTTGATATAGAACACAAGATGCTTATTGATTACATAAATTTGTTGATTATCCAAAATGAGTGAGTATTTGAAAGAATGAAATTTATATTTAGAGGCATTTTTACGCTAGTGTGCAACTTCCAGTGGAGGATACTTCTAAATAATAATACATTTTTTGGATTTATATAAATGTTATAATGCTATAATTAACCTTCGTTTTTCTTCGTTAAATTTAATACTGCATTTTAATCAGCACGTTTCTGTACATAAGCATCCCAAGCAGAGGTTTTTAGAAGCAGCAACATTCTCCGAATATGAAATATAACTCTTCCATGTTTCCCTACAAATTACGACAGCGCCGATTTTCCAAGTCTCTGGGTTTTTGGTCCGTTTTCTTGAGATTTTTGGTTCTATAGAAAAATGTCTTAATCTTTTTGGTTCTTCTAGTTGAGAAGCTTTCAACATTATTATTCAAAAGTTGTGATTGATTATCACTATTTTCATCATCACTCTCCGATTCTGAAAGATGACTGGGTTGGTATTCACTGCCACTTGAATCATAAACATTGTCGCTACGGTGAACAGCGAATTCATTAAATAATTTTATCATACCACCCATTATTGAGACCACCTCAGAGTGTACTTCATCGTATGGCATCGAAAAGTCATTATTATTACCCATACGAGTAACAAAAATTACAAATAGACTATAAATTGATGCATTTTTTCTGTTGGAACCTTCGATGTGAAACTTTTGAACCTTCGAATCGTAACTTTTATTACAGATATTAGCGATGCACATCCATCCTCTACCGAATCTGCCAGTGCTTTATAAGTATCTCGTTTCTCTAACTCCAGCTTCATTCTACGTTGATATTCCTTCTTAGCCTTTCGTCTACGCCCCTACATCTATCACTGTCATATTTTTTTGTCTTGGTTCCTGCCGCTTGGTTAGTGATAAATATACGACCAAGGATAGTTTTGCTACTACTAAGTCATGGTCCGAGTATACCACATTAAACAGGAGGACATAGACCAAGCATTCATTACGATATACCTATCCTACGACAAAATGGGCTTCAATCAAGAAACCTGCCACTACTGTATACTGAACAGCTTGTCCCAGGTAACACCGAAGTAAGAGATCTTTCGAAACAATAAAAATCACCAAAAGCGGAAATCGTTTCAGAGACAACTCTGAAACTGTGATATTGTGGGCATCGAACTCATTGGGCATTGAACTCATATTGTGGGCATCGAAAGAAAACTGAGGGTTAAATTAAATAGAATCCGGACTAGATGTGGTCGATGTGCTGATGTGCTGACTCCCTCTATAAATGGGGTTTTGTGGAATCTCGGTGTTGTGACTGTCATACACTAAAACAATCCATCAGATATATTAGTGGGGAGTGCCCCCTACAATCCTACCAGGGCAGCTGGAACGATTTCCTGAGGTCCGATGCGACAGGGATGAAATGAATTGGAAACCTAGATATAAATGTTTAGTTCGTCTATGTGTTATTTTGTATATGCTGTTTGTGTTTGTATATACTGTTTATACTTGTTTGAGCATTGTTTTGGTTTTCTTTTTTTTTATTTCTTTAATATACACTTATTGGACTCTATGTTAATATGCTGCATGGTGTCATACGAATCAATAAATAAATAAATAAATAAGTGGTCCGGCTATGAAAATGCTCCACTCTACCTTTTGCACGAACAAACTTGAGTATGATCTCTTATCTATCATGACATGATCTATTTGAGTTACTATATGTCCATCAGGTGAGACCCATGTTCCATATTTTTTTTACGTGGAACCTTGTACTCATTACCCTGAGGGTCTTGGATAAAGATAATTACTCTTTTACAACTGTCATTTGTTTTATCATGTAGGCTGCATTTGCCTACTATCAAGGTATAGCTAAAACTAACTTAATGTCCTTCCTGGGGATCTTGGATATCTCGCTTTGCAGCAGCATATAAAATATTGTTTTTCTTCTTCTGTTTTGTCATGTGTTAGTACATATATAGAGAACATTGATAGATTTCGAAATTTTTCGCTTATTCTTATATTGTAGATTCTCTCACTCACAGACTTAAAATCGAATTCACTTGATGCAAATTTTCTTTCTATATTGAACAGAAAACAAAAATTCGTGCTTTTTGTCATACTGTCATGTCCACTGTAATAAATTTGATACCAACCTTTTCTCAGAGATATTGCACCTATATTTAAATGATAGTTTCTGACCTTCTGAAGGATATTATGTAAAACTCCTGGTAGCTATAAAGTTTTTGCTTTCCATGTCTCAAATCCGTATTTCGTTGCTGGGTTTGTTTATATTTAATCAATCCAATCCGAGGCAAGAATATTAAAAATAAAGATTTCGTAGCAACAATTGTATTCCGGGGGCTGCCCCTGCTAGACTCGCCCTGTACTAGACGCATACTGACAAACCTTGATACCCTAATTCATTCCCTTTTTGGAAACCTAATTTAAATGACTCTTTGCCAAATCAAAACAAATAATCAAAGTGAAGATGAAATTCTCAGATAAAATGACATTAAATGTATTTGAAAAAAAATTACAGATTAAAAATTTCAAAAAAGGCAAGCAAAAAGTTAAAACATCTGAAATATTTTAATCCGAATAAGAATTTTAAAAACAAGCAATCAAAGCAATAGATGGATTATTAATCTTAAGTAAATAGTTCCCATGTCCGCAAGCAATATCGCAGCTGTCAAAAATAAATGATCCAGATGACACGTAATAAAAAAAACTGTTTATTTAAGAGGTCCACCCATTAATTTGATGTTTTGACCAGACAAATAATCAACTGCCATTGTCATGGTGAAAAATGAACCGGCGTCGATGATTGTTTTTTCTTATTTCTTCAAAGTCTTCTAGCAAACAAATGATTGTGTACTATTCAGAATTGACCGTTCTACGATTCTCTAGTGGCAGTGTGGCCACATGCCCATTTATCCCAAAAAAAACAGGTGACTATTTGCTTCTTGTGAGAACAACTTTTGTTGGGTTTGGCTCATTTTGAAAGATCCATAGTTTGGACGCACCATTATCTTATTTTTTGAGCATTTCTTTGCACCAATCAACACGAGCCTTTTTTGAGCGATTGTCATATCATGGAGAATTTAACGCGTACAAATCTTTTTTACGGCTAAATATTCAAGTAAAATATCATCTATACTTGTCATACTAATGCCCAGGGATGCCTTAATCTCACGGTATATCATATAACGATCTTGCACAACAACCAATTTTCGACGATTTTCTTTAAATTCGTCCGTGAGCGAAGGACAGCCACGATTGAATTTACTAAACCAGTGATATACAGTGGTTTTAGATAGTGTTTCATCACCAAAAGTCGAAGTGAATTGTTCTATGCACTTTTGTTGAGATAATCCACGTCGAAAATCATAGTAAATCATCGCGCAAAAATTCTAGTTAAATCCATTTTTTGACTGAAACTAAATGCTCTTGTGGCTAAACAACACACATAGCGTCGTACCTACCTATTAAAGAAATTAATATAATAAAATACCTATTTGTTAAAATACCTATTTGAAAAATACGTATTTGTTAAATGGCGCCTAGATGTTACCAATTCCGGATACATAAATAACAACCCCCATATAGTATGGTGTACCCTCGTGGTACGTAAAAACTTTTTGTGTTCATCGATGAGCCCTAAAGGCGCCATTCCATATTTTGTACTAGTAACTCTGGATAAAACTGATGGACTTAGTCTTAATCCGTTATCACAAATATTTTCAAATATTTTTCTATTTCTGTGTTAATTATTGCCAAATTTGCCTAAGCTGCGATTTACACGCAGTGATCAGAAAAACACAAGCAGAAACTAGCAGAAAACCCAAATCGCTGTGCAAAATTTTTTCAACCTGATATACTGAAAAAGCCATATACAAGGATCGTTCAAACAGTTTTCTATCTAACAAAGAAAACTATTTTTTTGAGAATCCTTTTTTTATTTTTTGAAGTAGCCACCTTCCAATTCAATACATTTAGATATTGCAACTTTTTAAAAACTTCAGTATAATTGAAAGAAAAATAACATATTTAATTAAGGCAGCCGATACTTAATGGAAATTAATTTTAAATAAAAAACCAAGATTAATATCTAAATTTCCACTATATTTAAAACTTGTACGTATGACAATTGTTTCGACACACAGCGTCTTTTTCAAATACACACTACGGTCGCTCACGGACGAATTTAAAAAAGGTTGTCCAAAATCGGTTATTGTGCTAGAAAACATCGATACTTTGATCAATTTTTCTATTGGAACCTTCGGTGTGAAACACCAAACTCGAAGAGATTTACGACTAAATACCAAATCACTTTTTTTTAAACTTCTCGACGGACGTTTCGCTAACCATGTTAGCATCATCAGGAGATGATTTAATCTATTTAAATTAATCTACTAGATTAAATCATCTCCTGATGATGCTAACATGGTTAGTGAAAAAGAAGTGATTTGGTGTTTAGTTGTAAATATAAGTTTATCGATACTGTGCGCGAATTGATCACAAGATCGTCATGTGACATACCGTGAGATTAAGGCATCCCTGAGCCTTAGTATGATATGCATACACAACATTGTATATGAACATTTAGACGTAAAAAAATTTGTGCCCGTTGGATTTCGCATAATTTGACAATCACTCAAAAATGGCTCGCGTCGATTAGTGCAAAGAAATGCTCAAAAAATACAATCGTTCTGCATCAAAGAGCGTGACAAACCGGGGACCTATGCGTATGAGTCCGAAAGTAAACAGCAGTCGACTGTATGGGTCTCTCGAAATGAGCCAAACCCAACAAATTTGTTCGCGCAAGAAGCACTTCGAAGCAAATGGTCGCCTATTTTTTTTTGGGATAAATAGGCATGTAGCTACAGTGCCACTAGAGAATCGTAGAATGGTCAATTCTGAACGATCCGCAACTATTTGTTTGCCAGAAGTCTTTGAAGAAATAAGAAAAAACAACAAGCGACACAGGATCATTCTTCACCATGGCAATACGAGCTCTCACACATCGAACCGAACAACCCAATATTTGACCGGTAAATATATCGAATTGATGGGTCATCCGATACACAGTCCTAAGTTGGCACTCGATGATATTTTTTTGTTCCCGTCCGTGGAGAATAAACTACGTGGTCAACGATTTTCGATGCTAGAAGAAATGGTTGATGCCTACAAAATGCATATTTTGGGATACGGTGCTATGAAATCTGAACGGTGCTATGAAAATTGGCTCAAACGTATGCAAAAGTGTATCGATCATCGCGTATAATATTTTGAAAAACAATAAAATCATTTTCAATGGTAATTATGCGTTTTTATTTATTATTCCCGATACTTAAAGAAGAATCGTCGTACACGTATATACAAGCACTTCCAAGCATATACTATGGAATTTTGCAGCAACAAACCAATACGTGTGTAGACGAATTATCGTGATGAAAGAGAACATTCTTTTTGGCCAGATGTGAACATTTAACCTGAACCGAAGCCTTCAATTGACCCAATGGTGCATAAGTTATTACATACTCAACATACTATATTACTATGTACTCGACGCCTTCCATGAAAGTGATAGGGGGTCCAGAGGCAAATGGGGGGCGTTAAGATAGTCAGGGGTAGAGGACGTGTCGTCGTGTTAAGAAAATTAATATAATAAAATACTTTGAAAATACCTACTGTTTTTATGAACAAATATTTTATCTAGCTATCTAAAATATGTGTTCTAATTGCTAAATAAAGCATAATAAACATATATAAGCATTAAGAAATTTAAATTAGCATTAGATATACATATACCTAATTCGGTTTAATATTATCACAAGACAAGTGACAAGTCTTTGACAAGAAGCCTCGATTCACGCAATCAAACAGGTTTCAACACAAAATGGGATCCTGTAATGATTTGTTTACATTGGCACAGTAAACAATCAAAGGCATACGAGTTGATGCGTGCACGAAATCAAATCCAGAAAAGGCAGGGATAGCTCTAGGAATGTCTGATTATTTTTACGTATTTCATCAATAATTCATATTAGTGAGTGATAAGTCATTATAGCCATTATTTTTACAACTATCTATAAATATGTTGAAAAATTAATTTATTGAAACCGATTTAGTGGCAAAAATTCAAGATGTGTAAAACTAAGAAAAAATTCAGTATTTAAAATATGGGTTTACGCACTATCTTACGAACCAATCATTACTTATGAGTTTAATTTAAGTAAAAATAATTAAGTAAAATTAATAAAACTAAAAATTTAAGCCGTGAAGCCTTCTAGGCTTCAAGAAATTTTAAAAATAGCCAACTATATTAAACATTTTTTTGTTATCTCACATAATATTTCATTATTAATCACAAAAGTGGGAAAACCGCAAACAATTGGCTAGGAATTAATCTCGCCGGCAGTCAAAGAAGTAATAAAACTGTTCTTCATCATAAGACCGTCAGATATCATCAGTAGTAATATTCAGTGCAAAGAAGAATACATGAAATGGCTAAAGACGTTGAAATATCATTCTGCGCTTACTTAAAGACTTCCAAATTTTCTATTCAACTCGATGAATCAGCTCTAACAAATAAGAAAAAAATATTTTTATCATATATCGATTCATAAAAGAAGAAAAAATTATCAAAAGTTATTATTTGCTAAAAATTTGGAAATCAATACAAAGGAAGAATCAATATTTAATACCACGAAGTTTTTTCAAGAGAAAAAATTTCCTATTCGTTATATATATTGTCAGCTGCTACTGATGGTGCTCCAGCAATAACGGGACGTCATAAGGGTTTCATAACGCATTTGAAACAAATAGAAACAACTGTACTCGCTGTACATTGAATTATTCATCGTCAGCATTTAGTTGCCGAAAATCTGAATGAACGCCTGCATAAGATTAGAAGCAATTCGCTGAACGACAGATTATTTGGCCAACTTTGTAGTAAAAATGATAAAGATTATAATCGCTTGCTGCTGCACATAGAAGTTCATTGGGCATTCTCTCAAAAGGCATTTGTCTGAATCATTTTTTCAATCTATTTAACTCAGTAGTGGACTTACTTAAAACAGAAATGAAAAACTGCACTAAAACCTGATTATATCCAAAAATGACGTCGCTTATTTAACAGACCTCTTTAAAATATTTAATAAAGTGAATTTACATCTACAAGGTGATGAGTTGAATTTAATTAAAACAAAAAACGTCATAGCTGCTTTTGTGGGAACTCTTCTTATGTTCAAACGAAATCTAGGTAGAGGTGAATATAGCTACTTTCCCACATTATTTACAGTAAGATTTACTTATTTACTTACTGCCAACACTTGGACGTTCTTCATGCTGATTTTACGGAGTGATTCCAAAATATGAATGTACCAAGTTGGATTATATATCCTTTCGTAAATGCAGATAGAGCAGAATCGTCAAATTTAGAAGAGAAGCTCATAGAACTAACAAAGAACTAAAAATTAAATTCAGATATAAATTCCAAGAGTTCCGACTTCAAAACTCAATATCAGCTTTCGATCCGGGATTGTATGCAATAGTACAGGAATTTTTAATTGCATTTCCTTCATTGTATTTGGCCGAGCCTGTATTCAGTGCACTAGCTAATTTATTGCACAAGAAAAGAAACAGAATATACATAACTTAGCGTGGCGATTTGCGACTGGTGTTAACAAAATTGGAACCCGATGTTAACATATTGTTAAAACTCCACTAGCCTCAACCATCTCATTCATTTTTTTATTTCTTATTTATTGTGTGTCTATGTTTAAATTTTTAATAAATAATTATTTACTACATTTAATATGCCAGAGAAACGGACTGTATATAAAAAGAAAAGACAAATAATAAAAAAAGAAAAAAGTTACTAAAGCTAAAACAGAAAACTATGAAACCTCCACCTATAATACTAAGTAATGTACAAAACTACAGAGATGTAAAAAAGAAATTACAAATAGAAAAATTCAATTGTAGCACCAAAATGATGAGCAATAAACAAATAAAAATCAATATAAGCAATGAAGAAGAATACAGAGAAATAATTAAAACAATAAACAACAACGGTATGGAATGGCACACCTACGAAAATAAAGCCAACAGACCTATAAAAGTTATGGTTAGAGATTTACATCATTCCTGTGATGCTGTGAACATTCCTTAAGTACTAAAAGAAAGAGGATACAAAATGGTATCCATAATTCATGACAAAAAAAGCAGAAAAGGCGAATAGCCATCTTATTTTCCTCTACCGCTATAAATGCTAACATGTAAGCATATAGAAGATATCAATAAAATTTACAATATACATTACATCAATAGTATGAAATTAAAAATAGAAGGAATGAAAACAAATAAGCTAATTGGCCACATCCAAAAATTCTGCAATCATCCACATATATGTGTGTGATATGCACGTAACTATCCAACAGCAGAATGCACGAGACATATGAATGTTCCCGCTACGTGTATTAACTGTAATGAAGCACATCCTTCTAATTACAGAGAATGCACAACAAACAAGGAGCTACCAAAAAGAAGGGATAACATAACAAAAACTTTTATTTCTAATATGGTGAGAACCGGCGTATCTTTTTCACAAATTACCGAAAACCAACAACAGAATACTACAACTGCACAAAACCCGGAAACATTCAAGTTGCAGATAATACAAGATAAGATGAAAATGCTGAATAGAATAAATAAAAGATTGGATAACTTAGAAGCCAGAAACACTGGTGCTATCTCCAAGAGAAAATAAAAGATTAATGAATAAACAAAACCTAAGAATTGCCATCTGGAATGCCAATGGCATTCTAAACAAGAAACCTCAACTAGAGATATTTCTGGATATGCAACAAATTGATGTGTGTCTTCCTCAGGGTCAAGAGGTGGAGAGGGATATGGTGGGACCTCACGTTTCTTCTCCTTCTTCTTTTTCTTCTTCAAAAACACATCTCACAACACAGTCATATTTAAGAATGAAAGGATATAAAGTATATCACACCATACACCCAGATAAGAGGGGGTAGTGCAGTTATCATTAAAGAATCTATTAATCATTATGAACAATGTCATATGCAAAGTGAAAAAATTCAACTAACCCTAGTTGCTATTTGATCCATAAAGCATTGTTTAATAGTAGGAGCAGTATATTATACACCTGGCTATAATCTTAAGATGGAAGACTACATATCACTCCTAGAGCATCCTGGTGAGAGGTTCATACTTGATGGAGATCTCAACACCAAACACGTTGATTGGAGATTCAGACTGACCACTACCAAAACCCGTGAATTAAGAAAACCATAAGCAAAATAAGCAAAGTAGCTAATATATTGGACTTCTTTATAACAAGAAAAGTATCAGCAAACTTTGTTAAAATAAAAGAAAACTTCGACTTAGATTCTGATCATTCACCAGTTATAATAACAGTGAGTGAACGAATTATTAAAAAGGAAGCTCGATTCGTATTAGTCAATAAAACTACCGATTGGGAAAGCTTTAAAATAGAACTGCTAAAAAACATTAACTTCAATATAGAATTAAAAATAATAGTTCAATTAGAAGAAGAAGCTGAGGAATTCCCAACTAGGAATACAAACTGAGGAATACAAACAGCAGCTTATAACAACACAAAAGAAATTACTCATATAACTAAAGGAGTTCTATTAGAAATCAGAGAAATTGTCGAAAAAAAAATTGAAAAGACAGAAGAAAATGGCATCAATCGAGAAATGTAGCTGGCAAAAACATTTTAAATCACATAACCCAAACACTTAACAGGGAAATAATAAAATTAAAGAACAATTGGTCAATAAATACCTCAAAATCTAGCGGTAGATGAGAAAACGGACTACTCGTTACGGAAAGCAACAAATAAGATCAAAAGACTAATAACCTCAACCCCACCGATCAGAAAAGAGCTGGGTTTGATTTAATCACAAGTGAAATACTAAAACAGCTGCCCAGAAAAGACATACTTATGCTCACATACCTATTCAATACAGCCTTCCGACTGAGACGTATTCCCGCAAGCCGGAAAGTAGCAGAAATAATCATGACACCAAAGCCAGACAAACCACCCAACGATATCAAATCTTATAGGCCTATCTCATTGTTGTCAATTATCTCAAAGTTATTTGAAAAGATGCTGTTAAAACGGTTAAAACCATTCATAGAAGGCAATAAGTTGATACCAGATTTTCAATTTGGCTTCAGATCTAAACATTCAACTATTGATCAAGTTCAATGCGCCACTGAGAAAATAGAACGTGCACTAGAAAAAAATAGATATACTCTGCAGTCTTCCTAGACGTGGCTCAGGCCTTTGATAAAGTGTAGCCCGAACGCCTAATAGACAAGTTAAACAAAATGGTGCCTAAAGAATATGTAGAGATACTGCCATCATATATATCGGACACTCTGACTTGAAAGAAATAAAAGCGAAAATTCCTCAAGGAGGAAACCATCCTTTATATATTATATACTAGCGATCTAGCATCTCTGAAAGACACTGTAACATATGCTGACGATATTGTTCTACTAACAGTTGACCAAAACATAGAAACCTCAACTAGAAAACTACAATCAGCAAGCGATAAAATTGTAAATTGAGCCAAAAATCTGGAAAATATTCTACAATACAATAACAAGAAAATAACAGAGCAGCTCCCTCTAGATATAAATGGTACAACTGTTCTGTATGTGCTGAATGCTAAATACCTCAGCATGACTCTTGATGCCAAACTAAGGTGGAAAGAGCATGTAAAATAGAAAAAAGCCGAGCTTGATCTCAAATATAGAAAATACTATTGACTTATAGGAAGAAATTCCAAGATGACCATAAATAAGAAGATACTGATTTAAAATCCTAAAACCAGTGTGGCCGTATGGCATTCAGTTGTGGGGATGTGCCAGCGATAGTAATATTAAAACAATACAAATATTCCAAAATAAGGTGTTGCGAAATATAATTAATGCACCTTGGTATATTCGTAACTCCGATCTTCATCGAGATCTTGGATTTCCAACTGTCAAGGAGGAAATCAGGAGGTTTGAAGATAAGCACGTAGCCAGGCTACGCCTTCATGTTAATGCAGAAGTTCTTCAACTGCTGAACAACGAAAATCATGTCCGAAGACTGGATAGAACTAAACCTCGAGACCTCGTGTATTGTGTTGTGTAAAAGCAGAGCATAGTGCGCGAGTGGAGTAACATAATCATTAGAACAATCTAAAAGACATCAATGGATTAACTTTAGTTGATAAGTATATAGGTTAACATTTTTAAAGAAAAATTAATGGTTAGTCCTTTTGATTAGTTTTAATAGACTTAGAAACTATCATCTTCTAAACAATAAAAAAAATTATGGTATTTTTAATTAATTTATACTTTGTGATTCTTTATAGACAGGTAGACAAGTAAAATAGATATATATATATATATATATATATATATATATATATATATATATATATATATATATATTTATACTTTGTGATTCTTAATAGACAGATAGACAAGTAAAATAGGTATATATATATATATATATATATATATATATATATATATATATATATATATATATATATATATATATATATATATATATATATATATATATATATATACCTATTTTACTTAGCATTCAGCACATACAGAACAGTTGTACCATTTATATCTAGCGGGAGCTGCTCTGTTATTTTCTTGTTATTGTATTGTAGCTTATTTTCCAGTTTTTTGGCTCAATTTACAATTTTATCGCTTGCTGATTGTAGTTTTCTAGTTGAGGTTTCTATGTTTTGGTCAACTGTTAGTAGAACAATATCGTCAGCAAATGTTACAGTGTCTTTCAGAGCTGCTAGATCGCTAGTATATAATAAAAGGATGGTTTCCTCCTTGAGAAATTTTCGCTTTTATTTCTTTCAAGTCAGTGTCCGATATATATGATGGCAGTATCTCTACATATTCTTTAGGCAGCATTTTGTTTAACTTGTCTATTAGGCGGGCTACACTTTATCAAAGGCCTGAGCCACGTCTAGGAAGACTGCAGAGTATATCTATTTTTTTCTAGTGCACGTTCTATTTTCTCAGTGGCGCATTGAACTTGATCAATAGTTGAATGTTTAGATCTGAAGCCAAATTGATAATCTGGTATCAACTTATTGCCTTCTATGAATGGTTTTAACCGTTTTAACAGCATCTTTTCAAATAACTTTGAGATAATTGACAACAATGAGATAGGCCTATAAGATTTGATATCGTTGGGTGGTTTGTCTGGCTTTGGTGTCATGATTATTTCTGCTACTTTCCAGCTTGCGGGGATACGTCTCAGTCGGAAGGCTGTATTGAACAGGTATGTGAGCATAAGTATGTCTTTTCTGGGCAGCTGTTTTAGTATTTCACTTGTGATTAAATCAAACCCAGCTCTTTTCTGATCGGTGGGGTTGAGGTTATTAGTCTTTTGATCTTATTTGTTGCTTTCCGTAACGAGTAGTCCGTTTTCTCATCTACCGCTAGATTTTGAGGTATTTATTGACCAATTGTTCTTTAATTTTATTATTTCCCTGTTAAGTGTTTGGGTTATGTGATTTAAAATGTTTTTGCCAGCTACATTTCTCGATTGATGCCATTTTCTTCTGTCTTTTCATTTTTTTTCGACAATTTCTCTGATTTCTAATAGAACTCCTTTAGTTATATGAGTAATTTCTTTTGTGTTGTTATAAGCTGCTGTTTGTATTCCTCAGTTTGTATTCCTAGTTGGGAATTCCTCAGCTTCTTCTTCTAATTGAACTATTATTTTTAATTCTATATTGAAGATAATGTTTTTTAGCAGTTCTATTTTAAAGCTTTCCCAATCGGTAGTTTTATTGACTAATATGAATCGAGCTTCCTTTTTAATAATTCGTTCACTCAGTGTTATTATAACTGGTGAATGATCAGAATCTAAGTCGAAGTTTTCTTTTATTTTAACAAAGTTTGCTGATACTTTTCTTGTTATAAAGAAGTCCAATATATTAGCTACTTTGCTTATTTTGCTTATGGTTTTCTTAATTCACGGGTTTTGGTAGTGGTCAGTCTGGATCCCCAATCAACGTGTTTGGTGTTGAGATTTCCATCAAGTATGAACCTCTCACCAGGATGCTCTAGGAGGGATATGTAGTATTCCATCTTAAGATTATAGCCAGGTGTATAATATACTGCTCCTACTATTAAACAATGCTTTATGGATCAAATAGCAACTAGGATTAGTTGAATTTTTTCACTTTGCATATGACATTGTTCATAATGATTAATAGATTCTTTAATGATAACTGCACTACCCCCTCTTATCTGGGTGTATGGTGTGATATACTTTATATCCTTTCATTCTTAAATATGACTGTATTGTGAGATGTGTTTTTGAAGAAGAAGAAGAAGAAGGAGAAGAAACGGGAGGTTCCACCATATCCCTCTCCACCTCTTGACCCTGAGGAAGACACACATCAATTTGTTGCATATCCAGAAATATCTCTAGTTGAGGTTTCTTGTTTAGAATGCCATTGGCATTCCAGGTGGCAATTCTTAGGTTTTGTTTATTCATTAATCTTTTATTTTCTCTTGGAGATAGCACCAGTGTTTCTGGCTTCTAAGTTATCCAATCTTTTATTTATTCTATTCAGCATTTTCATCTTATCTTGTATTATCTGCAACTTGAATGTTTCCGGGTTTTGTGCAGTTGTAGTATTCTGTTGTTGGTTTTCGGTAATTTGTGAAAAAGATACGCCGGTTCTCACCATATTAGAAATAAAAGTTTTTGTTATGTTATCCCTTCTTTTTGGTAGCTCCTTGTCTGTTGTGCATTCTTTGTAATTAGAAGGATGTTCTTCATTACAGTTAATACACGTAGCGGGAACATTCATATGTCTCGTGCATTCTGCTGTTGGATAGTTACGTGCATATCTCACACATATATGTGGATGATTGCAGAATTTTTGGATGTGGCCAATTAGCTTATTTGTTTTCATTCCTTCTATTTTTAATTTCATCCTATTGATGTAATGTATATTGTAAATTTTATTGATATATTCTATATGCTTAAATGTTAGCATTTATAGCGGTAGAGGAAAATAAGATGGCTATTCGCCTTTTCTGCTTTTTTTTCATGAATTATGGATACCATTTTGTATCCTCTTTCTTTTAGTACTTAAGGAATGTTCACAGCATCACAGGAATGATGTAAATCTCTAACCATAACTTTCATAGGTATGTTGGCTTTATTTTCGTAGGTGTGCCATTCCATACCGTTGTTGTTTATTGTTTTAGTTATTTCTCTGTATTCTTCTTCATTGCTTATAATGATTTTTATTTGTTTATTGCTCATCATTTTGGTGCTACAATTGAATTTTTCTATTTGTAATTTCTTTTTTACATCTCCGTAGTTTTGTACATTACTTAGTATTATATATATATATATATATATATATATATATATATATATATATATATATATATATATATATATATATATATTTATATATAATATGCAACTATATATTAATATTTGGTTTAATTAACTATTATAGAAGAGGGACGTTGGATTTTTTTCTTGTAAAGGGGGCGGTGATCCAGAAAAGGTTAAGGACCTCTGGAATAGCGAAACGTAATACTCTTTGTTGACTGTAGGGTATTTTACCACATTTATTTTTAACATTTTTTGAGCGTCATAATTTTTAGCGTCGAAAACGAAGGGGAAACATTCTTGGAGTGGAAAAGTGTAATACATCTCTTTTGTATGTTCGTCAAAAGTAAATAATTAAAAAAAATACTTTATAACAGTTCGCACTTCAATTTTATGCATTTTTCAAAAAATCTCAAAACAGCAAAATACGCAATTAAGCGTCAAATGAGCAATTAAAAGTATGTTTCTGGAACTTCGCGGTAGCCTAACAAATCATACTTAATAAATATCATAGTCAATTAAGCATAACCAATATTTATATCGTGAAAAAACTTTACTTTCTTCGATCACTGAATAGTTATAATCGCATTACTTAATGAAAAAAAAAAGAAATGCTCTGATTGAATTAAAAAATACTACACTGTTAGACAAACAAGAAAAGCATAAAAAAATTCAGCTCGCTAAAGGGAGAACTTGAGGCAAAAATCAGAAACCTAAAAAACAATTGGTGGTTGTCAAAGGCAGTAAAAAATACAAGAAAATTCTTCCAAAACATTTAAGGTATCTCTGGGCCAGAAAAAACAACATTGCATCAGTACGAAGTGCAGATGGTAGCGATACAATCACTACCATAGAGGGTATAAGAGACATATGAAAGGAGCATTTCGAAAACTTGCTGAACGCTAAATCAATGGCGATAAGAGAGTCTTGGAGCTCATCTCTTGAAGACCTACAGTTATGAACATGGACGAGGTAGAAATGGCAATCTGAAAGCTAAGAAATAATAATAATAAATATATATATATATATATATATATATATATATATATATATATATATATATATATATATATATATATATATATATTACAGAAATCTTTCACCCTTTCTCCACGTGGTGCCACCGATCGCCTTCGCCGAACTGTCAACCATGCGACGTCACGTGTCTCTCGGGACCGGTTTCTAGCCTTTCAGCCGTCATCAGCCGAGCTCTAGACGAACGCAAGGAAAGCAGTTCGGAGAAACGATCGGGGCCAGACCAGATTAACTGGCCGTTTTAATGACGGGTCGTGATCGCACACAACACACGCCATCATACGGCGAATGCTCGTAGCAGTCAGGACCGCTGGTAAGATTCTGCCTGGAACCTCGGGTATAGTACCAGATATGCCCACGAGGTAGCGTAACGGAACCGTGGAGGGAAATATTACAGAAATCTTTCACCCTTTCTCCACGTGGTGCCACCGATCGCCTTCGCCGAACTGTCAACCATGCGACGTCACGTGTCTCTCGGGACCGGTTTGTAGCCTTTCAGCCGTCATCAGCCGAGCTCTAGACGAACGCAAGGAAAGCAGTTCGGAGAAACGATCGGGGCCAGACCAGATTAACTGGCCGTTTTAATGCGAAGGCGATCGGTGGCACCACGTGGAGAAAGGGTGAAAGATTTCTGTAATATTTCCCTCCACGGTTCCGTTACGCTACCTTGTGGGCATACCTGGTACTATACCCGAGGTTCCAGGCAGAATGTTACGAGCGGTCCTGACTGCTACGAGCATTCGCCATATGATGGCGTGAGTTGTGTGCGATCACGACCCGTCATTAAACAAGCAAATTATTTTTTTTAGGAACTTTGTAACTTTACAAAAAAATGATCTTGAATATTTTTGACGTATCCATTCAAAAAATATCACGCTATTTTACAGTATTACAACTTTTAACATCTGCCAGAAATATTAAACTGTTATAATTTGGTATGGCGTATGGAAATAAATTCAAAATTAATTAGATGCTGATACACTATCCAAGTTTAACAAACCCTGAGCCAGTTTTTGTAAATATTTTAATAAACGGGGGCATTAGTTAAACGACTCTCTTGACATCGTTACCTGAAAGTTTTCAAAGGGTGAAAAGTTTTGCAATGTTTGTTACAACAGAGTTTCCGCCAATTTCACTACAGTGTTGCTTACTTTTTAATTTAATGTACAATACATCATATTTTATAACAAATACTGTTTCTTGCAGCTCATATGACGGAATTGATAGAAAAATACTTTTCAGTATCAATGCTGATGTCGATTCTTACTCAAAGAACTCTTTTATTTGTCCTTGAACTTTACATTTTTTCCAATGTGTTGGTGTTGTTGTGGTGCAACTTTATTCTGTTTTTAGTTACAAATTGTTTAGTATAATAGACTGCAATTTCCAGTATTCAAAAACAAGGACATTTCTTCCATGCTCCACACAAATATTTACCTTTATTTCTTCAGTCGCCATCAAATGTCAGCAAGGGTCTTTCGAGACCGGTTATTGGCCTTAAGACGTCATCAGTGTCATTCAATCTAAACGTTTGAAAGCAACTAAAGGATTGATCAAGCGTTTGTACATATATATATGATCTCTGTTGGATGTAGGTTGTAATTAAACGTAACTGACTCCATTCTGTGGTTCGTACGAGAACTAGTGTATGAAACGATTCGTGATCTGTCCAGGACGCTATTTGGGTCTGTCGTTTTGCTGTCTTTTTCCAACCGGACATTCTTGATATAGACTTCGTTGGAGACGATTTTATTACGTTCTAATATGTATATTTTTGGACAATCCATATTTAGTTTCTTGTTCTTTAATTCGCCATAGAGGAGCTGCTTCGTCATTCTAGTATCCTGCATCCCCTGGTAATGACCTAATCATCTCAGCTGAACTTTCATAATTTGGGATTCTATGCTCAAACTGCTGTCTCATTAAAATACCTCCACATTATTCTGATAGTTTTGCAATTTTATTTTCAAAATTTTCTGGAGGCAGCCTTGATAAAATCTCAGAAGTTATTTGATTTGCTTCTGATTAGGACCAATGATTCAGCCCCCTACTGAAGACCCACTACATAATTTCCATCCCCTACAGAGGGGGTTTAGTGTGTTCCCTTTAGTCTTGGTTGTCTTTTTATTAGGAGTCCAAAATTTGCACCAGCATACTATATTCTATATATATATATATATATATATATATATATATATATATATATATATATATATATATATATATATATATATATATATATATATATATATATATATATATATATATATATATATATATATATATATATATATATATATATATATATATATATATATATATATATATATATATATTTGGAGCCAATTTGACTTGAAATAGAGGAAGCAGGCTGCTCTTTTAGTGGTTGACCATTCTCAACAATATTAGCCGTATCTCTATCCCTATTTAGAGCCGTTTGTTGTAGTAATTTCATTTTTTGTTCATTAATTTTAAATCTGAATGAACCATAAGCTTCATTAAATTAAAAGTCCAGCAGTGTTTGCAACGCCGACGCACTATGTGCTTCAAGCGCATCATCTGCATACTGCATACTGCGGTTCTATGATGCTAACCTCCTTAGTTTTTGATTTGGCTTTAAGATGTACCAGGCTGAATAGGTTTTTATCCATTTCAGTTTCCTCACCATTCAGTTTCCTCGCCATTCAATTCGCCTTTGGCATGATGCAGGACAGCGCAATAAATACAGAAAAGAGCGCCGGAGCGATCACAAAGCCCTGTTTAACACCGGTCTTAATCTCAAGCGTCTTAGTTTCCCCCATGAGCTTCCACATCATGTTTCTGTCAACGCCTTTGACAGATACACAAAGGCTACGAATAGGCTTTAATTTTGTTTTCTGCATTTTTCTTGCATCTGACATAGCGAGAATTAGCTGTTCCACGACCTGCTAGGAATCGACACTGACACTCTGGCATAATTGGTTTAACAATACCAGTCAGTTTATCTAATATGATTCTAGCTAGAATATTTCCTGTAGCAGAGAGCAATGATATATCCCGATAGTTGTTGCAGTCAGCTCTATCTCCTTTTCTTATAATATATATATATATATATATATATATATATATATATATATATATATATATATATATATATATATATATATATATATGTTGCGTGGAGAGTGTTTATAACCATATTGCCACCAGCTTTGTTTATCTCCACCGGTATTCCATCTATATATATATATATATATATATATATATATATATATATATATATATATATATATATACCGTGTGTCCCAGCCAAATGGAATAAATTCGTCAATAAATAAATGGAGGCGTGTTCGAAAAAACGCTCGAACACGTCGATTGGTATTTTTAGATGAGCATTTTTTTCAACAAAATTTTTTTATACAGGGTGTGTCATGTAACAGTGGCCTATACCAACTTTCTTATTTTAAATACAACACCCTGTATATTATTTAATTTTTGGATTATTCAGGAAATTCTAGACATATTTCATGTAAAATATCCTAGACTTATCTTCAACTGTTTCGGAAATATTAAGTAATTCTTAGAACATTATCAGCAAATAGGCAAAGATAAAAAATCAGGTTTTCAAAGGTAGGTATTTGTTGTATGAAACGTCAAAAAAATCAACGAGCCTTTTAAATTAGTTTTCTTTACGTGTGTGATTCATTTGATTTAAACATGGTGTATTTATCAGAGAGTCATAAAATAACTATCTTAATGATGATAGGTTATGGAGACAGGATACGAACTCAAGCCGAAGTTATTCGTCTCTTTAGGAAAAAATATCCTGACTTACCACCCATATCCCAAGGTGCAGTAAGTAAAGTTGAAAAACAATTTAGAGAACTGGGACACGTGAGACAAATTAAGAAGGAAGTAATGTCGTTGACCGATAACAAAAAATTGGATGTAATGCTTGCATTCCAAGACAATCCGCATACCTCAACTCGACAAGTTGCCTTGGAAAACAATGTTGGTCGCTCTTCGGTTGCCAGAATATTGAAAGAGAATAAAATGCATCCGTATAAGCTACAGCCTACTCAAGAGCTTAGTGAAGACGACTTCGACAGGAGAATGGAGTTTTTCGAACAAATGATGCACAGAATAGACAACAACCTTCTGAGAGTGGTTTTATTTTTGTTAACTTTTTATTTTCTGATGAATCTACTTTTACTCTTCATGGGCATGTCAATCCCCAGAACTGTCGTTATTGGTCTAGAGAAAATCCTCACTGGATGCGGGAAATTCACACACAAAGACCTGAAAAGATTAATGTCTGGGCAGGTATTATAGTAGATCAAATAATTGGTCCAATATTTTTCGATCAAAATTTAAATGGGGTAAATTACTTAGACTTTCTCCAAAATCAGCTCATTCCAAATCTTATAAATTTGTACCCTAATAGAAGAAATCCTCAATTGCTAGCCTACACAATTTGATTCCAACCCCCCCCATTATCAACTTAATGTGCGGCAGTACCTCGATAATGTGTATCCAAATCGATGGATTGGGAGGAGAGGGCCACTAGAATGGCCACCAAGGTCCCCGGACCTCACTCGGTTGGATTTTTTTTATGGGGATATGTCAAAAGCGTCATATACAAAACCAAGCCTCAAGATCTGAATGATTTAAGAGGACGCATTATTGATTTAAGAAGACGCATTAGGTCAATTACACCACAAACATTAAATAATGTCAGGAATCAGTTTTACTTGAGGTTGGGGTGTTGCCAGGACGTCCAGGGTTCACAAATCGAGCATTTGTTACATTAAATGTTTTAAATAAAAAATTTATACAAAAACTAAATAGTCTTGGAATTTCCACAGTTTTGTTTACAGTGTTAAAAAAAAGTATAGTTGCGCATTTTTTCCAACGAAAACCTTTTATACAGGGTGTGTCATGTAACAGAGGCCAATACCATCTTTCTATTGTGTGTTGTAGCGAATTTCTGTAATCAAATAATTTTTTTAAAAAAATCAAAAAAATCAATTAATTTTTGCAATAAATCTGAAAACACTTAATATTTCCGAAACAGTTGAAGGTAAGTCTAGGATATTTTACATAAAATATGTCTAGTATTTCCTGAAGAATCCAAAAATTAAATAATATACAGGGTATTGTATTTAAAATAAGAAAGTTGGTATTGGCCACTGTTACATGACACACCCTGTATAAAAAAATTTTGTTGAAAAAAATACGCATATATAAATACCAATCGACGTGTTCGAGCGTTTTTTCGAACACGCCCCCATTTATTTATTAACGAATTTATTCCATTTGGCTGGACACACGGTATATATATATATATATATATATATATATATATATATATATATATATATATATATATATATATATATATATATATTATTATTATTATTCACTTATGGGCCCTGGTGGACCACGCGAAGTATAATTAGAGGCATTTGTTGTTGTTAGCCTTCCTTTCCGCCCATACTAATTTCATTCTTTCGCTATGAGCTTTTTTCCTTTCGTCAGACCAAGTTGTTCCAGTCTTCCTACATTTTTCTCTCTGATCAACCTTCGAAACGTTAACCTTGTGTCTGAAACAGCCTCTATCCTGAGTTTCAGTTTGTGTAATATTTGCTGATCTTAGGTCCTCTTTAATTACAGCAATCCATTTAATTAACGAAGAACAGTAGAAGATCGAGAACCAAATACACCAACACTCCTGCTACCATATTTAGTAATCCCTGACAAGACAGGGAGAATATTAAGAAAACACAATCATATCATGTTCCGACTGCAACTGCACATATATAGGACAAACAAACAAATGGATTTCGGCCAGAATACAAAAACATCAAAACAACTTAAAAAACGAACAGAAAACTTCCGCTCTAATCTAACACTTCCTCCAAACAGGATATAAAATCAATTTTAAAGGAACTAACGAACTAGCAAATATTGAAAATCACAAGGTCCATACAATCAAAGAAGCCCTTGAAATAGAGAGAATTCGTTCGTAAAAAAAAACAAATATTGCCTCGTGGCTACAGGGAAAAATCAGTAAGCGGAGCACCACGAACATCCCCAAGCTACTCCGATACAACCTGCGCAGTCGCTGCTCTATAAAAATGAGTGCAACTCGATGATGCTTGATACTCTGTTAAAAGCCTTCTCTATATCCAAATATGCAAAGTCTACTTCTCTTCATTTACTTCATATTATATGTATAATATCTTTTATTATAAATATGTCGTCTTGTACCCATGTCTTTCCTGAATCCACTTTGCAATTGAGTTGATTCAAGTTCTATTAATTATCTAAATTATGTATTATCTAATATAACTAAAAATTATCTAACAGTGTTTTTCTAAAATAAAGCAAATAATTTATAACGCGATATTTTGTTGCCACACATTGAGAAAACTAATATATTTCTACAGCTTAGAGTAGGGCTTCAGGTACAATCGTATTATCGTTCAGTGGGATCCGACGGTTATTCTCTTTATAATCCTTTAAATACAAACTAATGGGCTTCTTTTCGACCCACCTCGCTCTAATTTGACCTGATAAACAAAATGCAGATATCCTGGTAGACCCTTATTAAGGTTGGAAAATTTACGAGCTATTTTACTGTTTCGGATTCTTGAACTATGCTTCGTTTAGAGATTTATCAGGTGACAAAGTAACTTTATTCAGAATTAACCATATTAGTCAACAATACATTATTTTTAAAGACATTTCATAACCCCACTTTCGAAAAATGAGAAAGGAATTTAAACCCAAGATGAATATGAGTGAAAACAAACAGAGACACATACTTAATAACAGAGATGGATAGGCCACTTTTCAGAACTTTTGGAGACAGTTAAAGTTATAATACCACAATAATTTGAAGCACGTAACAAAGATGATGTCGAACCTCCTCGGTGGACTACGCGAAGTACGGCGTTTGTTGTTAGCCTTCTTTTGCGCCTATACTGATTTCATTCTTTCACTATGAGCTCTTTTCTTTCCGTCAGACAAAGAGGTTCCGGTCATCCTACATTTTTCTCTCTAGTCAACCTCCCAAACGTTAACCCGGTGTCTAAAACAGTTTCTATCCTGAATTACACTGTGTGTAATACATGCTGATCTTAGGTCCTTTTTAATTGCCGCAATACATTTAATTGTTTCTATTTTAGCTCTACTATTTTCATAAAACTCAACTATTTGTCTGGTTAGCCTACTCGAATTCATCCGTTTTATGTGTTCGTAAAACTTCAGTCTTCTTTTTCTCATATCGCTATGTATATCTGTGTATTGTTTGATTTCTTGGTTTTCTCGAAGTCGGTATGTTGTGCTATTTATTCGTTTGCAGCCTAAGATTTTTCTTGTGATGTTTCTTTTTTTCTTTTCAATCTCCTCGATGTCTTTCTTTCTATTCAAAATGAGCATTTCTGCGCCTTATAGACATTCTGGCTTAATAACTGTGTTATGCCTCAGTTTTGCTTTTTTATTTATGCATTATTTGTTGTAAATGTTTTGTGTAAGTCGTAATGCAGTTTCCTTTTATTGCCAACTATCCTTATTAGCCGCTTTTTCCAGCCCATTTTCTATGATTATTTCACCCAAATATTTAAATTGAGAGACTCGTATGATGTTACCATATTTTATTTTTAGAAATAGTATTCTTAGTCTGTTGCTGGTCTTGTGTCGCAGGTATTTTGTCTTTTCAAAGGAAATTTGGAATCCTACCTTTTCTGCTGTTTCTTTTAGGATTTCAATCTGTTTTTGTGACGTTAATATATCTTGAGCTAAAGTTGCTAGATCATCATCAAACACCAGACAATCATGTTGATATTAGTTCTCCCCAGTTTAATGGGCTGGTCAATATTCAGGGCCGTTTTTTTTACATGCCGCTACTGTATTTACAACACAGTTAAATAAGAATGGCGAGAGTCCATCACCTTGTCTCACTCCAGTTTTAATTTCGAAAGGCTCTGAGATGTCACCTATGAATTTAATTTTGGACCTTGTGTTAGTTTGTGTTGCTTTAATAATTGCCAGTGTTTTCAGATCTAGTTCTTTCAAGATTTGGAATACAGATTCGCGGTAAATAAAATCATATACTTTTTTGAAATCCACAAATGTGCAGACGCGTTTTTTATTGTATAGTTTTTGATGTCTTAGGATCAACTTTAGATTTAGGATCTGCTCAGGTCGAAAACCTGCTGGATATTTACCAATTTTAGATTCTAACTGTCCCTGTGCTCTGGGAGAATAGATATCCCTCTGTAGTTGTTTACATCGGTTCTATCTGCTTTATATATATATATATATATATATATATATATATATATATATATATATATATATATATATATATATATATATATATATAGCTTCTAACTAGTTGGTTGTACCAGAAAATCTTATAAACTTAACAATTGACAATGTCTATAGTAGTATGTGTAGTCAAGTTACAAAATAAAATTTCGAGTTTATTTGAAACAAAAATGGATATTAGATAATGCGCTTTTGTGTCTCTTGTTTAACAAAGCTCTAGAAAAAGTAGTACAAGAAGCCGAACTGACTAACAGAGGATTTAACCCGGCTACTCCAATTCTAGCTAACGCCGATG
The DNA here is from genome assembly GCA_031761425.1 of Cosmopolites sordidus. Taxonomy (NCBI): domain Eukaryota; kingdom Metazoa; phylum Arthropoda; class Insecta; order Coleoptera; family Curculionidae; genus Cosmopolites; species Cosmopolites sordidus. The sequence continues at coordinate 676,611 of JARFXV010001480.1, read as the reverse complement.
ATGTAGATTTAATTACAAGATCAGTACGACAGGCCAAGCAAACATTTGCACCCTTCGAGGATACAGTAAAGCATATGGAATTGAAGATCAATGATGTGGACAAAACCATTATTAATCGCAGTCACATATAACCGAAGAAGACAAGATATCGAACAGACTATCAACATTGGTGAACGTAACTTTGGCGGCGTAAAAGAGTTTCAATACTTGAGCTCTACATTAGCTGAGAATAACCGTTGTTGTACAGAAATTAGATGACGTATCATGCTAGCCAATATATTTTATTTTGGTCATTGTCCGAATCCTAACTTACAAGTCAGAAGCCAGGGCATTAACAAAAGTTGATGAATCACTTGTCTTTTGAGAGAAAACTCTTAAGATGCATTTATGGACCAATATGCAAATACGAAATGTGGCGACGCATGTATGTATTACTTCGTATGTATGCATCTACAAGTAAGACATAATAACGTTAATAGGACTTGTAATAAAATTATTGTATTATTTATTATTATTGGAAGATTGCGATAGGCAGGTCATATCATAAGGTATAATTGTGACAGCAAAAAGCGTCTTTATAGCGGAACTTATAGGTTCAAGAAGTAGAGGAAGACCAAGACTATGTTAGAAGAATGGCATAACAGAAAATGCGTGAAAGATTGACTCACCAAATTGTATAATACAAACCGGGAATAGAACCGAATGGCGACGGGTGCTGAAGAAGGTTGAGATTCTGTATGGCCACTGATGATGATGATAACTTTTGTAAAATTACAATAATTTTATTACTATTTAGTTTTTCCACAATAAATCATTCCAAGGGTTTTATCTGAATTTTTATATGGCAATGGGTTTTGTAGTGAGTAAAAGTATGTTAAAGCAATGCCAGAACTAAATGGTGGACGTGGAGACATATCCCTATTAAGATCACTGTGATCTTAATAGGGATGTTATGATGTTGTTATGATGAAATACAATAGATTTACGATACATCAATTATGTCATTGTTGTTGAGCATAATTCAGAATGGTAAGTTACTGACATTGCAAATTGAAATTGTTTATTCAATTTCTTGGAAGAGCACAAAACAAACATTTCATTTATAAAAATGCGAAAAAATGCCTTATCACGTGACAATCAGTATCAGTTTTTGTATTAGAAATTCGAAACAACAAAGAAAATTTTTCCCGTGTTTCACGTAAAAATTGCCCAATCCTTCAGTCGCCATCAAACGTCAACAAGCGTCTCACGAAACCGGTTTTTGGCCTTAAGCCGTCATCAATGGGGCTCGAGTTGCCCATTTAAAAGTAACTGAAGGAGTGACCAGGGTCCTGATCATATATATCAGCCAAATCGAATCTAAGCAACATTGAAATGCAGTTCACGCCATCCGGTGGTTCGTAAGAGTGCTACTGTCAGAAACCATTCATAACCCAACACATTCCCAGGCCGCATTCAGAATATCAAAAATATTCAAAAAACAAAGATTTTTTTTCCCGTGGTTCATGTAAAAATTGCCCCATTTCGATGTTGTTTACATGAGCTTATATGGTCAGAACCGTGCTCAATCCTTCAGTTGCTCGAACCCGACTGATGACGACTTAACGTCAGAAACCGGTTTCGGAAGGATTGAGCAATTTTCACGTGGTGCAAGGAAAAAATGTTCTCTGTTTTTTGAATATTTTTAATATTTTCCACAAACCCACTGAGCAATTTTTTATGTATTCGAAACATGTTTTACTATTACAATGAGTTGTTGTTCCCAAGTATATTTCGAAGGTTTAGAGTAGGGTTTCAAAAAAAACACCTCGTTTACCTTTTACTGCAATTAATCGGCTAAACTCAGGTAAACCAAAGGTTCCCAGTGGATGCGGTACTCCCCCCTCCCCCCAGTGGGCGATGGAGCCTTCCAGAAAAGAGGTAGCGCGTCCAGAGGCAAATGTATTCGTAAGTGATAAATCATTATGGCTATTATTTTTATGACTATCTATAAATCTATTGAAAAGTAAATTTATTAAAACCGTGGCAAATTTTGTATTTTAAAATGTCTGAATCTAAGAAGAAATGCCGACAGCACTTTATTGAGTATTTAAAATTTAGGTTTACGCACTCTCCTATCAACCCATCGTTACATATGTGTTTAATTTGCCAAAAAGTTCTTCAAATGAAGCCATGCAGCCTTCTAAGTTACAAGAGCATTTGAATAAAATGCATTCTGATAAAAACGACAAAAATGTATCCTATTTGTAAAGACTGGAAAAGATATATTTAAAACGCCTAACTATATCGAAGCTTTGTGCGTCGTCTTCTAACAAGAAGATGATGAATTACGAGCTACATATAATATTTAATAATCATAAGACACCGTCAGATATTATCAGAAAAATTCTTCTGATTAATAATTCAGCAAAAAAGAATAAATGAAATGGCTGAAGACATTTAAATATCATTAAGCGATTACTTAAAGGTTTGTAAATTTTCCATTCAGCTCGATGAATCAACTTTATCAAATCGCATACGTTCGATTCATAAAAGAAAATAAAACATTGTCAAGAGTTATTACTTGCTATAAATTTAGAAAACTACACAAAGGGAGAATCGATATTTAATACCACGAACAAGTTTTTTCGTGAGAAAAAATTCCTAATCGTAATATTTTGTCAACTTTATCATAGTGCATTTGAAATAAACAGTACCAATTGCTCGCTGTAGGTTGTGAAAATCTGAATGAACCTGTTAATTAGTGCGGTCCTTAAGATTAAAAACAATTCATTGAACGACAGATTATTTGGCCAACTTTATAGCGAAGATGTTGAAGATTAGAATCGCTTGCTGAAACACAGAAGTTTGTTGGCTCTCAAAAGGTATTTGTCTGAATAATTTTTTTAATGTCTGACTCAGTACTGGACCTCCTTGAAAACAGAAGGGCAAAACTGCGCGAAAACCTGATTATATCCAAAAACTACATCGCTTATTTGCCAGACCTGTTTAAAATATTTAATTAAGTCAATTTACAATTGCAAGATGATGAGTTGAATTTAATTAAAACAAAAAACGTCATAGCTGCTTTTTTGGGAAAACTTCTTCTGGAAAACGAAATCTAGGTAGAAGTGAATATAGCCACTTTCCCGCATTATCAGCAATCTCTGCAAAATAGGAAGATTTACGTACTTACTGCCGACACTTCTGGTGATTTTACGGAGCGATTCCAGGATAATTTAAATATCAATGTATCGAGTTGGGTTTTAGGTCCTTTCGCAAATGCAGATACAGCAGATTCACCAAATTTTGAAGAGGGACTCGTAGAACTCACAATTAACGAAGAAGTAAATATAAAATTCAGAAATACATACCAAGAATTCGGGTTGCAAAAATCAATACATCTCTCTACTCTGAATTGTGGGTAAGAGTATTGTGGAAATTTTCTTCATCATAAACGTATGTTTAGTGCAGTAGATAATTTAGTGTCTTAAAAAAAGGAACAGAATGCATCACTGAGCATGGCGATTTGCGAGTAATGTTAACGAAATTGGAACCTGATATCAATAAATTGTTAAAACTCAACCATATCATTAATGTTTTTATTTTTTTTTGATTTTATGTTTATTTTTAAATTTTTAATAAATAATTCTTTATTACACTTGATGGTATTTTTAATTATAATAATTTTTTATTTGTTGCTCTTAATAGATAGATAGACAAATAAAAATAAATAATAGTATAGATAATATGCAACAATATTTTAATATTTGGTATTTTATGGAAGAAGGAAACTTTTGTTCTTATAATGGGGATGGTGGTTCAGAAAAGGTTGTGAAGCTCGGTGCTAGACTCTTTATAATCTTTAAATAAAGACAAATGCACATATTTATTATAAACTAAAATATTGCCACTACCAAATACTGATACCCCATTTGTGAATCTAAAGGCGTTAGATCTAGAGATTGAGCAGGCAACTCAATTGTAAGAATGTTCTAGAAGCATGAAAATAAATGCTCAAAATCGGCACCTCCTTCTTGCTACCACTACAACATCCTGTTATAAAACTCTTCTCCTCCCCGTTCAAATGTTTCCGCAAAAATTATCCTATATTATTCCATAATTCTCTACTTCAAAACCTGTAAGTCATCAGGCTGCGTAACGTATACCTTAGATTTTAAGTGCCTCATAAAAAATCAAAAATCAAATCAGGGCGTTAGATCTGGAGATCGAGCCGGTCACTCTATTGTACCCCATCGTCCAATCGATCTATTGGGATACTGTATATTCAGATAAACTTTTACTACACCATAACAATATGGAGGAGCACCATCCTGTTAAAAAATCACTTCCGAATCTCGGAATTCATAATGATTTTCCTCTAGAATCTCTAAAATTAGCTGTTTAATAGCATTCTACAATAGATCCAAATATACCTGCTCAGTTAAATTTCAATTAAAAAAAATTGGTACAAATATGTAGTTTCTCAAGATCCTTATCAATACGTTAACATTTCCTGGAAATTGTGTATGGTTCTCAGGAAAGATATGAGGATTTGATTCACGCCAGTACCTTACATTCTGAGTATTCACATTGGCACTCAGATAAAAGAAGGATTAATCGCTAAAACATATTGTTTTTGATTATTCAGGTTCTTGGACTATTCTTCCAAATATCACTTCACAAAATTCAAGTCTGCGATCGGGATCATCTTCTGCCAGCTGGTTTCTGCCATTTGACATTTATAAGGGTAAAATTTTTGTTTTTTTTTCACAACGTCTGCAGTTTGAGATGTTGTAGGATTGTTTCAGCAAAAATATCTGGTCTTTTTGTATCATAAATACCACCTGTTACCTGAAACTTCTGCATTAACTATGGGGACTTAGCTCATGGGAATATTACTAGGGGCTTTAGACGGGTACTGTATAACAGCTCGAAGGTGAATTTTATCCTTTTATCAGAAATGGTCACAATTTGTTTAAACTGGAAGAGATTTATCACTAAACCCCAAATCACTTTCTAAACTTCTCGACATCCGTTTCACTAACCATATTAATATTATCAGGAGATGATTTAATCTGATTAAATCATCGCAAAAGGCGCGTCGAGAAGTTAAAAAAGTGACTTGGTGTTTATGGTAAATCTCTTCGAGTTTATTGTTTCACACCGTCGGCTCCAACAAAAGAATTAATCAACTATTTATTTAATTCTCTTGATCGGCACAAAAAAATAAGAATATGCACGCGTCTGAAACTTCGCAACGCATCATCTAACGAATCATATTTGATAAATGACATAGTCATTTAGTCATTCTTACGCCATCTCTGCATCAGACCGAAAACTTTTCAAATAATCCTGATATGTTAGTTTTATATTATACTTTAGGTAAGTTAAATAGTATATTTTTCTCGTTGTAATATAAAGGCAGTTACTAGGTATTATAGGATAAATAAAACAATTTCAACTGTCTTTAATGACATTAGTAGATCATGTATCCAATTATCGATTAGATTTATGTCCGCAAGGTTTTATATAAAGTTTGCAAACAGAAGCTCGCAAAATACTGTAACGAGATAATTCCTGTCCGACCATACATCGCGAACACACAATATATTTCGAGGGCCTAGAGCGGGGCTTCAGGTATAATCGTATTATCGTTCAGTGGGATCCGGAGGTTATTCTCTTTATAATCCTTTAAATAGAAACTAATGGGCTTCCTTTCGACCCAGCTCTTTCTAATTTGACCCGATAAATAAAATGCAGATATCGTGGTTGAGGCTTATTAACCTCGGAAAATTTACGAGCGTTTTTACAGGAATTTGCCGCATCGGTTTTTTGGCCTATCCTTGGATTAAAGGTTAGCTAGGTGACAGACTTTACAGAATTAGTCTTTTTGGGTACTTCAAAGGATTTTTTCTCGGAAAAGTTTGTTTTAATGATTAATAATAATAATTTTATTGTACGAGGTGCATTTTTTGCTTGTTTTTTTCAGTCATATTATTTGGAATGTTTTCGGCATTTTATAAAGGGTTATTCAATAAGAGATTCAAGTTTTAAAATTAGGCACAATAATAACTAATCTAAATGATAATACAGTATTCTAATTTTAACTTGAAGAATAAAGAATGTCATCACATTTTGAAAATAATGCCGTTCGTACATCCCGTCAGCTTCGGTTGGTGGAATGCATTCTGGAGACCCAATTACCCATTACTCATTACATTTTTCACACATATGGCATGGTGTATTTTCAACAGTAGCTTTTCAACAGTAGCAGTTTCATTTAAAGTCAAAAATTGTTTGAAGCTTATTTTTGCAAACTAGAGATACGTTCCAGAGACACAACAGGATAGCACATTACAATGGCGTTCACTGTTAACAGTAGCATGATTTCAATTATCGCCTTCAAAAAATAAGGTCGTATCACTCCTTCAGTCCAAAACCCCTCCTAACAGTAATTTCCAATTTTTATGCGCTGTTGGATATTGAATCTTTCCATGGTGTATTGACACAAGTGAACATCATTGTCTTGAATTGAATGGAATCTTCTGATAACCTCTAATATATCCGTACGCTCCCTGTACACTGTGGCATCCTTATTCAATAAATGCAATAGAGCAAACATTTGCGTCCATTTATTTCTGACCTTCTGTTTAGTTTAGTTTTGGTTTATTCGACTTTGCCAAAAATGAACAAAATCAACATTGTCGCGCTCACCATTTCCATATGAGCGAGTTGCATTTTCACCAATTTTTGCTTTTCCAGTTCTAGCATTAGAGTCACCCATCAGGATTTTGTATCTGCACTTCTCGTCATCTAGAAACTGGGCTACATCATTCCTCAATTTCCTTATTTCCATAGCTTATAGTTGGTCTAAAAGTTTGGACGATTTAAGGTTCAAACTTTTGGTTGATAAAGAATTTAATTCCATCACATCGTCCATTTTCCGTACCTCGAGTGTAAAGCGTTTCCAGTTGCACCCAGTTTGATTACCTCTCCGCTCTTTCTTTGTGTTTTACTTAGCCCTATGATATCCCATTTTATGTTGTCAAGTTCGATCAACAGTTCTCGTAGTCGGGCATGTCTGAAAAGTCGTAGTCGGGCATGTATTAAAATTTGTCATGTCCAATGGCAGCCTGATTTAACTCGGTGGTTCTTAGCATTTTCTACCTTGGAACAAGTCTCGCTGCCATATGTAGTTACCCCTTCACCTTCAGGGAATGAGAGCCATGTTTAAAATGGTAAAACCATGTTGAAGGTTTGGACCGTAATCTGCAACGCTGGTCCAGTGCGGGTTGATAGATTTTGGATCATGCTAGTCCCTACTATGAGTTGTCATTACAAACGCTAAAGTAAACGCTCCAGATAGCATAGCTCAAAGCTTCATTGACCTACTCAAGCCTCCTTACCACGTTAAGATCTGATCCACAAAGAGGGTAAAATCATAAAAGTTTAACTTTTGAACTGAGAAACATAAAACAACCAAAAATTGATATACATAAATTAAAGCATAAACAATGTTTTATTTAGTAGGTAGTGATATAAATGTCAAAGATGGAGTCAATGTGGCCGCCATTTTGATAATTGTTTTTAAAGGGCAACTGTGCGGTAGTAATAACTCATTTTAAAGCTGTTTCAAATATCTATTCAAACGTTGTTTTTATTTTTTTATATGTCATTTGATCAAATTTTTTAAACAGGGTCTCTCTGTAAAAGATAAATACTTTCTTTTTTGATAGAAATCGCACAGAAAGTCAATCAAAATATTTTAAGCTTGCATTTAGAAATAAAATACTAATTTAATAAAAAACAATAAGTTTTATTTCAAACTAACAAAATGATGAAACTAAAATGTAATAGCAGATGAATTTCAAGAATGTTCTAAAAATATTAAAATAAATGCTCAAAATGGGCACCTCCTTCTTGCTGACACTACAATATCCTGTTATAAAACTCCTCTCTTGAAATGTTTCCGCAAAAATTAGCCTATGTTCCATAATTCTTTACTTTAAAACGTGTATGTTATCGGGTTGCGTAACGTATACCTTAGATTTTACGTAAAATAAGAAGAAATCTAAGGGCGTTAGATCTGGAGATTTAGCAGGCCACTCTAGTGTACCCCGTCGTCCAATCGATCTATTGGGATACTATTCATTCAGATAATCTCTTACTATACCATAACAATGTGGAGGAGCACCATCATGTTGAAAAGTTACTTCCAAATCTCGAAATTCATAACGATTTTTCTCTAGAATCTCTAAAATTACCGGTTTAATAGCATTCTGCAATATGTCCAAATATATCTCCCCATTTAAATTTCGATTTAAAAAATAGGTCCAAATATGTAGTTTCCCAAGATTCCTGTCCACACATTGACTTTTCCCGGAAATTGTGTATTGTTCTCATGAAAGAAATGGGAATTTGAGTGACTCCAGTACCTTACATTCTGAGTATTCACATCGGCATTCAGATAAAAGAAAGATTCATCGCTAGTACAAATTGTTTTTGAATATTCAGGTTCTTGGGCTATTCTTTCAGACATCACTTCACAAAATTCAAGTCTGCGATCAGGATCATCTTCTGTGAGCTGGTGAGTCATTTGTAAGGGTGATTTTTTTCCACAACGACTGCAGTTTGAAATGTTGATTGTGTAGGATTCACAACTGTTTCAGCAGCAATATATATTTTTTAGTTGTCTGAAATTCCTAGGCGACCATTTCTTTTTGTATCATGAAAACTACCCGTTGCATGAAACTTCTGCATTAGCTATGTGGACTTAGCCCCATATGGACTTAGCTTCATGCGGACATTATTAGAGACTTTAGACAGGCACTGTATAACCGCTCAAAGTTCAATTTTATCCATTAATCAGAAATGGTCACAATTTGTTTAAACTGGGAGAGATTTACTACTAAACACCAAATCACTTGTTTAAACTTCTCGACACCCGTTTCGCGCACCATGTTAACATTATCAGGAGATGATTTAATCTGATTACCGCAAAAAGCACGTGAAGAAGTTAAAGTAAGTGATTTGGTGTTTAATGGAACATCTCTTCGTGTTTAGTGTTTCACACTGAAGGTTCCATTAGACGAATTCATCAACAATTTGTTGTTCCCCTGATCGTCACAAAAAAAAGTATGCACGTATCTGAAACTTCGCAGCATGCCATCTAACGAATCATATTTGATAAATAACATAATCATTTAGTCATGCTTGCGTCACCTCTGCATCAGGCCGAAACCTTTTCATTATTTGAAATATTAATTACATATTATACTTTTGGTAAGAATTGTTCAATGTTTATTTCTGCAAAGCAGAAATTTAACGTAACTCCATCAAAAAATCGCATGATTTTCGTAACCAGTTGATATTACCATTTCGCGAAATAACGTTTCCAAGAAACATTGCTTGCAGTAAATCGATTATCTAGCGAAATCTACGGCAAGTCACACCGTATTGTTGAAAGAAAACATCGGTTAGATCCGCTTTATCAATTCAGGCCAAATATATTCTGGTTAGCATATTCTTTTGGCGTTCACCATTAAGTATAACATGATTTCCATCATCGCCTTAAAAAAATAAGGTGGTATCAATCCATCAGCCCACAAACCGCACCAAACTCTTCAAAACTAGAAGTGCGGAAATGATTATTTTTTCCCAAAGTAGAGGTCGCCGTTCAACTTCCAATTTCTTCTTTTCCTTTCCAACTTCCATCTTTCCATGGTGATTTGAACACAATATACTGAACATCAGAATAAGAACAACATTTACATTTCAAATAGTGTTGCTACTATTACGTTTCAAAATTCTGACGCCATGTTCCGTAAAAATATTGGCTATGACCAGGTCTCCCTGCAGAAACCCTAGTTATTCTGAAAAACAAACATCACATATCAACGGATATTCTTAGTTTTATTCAACATTGCATGTCGAATACATACTTCGTCTTCAAAAATAAATTCTTTAAACATATGTAGATGAAACCTTCGTCATAAAACTACATGGAATACAATTTTAAAATCTTTTTCTTTTGCATTTGAACAGTATACATCCCCAGGTCAAATTTATAATCGAGACTGAAAACACCTCTGCCCTCCCTTTTCTTGACGTTTTAATATCAAAAAGACCAAACCAAAGCTTGTCCTATTCAGTATATCGTAAATCTACCTAAACAAACCGTTATCTAAATCCAATTCAAATCATCATTCATCCGAACTAAATTCGGTGGTCAAAACTTTAGTCACGAGATATCTAAGATTGTCGGACAAAGCACATAGGCAAACAGAACTTAATTCCCTAGAAACGAATCTAATTGAAAATGGCTATGACAGGCATCAAATAAAAATACATATTGATATAGTTTAGGCAACAAGTCATATCCCCCAATCCACAAGAGAATTGTCCCAAAACCCCAAAGTTCTTCTGTCATACATTAAGGGAGTTACCGATAAAATTTGCCACGTATTTAGATTCCGTAATATCGAAACGATATCTACAAGAAAAATAAATATATCCAATTTCCTTGGGTCAGAAAAAGATAATATTCCACAAGAGTCACATCGTGTCTATGAAATTCATTTTTCTGGCTGTTCCCAATATATATCGGCCAAATCAACAGTCGTATATAATATCGCATATACGAGCATTCTCTCGTCGCCCGAAAATCGGATCTCTCCTTAACTCTAGCAGAACATCATATCCAAACAAACCAAAATAGATTTCGACAACACCAAAATAATCGCACCTATATATTCCTCCAAACCCCACATAATTCGTGGAGTAACTGAGATCGCAAAACGCCTTGACTGCCTGTGAACACAGTACATGTATTAAATTTAAAGCTCCTTATTTACGGTTCCGTTAAAAATTGTGACCACTTCTTGTATTCGCGGCTGATTTTTTTTGATTCGCAAATCCAAAGCTAATGATACATATTGTATTTTTAGAATAATATGTATTTATTTGCCAGTTACCTTTCAAAAGTATTAAAATATTTATAAACGCAAATTTTAAGGAACCTGGTGATGAACATACGGATGAAGAATTTCGAGCATCGGAGAGTAGGTTCAATAAGTTCAAGGTGCGACAATCACTGTATAATATCAACATTGTTGGAGAAGCTGCATCTGCAGATACTTTAGCAGCAGCAACATATCTAGAAGAAGTTAACTGCTGATGGTGGATACAAATTTGAGCAACTCTTTAATGCAATCGAAACTGCCCTGTTTTGGAAAAAAATGCCAAACAGAAGTTTTATATCCAAAAGTGAAGTCCACCTCTAGTTTTAAGGTAGCAAAAGAGAGAGTAAGCCACTTATGCTTTACAGATCGTTAAATCTTTTGGCGTTACAACAAGAAAGCTTGGGTTAATTTTGAGTGACTTGAGTAATTTTCTGTGACTTCCTCCGGAATTGTTTTGTTCCCGAAGTTGAAACATTTATAAAAAAATAATTTAGATTTCAAGGCAGCTTTAGTTTTGGCCAATGCTCCAGGTTACCCTCATAAGCTTGAAACTATGCACATACACAAACTGAAGAATAACAGGACATCCGGTGAAGATGGTATCCGCGGAACTATTGAAGGAACCGGATTAAACTCACTGCAGAAACTCACGAACATCTGGCAAATAGACAAATTACCAGATGAATGGAAATATGCTCTTATCCACCCACTGCACAAGAAAGGAGACAAAACATATGTGAACAACTACAGAGTAATCTCCCTACTACAAGTCACCTAAAATCTTCTCAGCATGCCTTCTCCAGAGAACATAAGAACAACTAAAACACAAAATTGGTGAGTACCAGAAAGTCGTTCACCCTGGTCTATCATGCACTGAAGAAATATTTAACTCAACATCATCAGGAGATTAAATCATCTCCTGATGATGCTAACATGGTTAGCGAAACGTGCGTCGGGCAGTGGAAAGAAGTATTTTGGTGTTTAGTGGTAAATCTCTTCAAGTTTAGTTAAAAACAATACTAAAATTCAAAACTATTAGGAACGTCTCAATCATCTGCACGTTCGAAGACTTCAAGAAGGCATACGACTGCATCGACCGAAAATATCTGTTCAACATCCTAGAAGAACAAGGACTCGACCCCAAATCACCACGATTGATCAAGCAGACACTGACCGGCACAAACTCTAAAGTGAAATTTACGGTATAAATTTCCGAACCCTTCCTGATTGAAACCGGAGTACGCCAAAGAGATTTTTTATCCCCACTCCTCTTTAACCTGGTCTTGGACAAAGTCATAAAGGAATGGGAAAAAGAATTGAAAAATCAAAGACATTAGAAACCAGTACGGCTTAAATGACCCAAGAACAACATAGAAATCTCATGCCTAGCCTTCGCAGACAACCTAGCCATATTCGCAGGCAATGAAACAAGGACAACCAAACAGATAGAAGTCATCAAGGAATGTGCAGAGAAAGTCCGCCTACAAGTCTTCTTTCAAAAAACCGAATTCTTTTGCGCAAAATTAGATGTTCAAAATTTTAACACCAAATACGGCAAGACAAATTGGGTCACACACTTCAAATACCTGGGCGAGATCCTCGAACCCACATGAGGAGAAAAGATAGCATAGAAGACTCGATTACAGAAGATGGACGGCAAGACACACAATATCTCCAATAAGAAATGCATATCCACATACACAAAAATAAGACACTACAACACAGTAATCAAACCGGAGGTACTATATGCAAGCGAAACACTTACACTTCATACAACAAGCGGCATAGAAAAGATTCTAAAAGAAGAACGAATAATTTGAGGAAAATTCTCGGCCCAAAACTAACAGAAGAAGGATATCGACTACATTCCATGAAGACCACAGAGAGAATGTCGAACGTAGCGGCGGACATAAGAAAAAAAAGGTTAAAATTCTATGGACATATCAGTAGACTTCCACGGGTAAGACTGACCAATAGAATTCTTACATAAATCTTCATCTTGCGATTCAAGCAATTTGTAAATGTCATTTCATTATATCTCCTCAAAACCATCTCGTCCTATGCCATTTGCAACTTGAGTAATTTTTTCAGTTAATATTTTAATTTGTACGGATTCTTCATCATTACCGACAGTTAGATCAGACCACAGTTTTTTCCAGCTTAATTTCAATGTGTATGGCTTCAGCTCTTGCAACGATTCTTTTATTAGTATTAGTATTATATAGAATTAGTATTCATATCAGGTATTCATTCATCCATAGTATTCATATCTCATTCCATAGTGTCCAATATGCTTTCAAAGGTTTGTCTAATATAATAGAGCTTAAAAGCCTTGATTCATAGGTTGGAGTAAGGCCGTCGTGTTAGGAGGCAAAAATATCACCTGCCTTGAAATCATTATTTTTTTTTCAAGTTTCAACTTCAGAGAGTAAACAATCCCGGAACCAATCAAAGAAAATTAGACTTATAATCCAGGCTTTCTTGTTTGAACGCCAAAACACTGATAGTTTGTCAATGTTTTAAAATTTCAAAGAAGGGAGATTTAACGATCTGTGAAGTATACGTAGCTTAATTAAACAATATTAACAATTACCAATACAACAATTAAACAATATTATAAATACTTTGACACTGTTTGTTTTGAAAGGTAACTGCTGAATAAATACATATTATTCTTTAAATATAATATATCATTAGATCCGCGAATAAAAAAATTTTCTGCCGCGAATACAAGAAGTGGTCACAATGTTTTAATCCGCGAATAACAAAATCGTGAATAAGGAGCTTTGACTGTAACACATGTACTGTGTTCACCACATAAAAACCATTTTGCCTAAACGATGGAAAATTCGAACGAGAAATTATTAGTGATTTTAACGTAAAAGAGATCGAAACATAATGAAATCATGTTATTTCGGGTAAAGTTACTGAAATATTTCGCATATCTTTGCGTTTAACAGTATAATAAAGTTGGTTAATTAAATTATTAGAAAGCATTTGCGGGTAGAATTGAATTAGTTCCAAATTTATGTACATATATTTCAGCGGATTTTACGCTCCTGTTTCTGCGTCTGAACCAAATATTGTTCAAAGGAAAAGGTATCTGAGAGGAAATGAAATAAAACATGTTATATATTTATTCCTTTTATCAATATAATCCCAAAAATGGTCCGCAAACCCGATAGGCTGCAATTTTAGAAGAAACGCTTTTCTCACATTGCCTGTCTTATTACGAAAAGTTTTGTAATTGCGAAAAGTTGCACGGATTGAAATCAGGTGAATACGAGGTATAGGATAGGATACCAAGAGCTCTTTTATCAGCTTGGCGCACTCAAAACGACCATTTCGGTGAATTTCAGCTATTTTTCAGTTCGAACTGTTGTTGATCAACCTTGCTACAGGTCGTATCCATTTATCTTTAATCCAATCTTGTAAACCACCTAAAAGTGTTCTTGTAACATACTGATTCACTATCACAAACAGTTTAACTTTTAAAAACTTTCTGAGTTACTTTTACCCAACGAAACAAAAATTATTATATTGTATTAACCTACGCGCAAAAGACACACAAAAGGTCTTGAAAGAGAAAAAATGCAGCATTATAAAAAATATATTTTATTGGATTAGTTTTATAATTTTTGTGTAAACAATGATGGTATTTTGTATAAATAAAAAAAAACGAAATTTCACTAACATTTGATACAAAAAAAAGAGCAAGTTCATCACGGTGATCCAAACACTGTAACTATGCGAGGCATGGACCGAACAAAAATATAAGAATAATTTTTATTACAAATCATAAAAAAAACTAAATAGTGTAATTCTCTAAAACTGTTTAGTTTATATATTTACCGAAGCTTAGTACTTTGTGGCATGGTCCTACTTCTTAATTACTTATTGGCATCTTCTTGGTATAGAATTGAGATGTCGGCATGCTTCTACAGGTAATGAAAACCAAGCTGTTTAAATTTCTTGCCACAATGTCTTCTTTTTTGCTTTTTTTTAACAAGAAGGTCTCGTTTTAAGGGAACTGTGAAGGCCACCCTAACACTTATGTTTATACGTTTCCTCTTCTGGTATGTTTAGGATCATTGTCGTGTTGTGAAAGAGCCACAGTAAAAACATATTTTCTTCAGCGTGAGATAGCATAATTGTATTTAAGATTGCTAATGTTTCCACGCCATTACGTACCACACCACAAGTGTATTGTGTATTGTACGTGGCTTGTATTCTCAGATACAATTTACCAGCAGAAACAAATAAAGTAATTTTGGTTTCAACGCTATTTTAACCGGTGCTTTATATTCTGTTTACTTAAAAATGGAACTTTTTTGGCTACTCTACCATATAGGTTCTTCTATTGTAAACATCGTCTTTCGAAGCAACGATCCTTCTAAGCCTCGCCGACAATACGATACGTTTTTTCGGGTTATTTTTGAGTCGCATAAGATTATTTCAAAACTTTAGCAATTATTGTCGTGATCGTTTGATTGCATTCGTAATAAATCCATAAGATTATTTAGCAGTATACTGTCTAACGCGCATATGTACAAACTTAAATATAGTGGGGAAAGAATTATCCAAATTGGCCCTCTATAACGTGTATAAAATTAGTACACTCCCATTTGTTAACCACTGAAGAACGAACCATTAGAAGGAAATAAATTATTTAAGAAAAACTCCACCTGTGAGTCTCTGAGTGAACTGAGTAGCTTAGTGACCTGCTCGGGTATAGGAAGAGGGATCCCCAGATCGGGCTAGCACCCTACCTGGGGGAAAATCAAGAACGCTCGCAGAACTGAAGCCCTGCCTCGGAATAGGATAGATTTAACTTTAACGATACAAGCTAGAAACAGGTTAAGAGAATGGAAGGGGAAGGATGTATGAAGTTGAAAAAGAAATAAAAGAACATAAAATAGACATATGATCTTTACAGAAAACCAAGAAGAAGGGAAAAAGACAGATAATACTGGGAGAATTTAATCTGATTTACAGTGGTGTGACAAAGGATCGACCAGCTAAAAAAAGGAGTACTCCTAATGATAAGAAAGAAATATACAACCTAATTAGTGTCAGTATAAGTATCAGTATAAAATGGTGAAAATAATAATGTTCAAAATAACAACTGAAAAATAAATGTGATAGGAATATATGCACCTGAGAACAGTAAACCATTCAAAGACAGAGACAAATTCTACGAGAAACTTCAGAAAGTGATACCGATAGAAGACAAAATACCCATTGGAAAAGCTATGATAATAACGGAAGAATATAAGGCGATGGTCGAAAGCGAGGTAATGCCTGGAGTGAAATAAAAATTTAATGGAAATGTAAAAAATGGTAACGGGAAATTGATGATAAACTTTTGTGCCACATATAAATAAATTAAGAATAAATAGTACGTTATTTAATCATAAAGAACAATTAAATATACATTTGAGCATTTTAGGGGTATCAGATCAATGATAGATTACGTTCTAACAAACAGGGAAATACACCGACAACATATATATTACATGTGAGAAATCTAACGTCAGTTGGTGATGTGTAAACTAAAATAGAATATAAAACACCAAGCTACATTAAAAGAGGAAAATTGAAACAAAACTATGAATAGAAAGTATACTGGAAGAATCAACGAAAGACGAGAAAATTACGATAAACGGAATAAATGACAACGATAGCATAGACCAGGGATGGTGGACTATTATCGATCTACGTGCCATTTTTTCTAAAGAAATGTTTAATGAGGCCATGGCATGCAGTCAAACAGTCTTGACTTAGTGTTTAATAGGAAAAAAAAATAAAACTAAATGTTATCAACTTAAAACCCTTTATTTGCAATCAGATATATACATTTTGTTTTGCAATAGTAACATTAATAGTTTTACGTTTATTTAAATGAAAGAAAAAAATAGTGCGATTTCTGCTGTTGTAAATTAGATGTCAAATAGCTTATGTTCATATTTTGTTACTTTTACCAGAATGCGAGCTGAACTGGAGTCATCTGGCAAACGGGTTTTGAGCGAGTTTTTAATGTTATTCATTTCTGAAAATAATGACTCAGGCATAGGTGGATGAAAAAATTGTTAAGATAGCAAAAGCCAGCTTCTTCAGATAGCTAAATGTGCCTGGAATTGAATTCCACTTTTCCATAATATTGGTATTGTCATTTTTACTCATATTGCCTAATAGTCTTTCTATTTCAGTTAATTCCAACTCTTTCCTTATTTCGATAAATTTTTGAATCCATATTGAACTAGACTGAAAGTCAATCACCTGCATTTAAATATCTTCAATTTCCAACCAATCAAATTTGAACAAGTTCAGTTTATCAAGTGAACTCACATCAGGATACATAATAAACTGAGTGTTGAATAACTTGAGTGTTTCCGATAATTCTTTGAACTGAGAAAATCTTGATGAAAATTCTTTGATTAAAGAATTAATTACCGAATTAAACTTAAAAAATCAAACTAAACAGAAAAACAGTAGTTTTTGGTAACAATATCGTTACTGAAAACTTGCAGTTTAGCTTCAAAAGCACGAATGAGATCTATCATAACAATAATTGTTTTATTTGCGCCTTGAAGCTGTACGTTCAACTCATTGAAATATTCTGCACATGTCTGTAAAAACCATTAATCTTAAAAACCACATAACATCCATCAATTGTGAGTATTATTCAATTTTTTCCTCATTTTGTAAAAATAGTCTGATTTCCTCCAAACAATTAACACATTTTTAAAATACATTACTGCGGCTCAATCAGCTAACATTATTGTCCATCAGTAAACCGAATTCACTTCATCGAGTTCATCTTCACCGAGTTTACTTTATCGAACTAAACATCAAACTTTCGCTTATTTAAAGCCTGCTGCGATATGAGGTTCACTATTTTTGTGATTACGGCCATTATATCATCAAAGGAGGCGAAACCACCCTTAGCACGCAAGGCTTATTGATTAATGATGCAGTGGACATTAAGAATCGAATGTCCTACTTGTGTTTGAAATAAACTGATAATACAATTTTTTTGCCCGCCATACTTGGAGCAACATCAGTTGTTACCGAAGCAATTTTGTTTAAATCAGTTTCTTTTTTCAGAAAGTGAATTTTTAACAGCCCTTAGCAGTTGTTGGCAATGATGTTATCGCAATTAATTATTCCTTGATGCCGTTTACTATACAATATTGAGCAAAAACAGCTAAAAGAATAGATTTAGTTACATCAGTACTTTCATCAAGACATAGCGATGTAAAAGTTGCGGACTTACATTTCATACTTCTTTTACATTTTCCCTCAGTTTTAGGATTCTATCTTTTATTGTGTTTCTAGATCTTTGATGAGCTGAAATATATTATATTTATTTTCAAAATCATCAAAAAGTGAATAGGCGTATGCTAACAAGACTTGCTTCAAAAACTCTCCCTCATTAAAAGATTTACCATGCTATGCAGTGATATTTGCAGCCGAAAAACTTGCAGCATCTGTATGACAATCCTTACTAACATATTTAATCATAGACGTTG
Source organism: Cosmopolites sordidus (assembly GCA_031761425.1). NCBI lineage: Eukaryota > Metazoa > Arthropoda > Insecta > Coleoptera > Curculionidae > Cosmopolites > Cosmopolites sordidus. The sequence goes on along the minus strand of JARFXV010001480.1, from coordinate 658,136 downwards.
ACTTTTTATTTATTTCTTTAATTGACCATGTAATAAATTCCTTTTACTCTGATTCCCTTTTTTGATAAAGATATTTGTGATTTGTTTATACAAAACGATGTTCTACATACCATTGTTCCAGAACATAAAACATACACCGCTTTACTAACCATGCCATATTTGTAAGTCCACCAAGTTTGAAATTTTCTATTTCACATATTTTGCACTTTTTGTTTTTTTGCCAAACTATTCATGTTGAATAATACTTAGAATAAAAAAAATGTAGTCAAAAAAATAAACTGTTTCGATGAGGTAACTAAATTCCTTAATTAATGCCGTGCCCAAATTATTTTGTCGCGTGCCATCAATAACACAGCATAGACGGTAGTTGGGAGAAAATAAAACAAGATATTTTAGAAACTGCTTATGAGACACTAGGTTCTAAAACAATCGATAAAAATAGGAAATGGAAAATGAAAACGCCATAGTTTACGGAGGATATTAAACAGAAATGCCGTCACAAAAAAATGTAAATTCAATTCAATGTAGGTCAATCAGGATAGATGAAGCTTATAAAAAATATAAGAGAATTAGAACAGAAACCTATGAACTAGTAAAAAAAAACATTAAGGGAAGGTTACACAAAAAAGTTAGAATCAGACTTAAATGGTCAGCAAAAACAGGTGTGGAGATTCATAAGACATCAAAGAAGTGAGATGAAAGTACTGATAGAGTATACACATGTAAACAAAGAAACATGGGTACAATATATTATGCAATTATATAAAAGAAGACAGAGTACTAGAAGGCCACGGGAACTAGATATAACAAATGAAGAAACAACTATAACGGAAGAAAATCTGATAAAAGCTCTAGGAAAACTTAAAAAACGTAAATACACAGGTAAAGGCGAGCTGGTGAATGAGCTATTGAAATATGGAGAATACACTCTGGTTGAGCAGCAATCATACAAAGAATCATAATATCGAATAGAATCTCGGACAAATGGAGAACGGCGATACATATATTAATGGCGATACATGTACAAGAAATGAGAAAAGGAAGATCCCAATAACTATAGCGGAATAAATTTGCTAAACTGTATATTGAAATTGACAACAAAGATAATAAAAACAAAATTAACGAAAAAATTGAAATGAAAGAAGAGCAACAGGAGCAACAGCAAGATTAGCAGAGCAGGGATTAGCAACAAAAAGGGGATATAGTAACCAAGGTATGGCAACTAAGAGCTGAAAATCGTATGCTACGCTGACAGTGATTATATATGTAATAGCCTTAATAATAGCAGAAACACAGAACGACATGCAAAGGCTGATATGCAAATTTTATATTACAGCAAAATAATATAATATGTCAATCTCGACCGAAAAATACAAAACAGTAATTATAGAAAAGGAACCCATTAGGTGCAAGTTGATGTAATTGATGCGATCCTCACGATAAAGGTGTTAGCGATAAAAATTATTTCAGTATGTGCATTTAAATTCGATTTAAAAGAAAAATCGTATTTTGTAAGCAAATATCATGATATACAACCAGTTTAGAAATATATCAAGAATTTTTCAACGTGCCAGGCTTGCAAAGACCCAAATGATTACATTTTGAACATTTAATTTAATAAAACAATTAATCATGTGTTTCTTAATGTGATGTGAATCATTTAAAACGTTTTATGGTTTGAAAAATTAGTGCTAGTAACTTCAAATTTAATGTTAAATGACATTAATGTGCAGATTTTCCTTTTTTTTGTAAAACCCTAAATGTATGCCAACACGTATGGAATCAGTGGCTATAAAAATGTTACATTTTGTTTCCAAACAGTAGTGTAAGAGGACAATGAGAATAAAAAAAACTGAATTTTAAGTTACATTATTTTAATATATAAACCTTGTACATAAAAGTTGTGGAAAAATAAAAACAAAGATATTAAAAATTGATTAGGGTAGAACTTAGAAAGCGATCCAACTTTAATATTTTAGACAAGCCTTGACTTTAGACAGTCTTTTCAGAATATTTTAATAAGTCGAAGGATCAGTTAAAGGACTCTCTTGACTGCATTACCTGAGACTTTTCGAAAGCGTGGAAAGTTTTCTAGTGTTTGTTACACTCAAGAGCTTCCGCCAACTCTACAACAAATTGTTCGCTTTTGTTAACAAAACAGTTTTTTTATTATTTTTTAATTAGGTCTGATAAAGAATACTATTTTTGCCTATATCAAACCACTAAAAAACAAATTAAAAAATCTCAAGTTTCTATATATCCGACTTTTATAGTTTCCTAGCTATATATTTCTTTTTCAATTTCACCGAGTTTCATTGGATTTTCCTTTCTTTGTTCCTCATACCATGGATTATGTCAATTTTTGCCTCTTTTACATTTTTTAGTTTATTCATATTTTTTATTATCCGTCATTAATTCGTATTACCCCCACTCAATTACCTCTAATTCCAGTTTACTTTACCATAATTTTTATATTTTCCTTGTGTAGGAATGAGTAATCTCATATTAACTAATCAAAACCAGGTCACGAAAGGGGTGCGCCAAAGAGATTCAATTTCACCGAAGTGTTCACTCTTATCTTGAAGAATATATTCAAAAGCCTATAATAAGAAAATAAAGATCTTAACATTGACAGAACTTAAATAAGTTTCGCTTAAGCTTAAAATATGTTTAAATAAGCAACCTTCGATTCGCAGATAATGTTGTCCTACTCAGGTCTCAAAGACATGCTGACCAAGCTTCCCAGAAAGTCAGAACGAGTTGGTTTGAAGGGAAATATTCAAAAAACAAAGATAATGGGCTCACTAGAGGACAATATTGCCAACAGTTTCAGAACAGTCTGTTTTTCAAATATCTATCTTCACGGCCTAACTACACTATCTTTTGAGCATACCTTATACCTACATCTAAGGTTGTGGGTTTTTCATATATATATATATATATATATATATATATATATATATATATATATATATATATATATATATATATATATATATATAAATATATATATATATATATATATATATATATATATATATATATATATATATATATATAAATATATATATATATATATATATATATATATATATATATATATATATATATACATATATATATATATATATATATATATATATATATATATATATATATATATATATATATATATATATATATATGAAAAACAGAAATCTTTCGTCCGTACTTCGACGTACCTCTGCTCGTTTCAAATCAGCCACCACCATCACGTCGAGACAAGTACCTCCCATGACCGGTTTCTTGCCTCATACCCGTCTTCAGCTGGATTCGAGTTTAATGCAAAGAGACAACCGAATATAAATGAACCGAGCAAGACCAAGTCAACTGGCCATAGTGATGGCGGGTAACAATCTCAATGCAACTCGCGCTCCATCCTAAGGCGAATGTTCGCAGCAGTCGGAACTACGCGATACATTCTTCCCACAACCTTAGATGTAGGTATAAGGTATGCTCAAAAGATAGTGTAGTTAGGCCGTGAAGATCGATATTTGAAAAACAGACTGTTCTGAAACTGTTGGCAATATTGTTCTCTAGTGAGCCCATTATCTTTGTTTTTTGAATATTTCCCTTCAAACCAACTCGTTCTGACTTTCTGGGAAGCTTGGTCAGCATGTCTTTGAGACCTGAGTAGGACAACATCATCTGCGAATCGAAGGTTGCTTATTTAATCATATTTTAAGCTTCAGCGAAACTTATTTAAGTTCTGTCAATGTTAAGATCTTTATTTTCTTATTATAGGGTTTTGAATATATTCTTCAAGATAAGAGTGAACACTTCGGTGAAATTGAAACTCTTTGGCGCACCCCTTTCGTGACCTGGTTTTGATTAGTTAATATGAGATTACTCATTCCTACACAAGGAAAATATAAAAATTATGGTAAAGTAAACTGGAATTAGAGGTAATTGAATGGGGGTAATACGAATTAATGACGGATAATAAAAAATATGAATAAACTAAAAAATGTAAAAGAGGCAAACATTGACATAATCCATGGTATGAGCAACAAAGAAAGGAAAATCCAATGAAACTCCGTGAAATTGAAAAAGAAATATATAGCTAGGAAACTATAAAAGTCGGATATATAGAAACTTGAGATTTTTTAATTTGTTTTTTAGTGGTTTGATATAGGCAAAAATAGTATTCTTTATCAGACCTATTTAAAAAATAATAAAAAAAACTGTTTTGTTAACAAAAGCGAACAATTTGTTGTAGAGTTGGCGGAAGCTCTTGAGTGTAACAAACACTAGAAAACTTTCCACGCTTTCGAAAAGTCTCAGGTAATGCAGTCAAGAGAGTCCTTCGACTTATTATAATATTCTGAAAAGACTGTCTAAAGTCAAGGCTTGTCTAAAATATTAAAGCTGGATCGCTTTCTAAGTTCTACCCTAATCAAATTTTAATATCTTTGTTTTTATTTTAAATTCTTGATATATTTCTAAACTGGTTTTATATCATGATATTCGCTTACAAAATACGATTTTTCTTTTAAATAGAATTTAAATGCACACACTGAAATAATTTTTATCGCTAACACCTTTATCGTGGGGATTGCATCAAGTACATCAACTTGCACCTAATGGGTTCGTTTGCTATCATTACTGTTTTGTATTTTTCGGTCGAGATTGACATATTATATTATTTTGCTGTAATACAAAATTTGCATATCAGCCTTTGCATGTCGTTCTTTTTATATATATATATATATATATATATATATATATATATATATATATATATTATTTCGATCAATTGTAGATTGTAGAATAGATTTACGATCAATTGTATTAATAAAATCATTTTTTTTTTAATATCTTATTAACGTTTATATATAACGTTAAATATACAAATATATGTTTAAACACATACCAGCTTTCTTGTATAAACAAAAAATTTCATATTTTAAGTAATAAAAGATATAAATTTGTACTGTTTATAGAAATAATATATTTTGCATAATTGTAATTATCCTGAGGATGGTTATACAAAATAAACTGAAACATTAATAAAATAGTAAAAAATTGACTGAAAATACTAAAAAACTATTTTTTCAAAAAAAAAATCTATATATATACACCACTGAGATATCACATAATCATGTATCATATAACGAAGAACTCGAACCTTCTAAGAACACATGGTTTGGCTTGGCTGGTTAACACATGGTATAGAGACAATGACATTGACGAAAAAGAGTATGACAAAACTAACTACATAATGGAATGAGACTTGGAAAGGGTCTTGGTTAGCGGTAATTTATCCGTAAAAAATCTAAGTAAACAAATTAGAGCAAAACACAAAAATAACGGAAATAAACGAGGTGTTAAGAATGAAGTGGGAACAGGCTGAAAATGTAGCTCATCATCAGCCCGATCGCTCAAAATACAAAAATTATAACATACCAGAGGGAAACCGCAGAAAATATAAGCAGACGACGGGAAAGACGCAAAGTAGCGGGAAAGAATGAGTTCAGGCTGCCCAAAATAGAGGCGATGGAGGAAGCTTGAAGAGGTCTTTAATCAGCAGTGGATAGGCTGGGGCTGCTTCGGATTGAGCTTCTAGAGCATTTTCATTAGTTCGACTAATTTGTTATTACCCTTTTATGTGTACGAAACTCGTTGACTACAAATATGAGAAAATGATTATGATATTGTTCAAGTATAATTCTTTAAATTCAGAGGTTCCCAACCTTTTCTGGACCACCGCCCCCTTTGCAAGATAAAAAATTTCAACGCTCCCTATAGGATAATAATTAATTAAATCAAATATTAAAATGTTGGTTGCACATTATATATACCTATCTTATTTAAATATATATCTATTAAGCATCACAAAGTAAACATTAATTAAAAATACCATCAAATGTTGTAAAGAATTATTTATTAAAAATTTAGTAATAAACACAAAATCAATAAGGGATAAAAAAAATGAGATGGTTGATGCTGGAGCAGTCTTAACAATTTGTTAATATTAGGCTTGGTTATATTTGGTTATAATTTGTTAATATTTCGTTAACATCAGTCGCATATCGCCACGCTCAGTGATACGCAGTTTGTTCCGTTTCTTAAAAAGTAAATTAAGTACTGCACTGAATCCATGCTCAGCAAAATACAATGAAAAAATGCAATTAAACATTTCTGTATTATTGCCCACCATCCACCATACTCTTGGTATTCATTTTTGAATTTTACTTTTAGTTCTTCGTTCGTTGTGAGATCTATAAGTTCCTTTTCTAAATTGGATGATTCTGCTGTAACTGCATTTGCAAAAGGATCTAATACCCAACTCGGTACATTCATGTTTAAAATATGCTGGAATCGCTCCGTAAAATCAGCATGAAGAACATCCAAATATTCGCAGTAAGTAAATCTTCCTGTTTTGTAGAAACTGCTGATAATGTGGGAAAGTGGCTGTATTCACATCTACTTAAATTTTGTTTGAACAGAAGTTTTCCCACAAAAGCAGCTATGACGCTTTTTGTTTTAATTAAATTCAACTCATCGCCTTGCAATTGTAAATTGACTTCATTAAATATTTTAGACAGATCTGTCAATCAAGCGATGTGATTTTTGGAAATAAACAGATTTTCGCGCAGTTTTTTATCTCTGTTTTCAAGAAAGTCTAATACTGAGTCAAATAGATTGAAAAAATGATTTGAGACAAATACCTTTTGAAAGCCAAAGCAATCCAAAACAATCGTTCAATGAATTGCTTCTAATCTTATTGACTGATCTAATAACGTAATGGAGCGATATATGCAGGGATTGATTCAGACATTTTGCAACCAAATGCTGACGGTGAATAACACAATGTTTGTGTTTGTTTTTGATTTTAATTGTTTGTTACTGTTTGTTTTTAATGCACTTATTACGCCCTGTCTTTGCTGGAGCAGCATGAATAGCAGCTCACAAAAAATTAAGAATAGGAATTTCTTTTATCTTGAAAAAACTTGTTGACAGTATTCAATATAGATTCTCCCTTTGTATAGGTTTCCAAATTTTTAGTAAATAATAACTCAACAATGTTTTTCTTCTTTTATAAATCGAACGTATGATTAGAATAGTGCTTCGCTGTCTGATAGAGGAATATTTATTGAAAGTTAAAATGGAATTTTTTTTTAAGTAATCGCATAATGATATTTCAACGTCTTCAGGCATTTTCTTTATTCTTCTTTGTACGGAATTATTACTCGGACGAATTTTCCTGATGATATCTGATGATGTGTTATGATGAGAAACAGTTTATTACCTCTGTAATTACCGGCAAGAATAATTTCTAGTTAATTGTGGTTCGTATTACCGTTTTTGTCATTAACAATGAAATGTTAAATGAAGCTCATAGTCTATCATCTTGTTTAGAAAAGGCAAAAAGGTTCAATATAGTTGGCTGTTTAGAATGCTCTTGTAACCTAAAAGGCTTGGTTTGCTACCCCTTTTTGCTTGAATGCTACCCCTTTTTTTAAATACTCAATCACCTTAGAGTCAAACATTTTTAATACAACATTTGCCATGGTTTCAATAAATTCACTTTTCAAGAGATTTATAGATAGTTATAAAAATAATGACTATAATAACTTAGCACTCACAAATATGGATTATTGACGAAGCACAGAAAAGTAATAAGACATTCCTAGAGCTATCCCTCCCTTTTATAGATTTAATTTCATGTACGAATTGTTTGCTATACCGATGCCCTTACTATGTCAACAAGTCATTACAAGGTCCCATATTTTTGTCGAAACATGCTTGATTATGTGATTCGTGTCTTGGCTTACCAAAGACTTACAATCTGTAATCGACAATATTAAACCAAATTAGGTATAAATATGACTTTTTAATGCATATTTACGCTATAACAATAAAATAAACATTTTAGTTAGCTAGATAAAACATTTATTCATAAAACCCATAGGTAGTTTAAAAAAATGTTATTATATTAATTTCTTTAATAGACAGTGCCTTAGCTTGACTATCTTAATGACCCCCATTTGCCTCTAGACCTGCTACCACCCTCATAGAAGACATCCAGCGCCAATTGGGGGGCTCCGTACACCGTTCAGAATATATGCGTTAGATGGTATACTGCAAAATTTTAAACGCGTGCGTTTAGTTGGTTGTTAATGGCGATCCAGTATAGCAAACATATTTTGATATTTTCCAAAAAATGGACAGCCGAATTTCGATGTTATATCAATTACTTTATTTTAGATGATTTAACCTCAATGGATATACAAAAAAAGGTAGATTCCACTTTAATGGTTTTTTTTCTTTTGTTCGGCAGTAAAATAGTGGATTGCAAAATTTAAAAGTGATGATACGCCAGATATGAATGCTCGGAACGTTCAAAAACAGCCATAATAGACAAAATCGTCACTATTCACAATGTCGTATTAAGTGATCACCAATTGAAAGTGTGCGAGTTTGTAAACATCTCGATAGCCCACTGTCCACAGAATTTTTCCCGATATGTTGTGTATTAAAAAAGCTTTACACTCGATGGCTTACGCGTTTGTTCACAGTGGGCCAAAGATCGAACGAACACTTCTCCTTATTTAGACCAATTTAAACGCTGACTTTCCTCGAGGTTTTATAACAACAGTTGAATTCAACATTAACTGCTGGAGATGAAACAGCATTCTAGACTGTGGGTGAGATCATATAAAAGCATGCCAAAGAAAACGAAAATGGTTCAATCTGCAAGAAATTCACGGCCACGGTATTCTGGGCTTTTTGTGATCTGATACTCACAAACTACTTGGCAAATGGCAGACCTACTACCGGAGAACATTAAGCCTCAATCAATCAATTAATTAAAGAGTGACATTCGGGCTAAACAGCCACCAAAATATAATACGCCTGAACACTTAGGTCTCAGATTGATACCGTGAAACTCTATGACCTTTGCCTCAACTGCTTTTATATTGCCCAACCCTGAAGAGATTGCGAACTAGACAAAGATTCGCTTCAAATAGTCAAATCGCATCATAGTGAAATTATTCAATAACTGGAACTAATCTAAATGTATTAAATATATTTTCTTTATCAAACCGAAAACTTTATGAACCATCCTCGTAGGCACTAGGTTAACTAGCAAAAAATGCTCTATATTTAAATGCAAATAAATGTATATAGTGGATACAAAAAATATTCGGGCACCCTATTTAAAAATCATTCTGGCCGTTCCAATTTTCGCATTTTTTTCCGTCCCGTATAGTTTACCGTTTTTACCTCATTTTAACTTCTTACCTAATATCTTTAATATCTAATAATGGTATGCAACCCATAATACAACAAAATAAATAGCATAATACGTAAAAGTATGGTTGGATATAAGCGAACAAGGCGCCCAAGATTATTAAATGAAAGAGACCAACGCTTTATTTTATTAGTACATAAAAACCCAAAAATTAGTGCCCCTAAGCTCAAAACATTGGTGAAAAACCATTCTCAAAAAAAGGTCAGCACCGAAACCATACGTCATTGAATAAGAAGACATGCATATCATGGACGAGTAGCTCGCAAAAAGCCTTGGTTATGTAAGAAAAATATTAAAACCCACTGGATTTTGCTAAGGAGTACGTTTTGAAACCTGAAAATGATTGGAATGACGTTATTTTCTGTAATGAGTCAAAATTCAACATTTTTGGCTCAGGTGGGCGTCAAATGGAGAATTAATGAAGAGCTCAACACAGAAAACCTTTGGCAGACTGTTAAACACGATGGCGGATCGGTAATGGTTTGGGAAATGTATATCCTCAGAGGGCGTTGGTAACTTGGTGTTTATTGACGGTATAATGGACAAAAACATTTATTTTAATATTTTAAGGCAAAATTTGAGAGCAAGTGCGGAGAACATGAATATTACAAACCCATTTAAATTTTACCGATACAATGACCCTAAATATAGTGCCAGTATAGTTCGCGAATGGTTAATATACAACTACCCAAAACATGAAACATGAAAAAACATAAAATTACTAATATAGAAATTTTAAAAAATAAGTTATTAGAGGAATTGAATAAAATCGACATAAATCATTTAAAAACATTGGCAGAACTGGTATCCATCCCAGAACCTTTAGAAAACGTGATTAAAGTCAAAGGTGATCATGCCAAATACTAATTATAAGCAAAAATTTTTATACAATTAATTTTTTTGTTGATACTAATTAATGTCCGAACATATTCATGAATCTTCATTTATAAATTGATCTTTTTTATTGACGTATGAGCTATTGAAACTGGATAGCCGTTGTTAATCGCAATTTGCGGTTAAAAACGGCAAAAATTTCAAAAAACTATATATAGAAAATGGGGAAAAGCAATAAATCAGGCGCCTACCAAATGAATTGTGGCTTGTGCAATAAATTTTATGTAGGACAAACAGATAGATCATTTAAACTCAAGCAATTTGAATTGCAGAACACAAGGGCAGCTTTCTAAATAGTAAAATGGACTCAACTCTTGTTAAAGAAAAACATACATTTAATAATGATTTTAAAATATTACATATAGAAAATAGAGGTAACAAATTAAATTTACTAGAATGTTTGAAAATAAACCTTCACAAATACAGAGACGTCCTTCTTAACGACCAAAGACACTTCAGCCATTCTCAGATGTTAAATTTGTGAAAAACAGGCTGAGTAAGTGTTCTGGGAATTCCCAGAAAAAAACATGTAAAACTACTTTTACATGTTTTTTTACTTTTTTCTTTTTTGACCAGGGTCCTGACCATATTAATCGGCCAAATCCGATGAAAGCAGCATTGAAATGCAACTCACGCCATCCCGTGGTTCGTAACAGTGTTACTGTCTGAAACTGTTCGGACCCAAATCTAGACCCTATATTCAGGTACTAGATATGCTTAAAATACATAGTGGGTAAGTGGAGAATATTAAAAATATTCAAAAAACAAGGAACAAATTTTTCCTGTGCTCCACGTTCTCAATCGTTCAGTCGCCATCAAACGCAAACAAGCATCTCCCGAGACTGGTTTCAGGCCTTAAGTCGTCATCAGTCGGGTTTCGAGTTGTACGTTCGAAAGCAACTGAAGGATTGAGCAGGGTATTGACCAAAATATTTTCCTATGCTCCACGTTTATCCTTGTTTTTTGATTTTTTTTAATATTCTCCACTTGCCCACTGTGTATTTTCATGCATATCTGGTACCTGAATATAGGGCCTGGGTTTGAGTCCAAACGGTTTCAGAAAGTAGTACTATTACGAACCACCGGATGGCGTGAGCTTTCATTTCAATGTTGTTTTCATCCGATTTGGCCGATTAATATGATCGGGACCCTGGTCATTCCTTTAGTTGCTTTCGAACGTACAACTCGAAGCCCGACTGACGACAGCTTAAGGTCTGAAACCGGTATCAGGAGGTGCTTGTTGGCGTTTGATGGCGACTGAAGGATTGAGGATTTTACGTGGAACACAGGAAAACAAGTTTCCTTGTTTTTTGAATATTTTTAAAATTAGTTAATTACTTAGTACCTACTATTTATCATAATACAATGTCATTCTTTGTCAATCATCCGAAGAAGCTACAGTGTAGCCAAACGCGTTATGTTTTAGAGACAAATAAAAGTGGAAATTAGACAATTTTGTTTAATTTATACAATTTAGTATGAATTTCCATCAAAAAAATGCCACAACCATCCTCAAATTATTTTTTATTGCATTTTTTAAAATTTTTATAAGCGCACTTATATATATTTTTGGGGTCCACTGTACATAAATTTGAAAACAGGTCAGAACAAGCCATAAATGTTTTCCGTTTATTTAACAAACCTCATTTATAACATTACGAAATGCAAAAATAAACGAATCATCTCACAAGTTTAATCCCAAATAATACGACTTCATTATGTTCCGATATATCTGACGTTTAAATCAATAATAATTTCTCGTTAGACCTTGGCAGCGCTTGGGCCAACATTTCCTTATACGCTGAACTCAGTACGTGTGTCACATTAAACTAGACTAATTTAAAAAGCTTTTACAATATAGATTTTTTACTAAAAATCCAATAAAATTAAAAATAAAATACTCTTTTAGCTATTGATATATTTCGTTTGTTGGTAAACATCGTACAGTCCATTAGGTAATACATTAAATTAAAACATGGATTTAATATAAATTCAGTACTATTAAATGATTTGTAATTGATTTGCGATTTTGAAAAGATAAGCATTGGTAACTGCATTAAATGTTATAATATTTTAAATTACGAGTGATGTATGATAAGTACTTGGCCTAATCCAGAGCTAGTATTTAAAAAGTGATATTTTTCGTAAATATAACCTTTCACAACAATATTGTCATACTGCCAAGTCTCTGCGTGGTTTAGTTTATAAATGATAGCCATTTAAATAGAACAACTTTTGTAATTTTACAATGAACAAAATTGAATATGAAATTGAGCAGTGATAAAATACTTGTCTTTGAAATAGATTTTGATGAAGATCATTCAGATCATCTGAATGAGGTTACCACTTAACAGAAATGATTGAAAAAATCAACGATATCGTAAAAAACGAGAGTGAAAGTGCGTGAGATAGCTGAGACTGTGGCATCTCAATTAAATGGGTACAGAATATTTTAACAATTAATTTGGATATGAAAAAGCTTTTCGCAAGATAAGTGCCGCGATTGCTCATAATTAGCAATAAATACACACCTATGTCAACATCAAAAGAATGTTTAGCTATGTTAAAACAAAATCGGAATGATTTTTCGCGTCAGTTCATAACTGTTGACGAAACATGGATTCATCACAGCACATCAAAGGCCAAAGAACAGTCACGAACACTCAACGTACACTTATTTTGAAGGGTACTTTTTAGAGGGGATACAAAGGATAGAAAAACTTTGGACTAAGTGTATCGAACTGAATGGTGATTTCGGTGAAAAATAAAATAAATTTTACACATAAAAATGTTTTGTCTCGTCAAGTTTTTTCTCGTCAAGATTATTCTTTTTTATGTGATGCTAAATAGTCAACCTTGACCTTCGCCTCTATCCGGATCGATCTAGAGCAGCTTCTTGCTAGTTTTTGATGTGCTGTCGTTCAGCCTTTCAGCAATAGTCCACCTCTTTTCTTGTTAGCCTATATTCACTCCTCCATGATGTTCCTTGCTACTCGGTTTTCAGGCATTCTCGCCGCATGTCCCACCCATCTGTGTACGCTGAGCCCTCACATAGTCTACAATATTCGGATCCTTCTACAATAGTTTTATTATCCACAGCTCCAAAAATTATTTTGAGTACTCTTCTTTCAAATACTGCAAGCATCTCTTCTGTTTTCTTTGTGATGGTCCACGTCTCGCAGCTCTAAGTGACTACTGTGGAATGAGTGTTATAGATCATAACTTTCGTGTTCCTTTGAATTAGTTTAGATATTAGGACAGAATACAGGGAATAAGTAACTTTGTTATTATTTTATTATTTGAAATTATATTTATTATTATACATTTATGCCACGGCAAATTTTACCATGACTTGTTATTGGATTTTTACTACTGCCTCTAAAATGTCTTTTATGACCTCGTATACTACCGCTCTTTGCACGCGGATATACGACATCGAAATATTTATTAACATCTGGAATAAAGAAGTATCAAATTCGGTTGTTTTCTCCATTATTTGAGGGACTATAAACAATTGATCCGTTGTTGAACGTACCATTCTAAACCCTGTCGCATTTTTCCTCCTGGTCGCACATTTGTTACCACCAAGTAGTGGTCCGACTCTGATGATGCTCCTCTATAGCTTTTCACGTCAAAAACATTTGAATATGATCTGATATCTATCACGACGTGATCTATTTGGTTTACTGTATGTCCATCAGGTAATATGTATGTTCCCTTATGAATGTTTTGCGGGGGAACTTCGTACTCATTACCCTAAGGCTCTTGCATACAGCTAATTGTATTGCTTTTTCCTCATTATCATTTGTGTCATCATACCTATTACTGGGGTATATTCCAATTGTTGTTCAATTTGGGCATTAAAAATATCCTTTATGTCGTTTCTGGGGGTTGTCTATCGCGCTTTCCAGCAGCGTATATAATTTTTCCTTCTTCCGGTTTATCCTCTGCTAATACATGTATAAAGAGAATTGATAAATTTCGAATTCAATTTTCCCCTCATTCTTATATAGCAGATTCTTTCACTCACTACATTCAAATTTGTGCTTCCTGACCTGTCCGCTCTAATAAATTTGATATCTACCTTTTCCCAGAGATCCTGTACCTAACAATCCCATTTCTTGGAGTGCTACTATATCCAAATTATAATTTATTAAATTACATGTTGAAAGGTATCACTTAGAGAACCAGGTTGATATAAAGTTTTACTGTTCCACATACTAAATTTCATATCCGTATCTCAATGCCGGGTCTCCAATCCAATCCGCTAACCTGGAGGACCAAGGACTACTCTTTAGGGATTACCATACCTTAGTCAATGGGTTTTGGGTTTTAGACACCGGGGATTCGCCCTTACCCTACTCCGCTAGCTGGGTCCCATAAATCTTTATCTACATTCTGCAAGGTTCAGGGCAGGCGATGAGGACGTGGAAGTAGGATTTGTTGGCGCATCTTTATTAGATTGTATACTTTATTCGGGCATGTATTGCAATCTAGACTGTTTCCGAGAGTCTACCACCTATTGAGTCCCATGAAAAAAACATATTTTACTGAATTAATTTTGTAATTTTTTTGTACGCCAAGACGGTAGACAGGTGATAAAAAAACAAAAAATTCCACTTACATTTCAAAGCAATAAAATTAATAATGGGTTGATTTGCTATGATATAGGCTATATCGGCGATAAATCTGTAGATGTCGCCGACTAGTTTAGTATCACACTCACAGACTCTTATAAAAACTGCACTGCTTGGTGAGCTGTATGCTCTAGTCTAGCGTTATATTATTCTTCTTCTATATGACTTGACAGCTCATCATTGACCTTTGTCACACTCTAAGAGTATCTAGATCTATATTTTTTGTACATGGGAGTTTATTTTACTTTATTTCTTCTCCTTTGTTAAGTTCTTTCCGCACTGTCTCCTCTGTACTTCTTTATGATATTGTTATTTAAATTTATGCACGCAGGGTCATGATATAAGAAGTATTTTACGTAAGCACTGGTAACGCTTAACTAGAAATTGATGTTGATTTTAACGCCAAAGAGGTTAGTGTATATACAAACTTGTATATGTGTGTTTAGGAGCTTAAAAAATATATTTTATCTTTTATTCAATTATTTCCGAATACCAAAAGATTCTACATACATGTGATTATAATGAAAACAAGATGATACTGAATATTATAATATAGACAACTATCAGGTGGATGTATTAAAAGTTGAATGTTTGTATAAGTTATTCATTATATACTTTGAATTTTATCACCACAAAAATTATCATTTGTTTCCATAGTTTTTTAACCTCAATACATTTTTATAACATCGCCATCCGCAGCTTCAGTGATCTTAGTCGGTGTCTTTAGAATGGTTTCAAAAAGTTGTTCTAATATAATCGCGCCATCAAAGACTTTTCTTGAAATTATTAAACAACCAGGAAGTGACTAATTACTAAATCAGAAGAATTCGGCGTTAATTAAAGCATTAAAATTAACTCTTCAGTACAAATATATGTGATATTGTAAGTAAACAATCTGATGAAAGAAATTTCTCAAATCATATTTATTGCCAGAAAAACGGCTAAATATATATATATATATATATATATATATATATATATATATATATATATATATATATATATATATATATATATATATATATATATATATGTATATATATATATATATATATATATATATATATATATATATATATATATATATATATATATATATATATATATATATATATATATATATATATATATATTAGAATCAATAAGTTCTTGGGTAGAACCGCGTTTTATATTTATAAAATCTCGACGTTTCGACGTTTCGGATTTTCAAAACAATCTAGTTGATTTACCCCGAGGCCACAATCTGCCTACTCCCCAGAGTTCACACCTAAAAAAAGGTTGAAAAAACTCGAAAAAAGGGCTCCCCTTTTTTCTAGTTGTGAACTCTGGGGAGTAGACAGATCGAGGTCTCTATAAACATCAAGCTTTATTTTACAGTAAAAAAAATGGTCGAAGTTATTGAAAAAAATATTTTAAATATTTACTTCCGGTTTAACACTACAAAAAAAATCACATTTGGAATCTGATTTGAAAATTAAAAAAACAGTAAATTTTCTATACGAAACACTGCATTTATTATTTTATTATAATTTACTTTAATGTGGAAATAAAATTCCAAAGAAACCCTTTCGTCAATCATGTGACTTCTACAGAATCCCATATCTTTAACAACTGAACCTCAGATAAGAAAATATTATGTGTTTACGTCCATATCCTCTAGAAGTACAAATATGCCGAATATGAACAAATGTCAGAACCTCACTTTTTTTCGTTGCCCGCTTCACGTGAAATGCCCCTTTTGTCAATTTCGCATCGTATTTCTTGTTATTTCGCATCTTGTTTTGATCTCATGAGTGTTTCTACCATTGTTCGATGTTAAAGCACCAAGATACGAATACCAAGTACGAGTACAGTATCCAAGATGTGAGTACGCATTGACTTACTGCCTTAGATTTCCCTGTTTGACTCCCTGTTGTTTCCCTGGTTGATGTTGGGCATGTTGTTTTGATGGTCGAAAATCATTATTCTAAATTGCTTCTCGTTTATTTCTACTTCCTAAGATGGCTTTCATCCTTTATTTTTGTAGTGACATCGGTATATTCTAAGTTAGTTATTTCAATTCCGCCAATACTGACAGAATCCCTCCTATCATCGTGAGCTCTACGCATGATATATTCACCATAATTTTGAATAGAATTGGCTATAGGCTGCATCCTTGTCTGGTTCCTTTATTGACGCAACTCATCAAATATTCAATCTTCAATTTTCATCATTCGTATAAATGACAAATAAAGCCAATCAGATGATCTGATACCACCATTTTCTGTAGAATTTACCATAATCTCATCCATTTTAAGTTGTTAAATGCCTTCCGATATTCAATGAAAGAGATGTATAAAAGACGGTTGATTTTGTTGATCGAATGATGGGACGGTGATTTTGATGGTCGAATGTTGAATATCTGTTCGCGTGGAACAGATATTAAAAAATCAGATTTTACCTGGAACGAATCCTGCCTCCTGTGTGGATATCTGCAATGATAAGTAAGATTGTTTAGTACGACCGATAGTTAGTCAAAATAAAGATATTTTTTTTTATTTTCTTTAAACTTAAAATAGTTACATAAAATAGTATTCACAATAGTATACATAGTATTCACAAGTACAAATAGTATTCACAATTTTTATATACAATACTAAAGCAAACTTTATAATTATTTATAAATTATTATTTATTTATAAAAAGTAACGAATTGATTTTATTAGTAATAATCCACTAGGTTTGACAAAAAAGATGTGGCAACAGCGCATTTACATTAACATGTAAATATTTATGAGTATATATTGTGTAAATGTATGAGCATTTTGACGCTACAAGGTAGACAATTTGTACAAAAAATATGCATTCTAGATAAGATAAATTCTGCAAGAAAAATAATTTTTTAACCTCAAATTTGGAAATGTCAAACATTGTAATCTCTCTTTTTAGTTATATCCCTATCTTTTTTTTCTTAGCTGCTTTCGCGACGTTGCCAGGCCTTTTGTCAAGTGTTTCATTATTAGTACTCGAAAGTTGAAAAAAAGTTTTAACTCAATTATTTAAATAATTATATCGGTAATCCGATATTATTCACATATAATAGCATTCTGCGAATATTTAACTTTATCATGTAATATTTTTTATTATATAAAGTTAGAAAATTAATAATGAAAAAGAGAAGTATGTGGCGGAAGTTATTCTTCCATAAAAAATGTGTATAAGAACGGAATTTTGAGCATAGTTTAATTACATATCCTTCGCCAGAATTGCCGAATATCAAGTTTTAGACATGGAAACTCGTTTTTTCCTCTATTCCTGCTGTGACTCCATCCAAATCTGGGACCTTATCGTTCAGTTTATTGGCCATTTTTGTAAAGGGCTTTGGCGTTGCTTGAAGTTGCATGTGATTGAGGTTTTCGACAACTTTTTTTGATGTGATCACTTTTATCACTTCTACGGTCTCTCTGGATTTCTCAATTTAGCGAGGAATATTTAAGGCGATGTTCCCCTGGTGTTATACTCATTTTTTTGAGTGTGCGTCTTTTTTGATTAAGTCGAGCGGCATCAATCATCCAATGTTAGTGGTTATGAAGTCCTTGTGTTTGGGTTGTGTTTGTATCCTTTAAGGACTCAATAATAATGGTTCGCGTCCTCTGCCAAGACTCGGAAGATGTCACTTCATAAGACAGTAGAATGAGTTTCAGCTTTTCGCGAATCTTTTCTTAAAATTCACAAGAATGCTGGACTATTAGTTTCCTGTGATTGGATTATTTGGGCGATACTTTCAATTTTAAATGAAATCTAGAATAGAGTAGTCTATGGTCACTTTCACATTAAGTTCCGAAAAATGTTTTAGCATTCTGTATTAACGATCGCCATCGAAACCTTATCAAAATATAATCTATTTGATTCCTGTTGTTACCGTCGGGGGACTGCCAAGTTTACAGATGACGAATATGCTGTTAAAATAAAATATTTGTGATTACTAACTGTTGTCCAATGTACGAGGGTGAATCAAATATAAACAGGCATTGTTATATACATATTTATTATTTATAAAATAATTTTAAAAACTATTGATCAATTTTCGACATAGTCTCCTCTACGTCCTACACATTTCCCCTGGGGTTTGGAAGCTTGTGAATTCCGTGCTCGTCAAAGTTTTGAGTTTGGGTCATCAGCCAATTGCGCACATGTCCTCAACATCTTGATCGTTGTCGAATCATACCTCTCCAAGTGCATGTTTCAAGGGCGCAAACCAAAAATAATCATTGTGGTTTCTCCATGCAAATTTTCCAGTTTTTCCTTGTAGACGCTACAAGATAATGATATCAATTCGTTACTTTTTATAAATAAATAATAATTTATAAATAATTATAAAGTTTGTTTTAGTAGTGTAAATAAAAATTATGAATTTATGTAACTATTTTAAGTTTTAAGAAAACAAAAAAAAATATCGCTATTTTGATTAAGTATCGGTCGTACTAAAAAATCCTACTTATCATTGCAGATATCCGCACAGTAGACAGGATTCGTTCCAGGTAAAACTTGATTTTTTAATATCTGCTCCACGCGAACGGATATTCAACATTCGACCATCAAAATGACCATCCCATCATTCGATCAACAAAATCAACCGTCTTTTATACCTCTCTTTCATGGAATATCGGAAGGCATTTAACAACTTAAAAAGGATGAAATTATGGTAAATTCTACAGAAAATGGTAGTATCAGATCATCTGATTGGCTTTATTTGTCATTTATACGAATGGTGAAAATTGAAGATTGAATATTTGATGAGTTGCGTCAATAAAGGAACCAGACAAGGATGCAGTCTATAACCAATTCTATTCAAAATTATGGTCAAATATATCATGCGTAGAGCTCACGATGATAGGAGGGATGCTGTCAGTATTCGCGGAATTGGAATAACTAACTTAGGATATACCGATGACACTATACTTCTAACGAGATAAGCTAAGTAAGTGACTATAATTAAAAAAAAATAAGGGATGAAAGCCATCTTTAGGAACTTAAAATAAACGAGAAGCAAATTAGTATAATGACATTGACATTTCGACAACAACATGCCGCCCAACATCAGTGAAACAGGCAAATTTAAAGCAGTAAGTCAATTCGTACTCATATCTTGGATACTCTACTCGTACTTAGGGCTTTAACATCGAACAATGACATAAACACTCATGAGATCAAAACAAGATGCGAAATAACAAGAAATACGATGCGAAATTGACAAAAGGGGCATTTCACGTGAAGCGGGCAACGAAAAAAAGTGAGGTTCTGAAATTTGTTCATATTCGGCATATTTGTACTTCTAGAGGATATGAACGTAAACACATAATATTTTCTTATCTGAGGTTCAGTTGCTGAAGATATGGTATTCTATAGAATTTTATTTCCATATTGAAGTAAATTATAATAAAATAATAAATGTAGTGCTTTGTATAGAAAATTTACTGTTTTTTTTTTAATTTTCAAATCAGATTCCAAATTTGATTTTATTTTCTAGTGTTAAACCGGAAGTAAATATTTCAAATATTTTTTTCAATAACTTCGACCATTTTTCTACTGTAAAATAAAGTTTAACGTTTATAAATTTTACCATAAAAATTGTAAAATGGGATCGAAATTAATTTAGGAGATAAATCAATTAGAGTACATACATGTCGCTCTGAGCGTGATACCTGCCGCTAGTTAAAGCCGGTTGGTGATATAAAAACACATTAAAACGTTGGTTATCTTTTAATAATATTGATAATGTATGATCGTCTTACCTATTTGCGTCATTATATGGTAGATTTAAAATAAAATGTATTATTATGGACAAAAATGTGTATAGAAACCAATATCAAAATAAAACATTATACGTGATTTTTTCTCATATTGTGACAAAGAAATACGAATAATAACGACATCTCTTAGTTGCGAAAAGAATTACTTCATCAAAACTAATCAAAGTTATATAATAGAAAGAGATAGAAGTACGACCAAGCCACGCTTGCTTTCGGTTATTTTTTTAGTTGTTGTTAATCTCTTAGACCGTTACGTTCGTTAATAAGTTTTATCATTTTTTGATTTATTAGGGCTCCCTACGGTGATTTCAATCTATTTAATTTACCAGCTCACCGAATGTTTAAAGATATAAAAAAAATCCTAAAAGTTTAGCTAAAAAATGAAATTGTTTCTCTAATAAGTATATGTGTACATTATGCAGGAAACAAATGTCAATTGAAACACCTCCGATAGTTAAAACAATCGTCAGTTCCCGAAGATAAGTATAAATATAGTTCAACCCAAACTGACCAAGACCAAGACCAAGAAATTTTGAAGCAGTTGAAGCAATCTATGAAGGCAATGATATTGACTGTAGCACCTAAATCTGGGAGTAAAAATAATCTTTCCGAAGAATTTAAAACTTTCAGACGACAAGCGAGAAAAGCAATGCAATTAGTAGATCAGTTCGGCATTTTATCATCTCCTAATCCACGAGGTGGCCGTAAATTATCCGTCGATACAGAGAACTGGGTGGAATCCTTTTATCTCCAAGAAGACATTAGTCACATCATGCTTGGTAAAAAATATTTTATATCCCTGAAATTACATGATGGAAAAAGAACACACATCCAAAAACAACTTCTAATGTGCAACATTGACGAACTTTATCACGAGTTTAAAGGTGAATATCCTAATGTTCAGGTAGGCCTAACAAAATGTTTTACCTTAAGACCCAAACAATGTATTCTCGCCGGCGATTCTGGAACACATATGGTGTGTGTTTGTGTTTACCATCAAAATGTAAAGCTGATGTTGAATGGAGACATTGCCAATCTTACCGCTGGAACTGCCATGGAACTTTCATCGTATAAAGATTGCCTTCGCAATATGATGTATCTTAATTCAATATCGACATGTCACTTAACAACTTCAAAGACGTCGTCAACAGAATGTTGACAATCGTATCCTGGCTTGAATGCGATTCGCGATCATTTAAAAATTATTTTTGATGACAATCAAGCTTTACGATATCTACTAAACTACTTCCATCTAATGAATTCGTAGATAGTTTGTGTGACGCTTTGAATAAATTGAAACCCCATGCCCACATTGCAGAAGAACAAACACTTAATTTTATAAGACTTAAGGAAACATCACAGAAGGTGAAATCATAGTACAATGAGATTTCGCAGAAAATTATAGTTTTGTTGTCCAAGACTCAGCTCAATATTTTCACTGGAATAATGGGCAGGCAACACTACTAACATCGGTCTTTCATTATAGAATTGAAAGTGAAATAAAACACGATAGCATTGTAATGATTTCAAACGATTGAAAGCATGGCGCACCTACTTTATATGCTTTCTAAAAAATACTAAACCAGCATCTTTAAAAAAAAACAATAGTATCGAAAATGATCTATATCATGTATGGTGCCTTACAACATTTTAATAATAAATTCAATTTTACAAACCTATTTTATTATAAACGATATTTTAAGACAGAGACTGAGTTTCATTTTCACGCAACCTCTCACGGTAAGGGACCACGTGATGGTCTTGTAGGAAACCTGAAATGTTTAGCTACACGTGCAAGCTTACAGTTACCTCTAAGTAGAGCAATTATTACGCCAATGCGATTGTATGAATGGGCGAATTCAAATTTAACTCAAAAAATGTTTCTGCAACCACGATTTCAATCATCAGTAACTAACTATTCCAGGGACAAAAACGTACCACTATTTTGTTCCAACTACTGAAGACATGGTTATAAAACGAACCAGTGTTGATTGCAACAGGAAAATTGTAAAAATTATAAAATAAAATATTTTTCTTTTGATACAATATTTTTTCATTTGCTTCTTTTGAGATTTGGTGTTAGGAACGGGTCCCTGGCATTCCATTGGCTGAAAGACGAATAAACGCATCCCAAAATATTTATGAACGAACAGTAAGATTCTTCAACCACGACGAAGGTTTTGGCACTAACCTGGAAAAACTAGTGCAGCAGGAACGGATGAAGGGTTCTGAATTACGCGGCAGACGTCTAAAAATATGGACAGACCAAATTAAAAAACTGTAAAGACCTAACCGGTTCATCTCTCCAATATGTAACCAAAGAAGCCAGAAATAAAGAACGCTGGTGGGAAGTAGTGCGGAAAATAGTCAAGCGGAATGAGTTTCCATAGGTTACTACTCTTCTGTATAAAAAAATACGAAGAAGAAAACTATATATTACAATTTCTTAATCGAAGTTCTAAGATTGTAGTTTCAATACAATTCTTTAATTATAGTGGAAATTTAGAGATAAGTGTTAGTTAAGATAAGTCTTTAAAAAACCCATCGTTATTGAGATTTAAGTAAGTTGAGTGAGGTAAAACCAAACCAAGTGAGCCAAATTTTAATTTGAAATACAGGGTGTAGCTAAGAGATGAGTGATTGTAAAAACTCAGTAACTAAACAATATACTTTCGTAAAAAATAGAAATATGACACGTGACAAAAGAAATAAGCATTTTATTTAACAAAGATAAGGTCTGAAAGTGACTTTCATTTCTTCCTAAAGGCTTTTCTGATCTCAACCGTACATTACTCATTATATAGTACAAAATTTATGCTGGAGTTCGGGTGATAACCAGGGAATTGTTGACCAGAAAACAAACTGTCTAACGGTGTTTATCAATATCTTGGCAATTTTGGCAGTCGCTTCGTAATGTGTAAAAGTTTATCGTACACTTGATATGAATACCAACAAATGTTGGTCGGAATGTTGAAAGAAATTGCACGATGATGTGCAGAAAGCCGTAAATTGAATGAAAAAGGGGCTTTCTCTGTCTGGATATTTATTTTTTAGTACAGAATACATTTTTTTCAACTTTTTAAGTCATATTTTAATAACATAGCCAGATGATACCTAATCATTATGATTCAAAATTGAATTGACTACGAAATACCAATTGAGCTCTACAAAACAGTGATTTTCGAAGCCTGTCTTAACGGCCAACGTGCTTTGTACACGATTCCACTGATTCGTAGTTATTACTGTTATGATGTTGCAAAAAGAGTGAAGATAGTCGCTTTAAATTACCCTAGAAATATGAGGAAAATTTGACATTGAAAATAGCCTCTCCGACACACCCAGGGAAACGTTTCCTGTGAATTTCATTAAGAAAATTTATTATGGTGAATGCAACGATACGCGAAACATCTTATAAATTTCATCCGATATAAGACGATTACCTTGTATACCGAACTCATTGACGGTTTATATCTATAATAATTTCTAGTTAGGTCTTACCAGAACTTAGGCAATATATTTCTTACATAATACCATTACATGTGTTAAACTATAAATAATTGTCTTAAACTAAGTTGCTCTTCGAAAAATTATTGTGTTATCAATTTTGAGTGGGACAGTGTGCATTTCGTGTAGTTGACATTTAAACGGCATTTTTGTAGCTATTTCTACATGTTATTGAAAACTTCTTAGTGTTTATTAAATATGCCGCTTATCTTAATTGTTGCCATAGTCGTGATATTGTCTAGAAAGATATATTTCTAGAAGTTAGTAAGTCGGTAGTAAAAATTTAGTGTTACTAGTAAAAGGCAGCAGTAAAAGTCGGCTGTAAAATATTTATATTTAAATATAAGGTATCTATTAGCCCGATATGATAATTCTGGTGGTGCAATGTAGAAAATCTTGACTTTAATTAAAATAGTAAATCTGAGTGATTAAATATTGTCGAAGATTTGCGTAACATACATAAATATAGCAAAGTGAACAGAAGTTTTTCGCCTCAATGATGTTGTTTAAAATTTGCAGTTTCCTGTGCTCAAGGAATTCAAACTGATGCTCTGAAATATTGCTTAATTCGTCAAACAATATCTTCAGTCTCCTCAGAAATGCATTTTCAAAGAGAGATAAAGAAGATTGAATTTGAGAAGATAAATAGACAAGTGTCTTGAACTGAAAAAAGTTCTTTTGTTGATTTACGAGTATGTTTTGTCTTACTTTGTATTGTGACTGGTAATGACTGACACTAAATATTGCTTTAAGATAACTGGTGCTTTTTACGATCACTGATTTATAATTGGCACATTTTTAAAGTCAAATCCCGGACTTTTCTTTGGATTAAGATTTCTTCGCATCACATCCTTAGTGTCGCAAATTTTATGATCTACTAGCTTCAGCAGAACTATGGCCAATAAGATAATCTTGACTTGCCCGATTCCACTCTCTATTGGGCGATTCCCACACCTCTTCCACTGATTTGTTAAATTTTACTTTATTTTCTGGGGCTCAATCATTTGTATGTTCATTTTCAAATAAGGGTAAACATATTAGGTTCTCAATTTAATTTTTAGCCTTTTGACTACCTTAAATTTTTAGTTATGAAAAAATAATATATGGCGATTTTTTTAGTGATGAACTATAAATTCAAATAAAACAACAACCAAATTAGATGCCGTACAAATGGCGTTGTTTGAAGTCATGTCTCATCACCAGTTACAATGCGTTTTATGAATGTGGGGTCGGAATTGACTCGTTCAGCGACTTTTACGCAATTGAGTTTCTGAACAAAATTCAGGTCTTTCGGCACTAGTCGAGCGGCAACGCGTTTCATGCCCAAACAATCGCTTTAAATGGTACGAATTATTCGTGAGACACAGAAAGATCAGCGGCTACCTCTCTCAAATTTAAATGCGGATTTTCAGTCACCATTTCCTCCACTTTAGCGATGTTAACTTTAGTTGAAGACGTTAATAGCCTACCAGAGCGAGACAAATCTTCCTCCACATCTCGACCGCTTTTGAATACATTGTACAACTCATATACACATGTTTTTGATAAAGTCGATTCACCGTAAGCCTTCTGCAACAATTTCAGTGACTCAGCATACGAAATTCCATTTTCAATGTAAAATTTAAGACAAATTCTTTGTTCGATGTTTTTATCCATTGTAAAAATCACAAAACACACTTGAGATGAACTGACAAAATCGAGCATTGTAAGCAAACAAATTGACCGATGACGTTCAAACTCCGTGGCAGTATAGAGGACAGTTGTGCCAAGTTGGCGAAAACAAGAACTTTGACAATGCCTTTAAGTGGGCTTTTCAAATAATCAATTCCCGATACTTTTTTGACAGAATATATATTCACAGTACGCTCATATATGTTATACCTCGTTTTGAAACTAAAAGATGGTTTTTAAAAATAACTATACGACTGGAAAAAATTCAAATAAATTCTGTAGTCGATTAAAAGTAGCAGCTGAGTACACAGTTGAGGATCTAATAAAATAACTTTTAGCAAGAACCAAAATATATTGAAGTATTTATAGAAAAATATTTGGAAGTTAAAATATTACCAAAATATATTGAGCATGTATATACAAGATGTCCCAAACTGTATGGATCAAACTTTACTAGCGTATTCTACGGCTAAAAATATGACTGTCATATAAATCATAAACTCGTATATAATCATAAACTCATATAAAAAAAGATTTACCACTAATCACCACATCACTTTTAGAAACTTTTCGACGCACGTTTCGCTAACCATGTTAACATCATCAGCTGATAAACAGCAATGTTCTTATGTGGGGGATTGCAAGGGAATTACGGAATAAATAAACATTGTAATAATAACACACTTATTATTACTATACTATAAACATTTAATACTATTAAACTTTTCGTGGGCAATGCAATAAATTTCAAAGTTAATTTTTATTTAATTTACTTGAAAATGGTGAAAATTTTATCGAGGCAAATTAAAAGTACATTTTTTACGTAAAGAAAAATATCCGGATTTTCATAATCTGTACTTAAAATTTAAAAACAAAATACGTACATAATAAATGGGACCATTTTTATTTGGACTCCTAATTATGTCACGCCCTTGAATAACATTTTAAAATTTGAAATGCTCGACTCGTTTCGGTGCCCAAAGTTTACTACACTCACCAAATTTCATAATTTTATTGTAAACGATTTCAGAAATGTTTGAGAAAATCCGTCTTCACGATGCCTCATTTTGGATGGGCGAGGCCCCCTTAGAAAGCATTATTCGTCTAAGCCTTATATGACAAGTATCCAGACCAAGTACATTTTTAGCCGTAAAACACGCTGGTAAAGTTCGGTCCATACCATTCGAGACATCTTATATAAATGTCATCATCAAACATTTTGTCAATAGTGGTCAATAGATACAGAATACACAACATATGTCATTGTTATGAAATTGAAAAATATTTGAACACCTCAGCATTTCAAAATCCATATCCCAATTAGCGGCTGTTATTGTCAATTACGGCAATCTGTTATACACATTTTTTGATGGCAATACATAAAAAACTTTGTTGTAAATACCCTTCTGTTTTTAATGATGCGCTTAAAAAATAATCTTCTGTAATGTGTATTTCCACTTTCTAAAAATCAGTTCACATTTGTTCACCTTACTGGTGTCATCAAACATACGGGGAATTTCTTATGAATCTTTTCTATCTTCTTTCCTTTCAACTGGTCCGGCAGCGTCAATCTGTAAAACAACATCCGGATCTCCGTATATTTATTTATTTATTTATTTATATATAAAATAGATATATATATATATATATATATATATATATATATATATATATATATATATATATATATATCTATATATTTATATTTATTTATTTATTTATATATTTTTTTATGTTTTTATTTATTTATTTATTGGTATGGTACTATGCATATAAACATATAGTTCAATAAGTGTATATAAAAAAAGGAAAAAGAAATAAAACAAACAATGCAGAACCAACACTCAGACGGACTAAACATTAACATCTAGGTTTCCAATCCATTCCATCGCTGCAATGTCGGCCATCATGAAATCGTTCCAGCTGCCCTGACAGGATCGTATATTTATATGTTTCATATAAATGCATAATATAAGAAATAAAAAATTTGTTATATTTCCCTGTACTTTAATAATAAAATACTTCAGTATTTACTACGTTGGTCACTATTCAATTAGTAGGCCTCTTTTGTAACTAAATGGTTAAGCATATACGTACGGTCCGAGCTGAGTGCTGACAATGGTTAACGGTAATGGGCTGATAACGAGAGTTCGAAGTTCACATTAAGCTGTATTCCCAGTTGCTAAAATAGGTTTAGTAGTTGACGCGCCTTTAACTTAACTTAAATCTAAACCATTTTACTTTGAATCCATATTCGTTAAAATGGGCGAAATAAAATAAATATTTTAATTTTCAGAATAGAATATATTTTCCAGAACAAGAAATGGTAAAATTTGTTAAAAAAAGGAAACAAATAATAAGTAACTGTTTATCAGTGTGTTTAGTCAGCCATACGTACTGATGTACTGACTCATTCTATCGAAAAATTAATTATACTAACTTTAGCTTTATTGTTGTGTTTAATTAGAGTTTCTTTTTTACTATGCTACATAATAATCCAAATAATCGAATGTACTCACAAAAAATTATTGAAATAAATGTATCAACATTTTAGCAACATATACCCAGTACTTAGAAAAATTATTAATTATTATTTTAAAAATATCATAAAATAATATCAAGGACACCCAGTAATTTAGAATCATAAAAATCAGTACATTTTAGTTCAAGGTGGTGCTGGTCAAGAATCCGAAAACAAACCCTAATAGAACGAAAATGGGAGCCACAAAAGTTGACGAAGTTGGTCATGATATTAGCAAAAAAAAAACATGTGATACACTTTCTTGATGCCGTTTTCCGAGATCTATCCAACAAAAGAAAGTTTATGAAAATCGGTCCAGAAATCAAAATTTTAAGGGGGCGGTAAGTCCTTATCCTGGACACACTGTATATTGTTATAAATTAAAGTGATGGCGCATGCCATTTCAAAAAAAGATGTATTCACTTAACTTTCTTAACCAATTCGGTCTCAACTTATCGGTAGGGAGCGGATTTTTACCCGAGCTCGGGCACGGCCACTGCTTATCAGTATGTTTAGTCATAGTCGTACAGTACTGACTCGTTCCATAGAAAAATGAATTAATACTAACTTTAGTTTTATCGATGTGTTTACTTTGTTCTGTTAATTTTTTTACAATACAACATAAAAAAACGAAACAATCCGATATATTCACAAAAAATAATAGATATGAATTTATATACAATTTGGTGATATAGGTATTTTTATAAATTGAAGTGATGGCGCACGTCGTTGCATGAAACGATTTATTCACTTATATTTTTAACCAGT
The DNA here is from genome assembly GCA_031761425.1 of Cosmopolites sordidus. Taxonomy (NCBI): domain Eukaryota; kingdom Metazoa; phylum Arthropoda; class Insecta; order Coleoptera; family Curculionidae; genus Cosmopolites; species Cosmopolites sordidus. The sequence continues at coordinate 629,051 of JARFXV010001480.1, read as the reverse complement.
GCGGTCCCTACTATCAGTAGGGAGCGGATTTTTTCCGAACTCTAGCAAGAACACTGCTTATCAGTGTGTTTAATCATAATCGTACACTAGTGGCTGATTCTATAGAAAAAATGTACTGTTATAGCATACAACAACGAAAAGAAAAATCCAGTATACTCACAAAAAATAATTGAAATGAATTTATAAACATTTTGGCGAAACAGATATTCTCATAATTGAAGCGTATTATCAGCGTATTTAGTTATACAAAGAAAAAAAAATGAAACCAAGATAAATATTCTGGAATTAAAAAAATGTTTGACCATATGTAAAGAAAATCAAATTTGTCTTCAGCGAAGTAAAATTTTTTCTTTAATAATTCAATATTGAATCATTTTTTTTTCTTTAGTTCTTTAGTTTAGTTATATTTCATCCTTAAATCAAAACTTTAATTTTCACTTGAATATTTATTATTTCTCAATTTGAGTAATATGTTTTTCATGCAAGATCTATATTTTTTTATTTCAGGAGTAAATGTAATAACAAAATATTTCGAAACAAGTCGATTTTTCGTCAACTGAAAAAAAAGTAATTACTTTAACTAATAAAAAACTATTCAATGTAAAAAAACATATTTTGTCTTAAGTAATATATTTTCTTATAAAAAAAAGTACTATCAACTTTAACTGAGAACGCACGTATTTGATCCAAGAAAATTTTTCTCTTTCCACATTAAACTTGTTTTTTCGCAATTTAATTTTTTTTTAATTTAAAGTTCCAGTTTCAGTGAGAACTGAAATAACACCAATAAATTATTTTCTACTAGCTGACCCGACAGATGTTGCCCTGTCCAAATTTCAACTATTTTTTTTTGTCTTCTTACACGATTATTCAAATTCATTGTCGCTCGATTGGTTTCTACTGACCGATGATGTCTCATTCGATGCATATCATCTTCGTTTACATTTCCTCTTTCTTCTTGTATACGCGTTGATTGTGTTTATGATAATCGATTCCGTTAAATTTCATTTCGCTCTTCACGTTGCTCTGCAGATTCGTTCTTCGCGTTGCTCTGCAAATTCGTTTGGGTTGAAGCATTGTGAGTTCTGCTCGACCTAAATTGCTACATCTACAATATGCGATGCGAAAAATCACAATTCAACTAAAAATGGACAATTAATTCACTTTATTGTTACTGTATAACCGTTTGTCACTTCAAAATTTACTATATTTCGTAGGTAAATATGTAAATTTGTTTGAGATAAAACGACGAAAAGTAATTCGTTCCATGAAACGATTGGGATAAACTTCCTCAGAAATACACTTCAACTAAAAATAAACAACTGAATCAATTTTTCGTCACCATGTAACCGATTGGCTTGATTCACAATTTGACAATCAACTGTCAAACGACATTTGCGCACGTAGCGAAATAAATGATAATAGAAATAAAATAACTACACTTGTTGCACAGATAGCAAAACAACACAAAAATAAAAACAAATGTAATTTGATTTTAATTTAGGCTGAAATGCGTTTTTCCAAAATTTTCTCATGATCTTCTAAAGTTTTTTTTTAATTGAAAAAATGCATTTGAGTTATTTCCACTTGGGAATAATGAACAAAACCATAATGAACAAAACAAAAAAAGAATCAACCAAATATGTCATTCCTATCGTCAGTTATGATCGGGAATTCAAAAAAAAAATATGATTTTTGCAGTTTGTCCAAATTTTCCGACTTTCCTTTGTAATTGTCTCGATTTTTTTCCTAATAACTTTTCCAAGTCCATAACGAATAAAACAAAAAAAGAATTACGCAAGTCCATCATTTGAATCATGAGTTATGGTCTTGAGTTCGTACAAAAATCCCATAGAAAAATGCACTTTTAGTTTTTCCAGAATTTTCCAATTTTCCGGGCAACTTTTCCAATGTTTTCCTTCCCTAATACCCCTATTCGGATTATTACGAACTTTTTAAGAAAATAGCCATATCGGTCCAGCCATTCTCACGCGATACACTTACAAACGAACAACATTTAATTTTTATTTATATAGATTTAATAATTATACTTAAACACAGAGTAAAAATTTTGTTATATCGATCCACGATATTTATTATTGTTATATAAGTAGTTTATTTTCTTCTTGGTTAGAAAAATATGTTTACTTCAATCAAAACGATTTATTACTTTGTTCAATATATTTAATACTTTTGTTTCAAAATAATTTTCTTGAACTAATTAAACGGATATATTTTTGTTCAAGAAAAAAATTAGAAAAATAATATTTTTCTTGATTCAAGCTTTTCTTCATTCAAAACATTTCTTTCTCTCATTTTCTAATTACACAAGTGTTCAATGTATAAATGTAATAAAAAATAACTGAAATTAATTTAAAAATATTCTAAAAGCCAGGATTTTTTTTCCTGTGCTTCACGTAAAATTATCTATCCTTCAGTTGCCATCAACGCCAACAAGCATCTTCCGAAACCGATTTCTGGCCTTAAGCCGTTATCAGTCGGTCTTCACGTTGTACGTTCGAAAGCAACTGAAGGATTGACCAGGATCCTGACCATATTAATCGGCCAAATCGGATGAAAGCGGCATTGAAATGCAGTTTGATTAATATGGTCAGGACCCTGGTCAATCGTTCAGTTGCTTTCGAACGTACAACTCGAAGCCCGACTGATGACGGCTTAAGGCTAGAAATCGGTCTCGGGAGATGCTTGTTGGCGTTTGATGACGACTGAAGGATTAATAATTTTACTTAGAACACCGGAATTTTTTTTCCTTGCTTTTTGAATATTTCTAATATTATCCGTTATGTATTTTCATGAAATTAATTTATAAACATTTTAGTGATATAGACATTTTAATAAATTCAAGTTATAGGACAATTGTATGAAAAAAATATTCACTTATGTTACACAGTAAGTCCGGTCTACAGGCATAACATTTGCAAAAGCATAGAAAATTCACCAGGTCTAGGTCATGTTAGTAAAACTCCAGCGATCAAATCCAAAGACACACTTCAACAAAACAATTCATCTAAACCGAGGTAAAATGACTTCATTATCCTCACTTTAAAATCAATATGAATAACAATTTTCATTTAAATGTGGCTGTCGTTTCAAAGTAACGTTTCCCTTAGGGAAACCGGCAACTGCTTCCAATTAAGTCGATGCTTTGTGTGCATTTCTCGTTTAAAATATCTAAATTTCTCTTTGCATAAAGCGATTTGTACTGCTACAACCGAAAATAAACACACATTTGCCGAATCAAAAGCCTGATATGTTCTGAGTTACATTTTAGTCGTAAATTAAACGCCACAGATGCAGATTTTACGATTTAGTGGTGCAGAAATTTCGGTTTGGTGCAGCAACGAAACAAAAAAAATAACAGTAAAAGTTTACCAAGTATATAACTGTAATTTTTACCAGATGAGACGAAATATTAAAATATCTAATTTAGGAGACATTATTCAAACCATTGTCGTCAATTGGAGATTAACCTAATTTTACAATTTTTATTCCCTATTTTACAAAATTTATTCCCGAGCATACTACCAAAAGAAGTAATAGAATTAGTTGCCAAATTAGTCCTTACAAATTAAATTAATTTAATCATGAAACAAAAAATTTTAGAGGTACTTTCAATTACTTTGGATCAGAATTATTTTACATTTGATAATACGTTTCATTTTTCGAATAACGTTTGATAATGGGGAACCATTTAAATCCTTTACTGACTGATTTTTTTATGGATAACTTAGAAAATAAGATATATCAACATCATCAGTTTACTGATATAGTGGTGGTGGCTGAACTGGTGGCTGGACTGGTGAGATATGATGATACTAATTATAACAAGCTAGTAGGGCCTTATTAAAAACAATAAAATTCAAAGCAATAAACTTCATAAATAATGAATTTATTTAGTTGAATGCTGGTCGTATCCCAAAGTCTATATTCGACAAACACGAAGTTCTTTTTTCACTCAATGACCATGAAAGAAGTTACATTAAGGGACAAAATCATTCTTATTGTACTTAGTAACACTTAATGTTAGAAAATAACACTTTCAACTATAATTTTAAAATGTTATATAATAAAAATAATCAAAAAACTTAAATCTCCTATACAGCCTAGAAAATATAAATAGAAAAAAAAATTGGTATGTTGCTAAATGGACAGGTAGGCATAAATGGTTTACATTTTTTAAATTAATATGGTACATGTAGATATTGAAAAAACAGATTTCCCCACCATTATCATTTATGGTAGAATTAGGTCGATGGACAATTTAAGTTGTAACTACTTTTCTTGCTCTTAGTTTAATATAGTTCGTATTTGAAAAAGACACTATGTATCGAAACAATGCGCACCCCCGCTTCAGAAATGACACAACTGAAAATTTTTAAAATTTGGTATTAACACAATTTTAAAACAACCACTGTAGACTATATCTATAGAAAAAACGTTACATCTGAATTTTCAATAGTTTTCGCGAAATGGTGGAAGTGTCGCATTTTACTATTGGTGCCAATTTGTGATAGTTAAATTGACACATCGCAAATTGAAACAGTTACCTGTAAACTGTTAGAGGAGATACTTATGTCTTATTTTTAATGAATTAGCAGATACTTCATGTGGTGTGTTATTTGAGTTAAAGCAACAACAACGATGTTTCATTACTGGTAGTATGACAACCATTAAGCTCAAGTACAAATACTTGAAATAGTATATTTCGACCTTAACGGATGCATTAGAATTTGTAAAATCTTTTTCAAAGTGACACTGGATATAAACAACCGTCCAATCAGAAGCGTTATTGGCAAGAAAAAAGAAACTAGTGTCGTTGAACCAGACTTAAAGGGATCACATCCACATCATCCATTGGTTGATCAATTTAATATCAGCTTTTTTACTCCAAAGAAAGATCAGTGGGAACTCTGCACTGCCTTCGCCAATATAAAAGCCGAAGATAATGAAAACTTAAGAAGTAAATATGATGAACATCAAGCAGACAAATAATTATCAAGAAAGGAAAAAAATAAATATAAAAGTAGAGTAAGCAAAAATTATGTCGTAGCAATTTATGATTTGCAAGCTGTCTTGTCTTTTCCTCTTGACAATGTGTCAGTATTCTACTACAAATTTAAATTAAAATAAATAAAATTGCTATAACTTTACGATAACCGAATTAATAACAAAAAAGACGGAATGCTTCATATGGCATGAAGGGGAGGACAAGCGAGGCGTGAAAGAAATTGCAAGCTGTGTACTAATGTTTATAGAGAAAACTCTTCAAAGTGCAGAATCTGATTTGGGCATAATTTTTTACTGTGATAATTGCAGCGGCCAACAAAAAAAAATAAATTTATGGTGGCTGCTTATTACTATACAATTGTAAAATTTGCTGAAATTAAATCAGTTACACACAAATATCTGATCACTGGTCACACTCAAAACGAGAGTGACAGTGTGCACTCGGTAATCGAGAAACAGATAAAAAGATCTTTAAAATCGGGCCCCATTTACATTCCTGGCCATTATGCGCAACTTATACGATCCGCTAAAAAGAAAGGTAGTCCGTATAGTGTATATGAATTATGCCATAATATTTTTTTTTTAAATTAAGGCACTAAATGAACTACTACAAATGACTCCTGAGCTCACTTAAAATAAAAGAATTTAAAGTGCTAAAAATCGATAAGAACAATCTAAACAAACTTTTTATAAAGAAAACGTATGCAGTCGATGAGTACCAATATTAATATAATAAGGAGTATTTATTCAAGGCATACGAGGATTTATTCAAGGCGTCCCTGTTTTAAAGCCTATTTACAAAAATAAATTAAATATTAAAGATAATAAAAAAGATTTTTTATCGTTAAATTCAAATAATTTTAAGCTGATTTTTTTGAAAGTTTGTAAAATTGTTGAATATATTTGCCTTGTTGTCTTTTGTCAATTTAAGGCTCTGTACTTGTTAATGCGCTAGGTCTTTTTTTTCTTACGTATAAATCAATATCAATACAAATTTGCGTTGTGCGGGCTGTATGTGTTGCATGTGGTGTGTCTGCGCGACAATGTAGACGCACTGACACACAAAGTCGCACATAAATATATTTTATCCCACAGCCCGCGCACGAACCATTTGTTGTCCACAAGATAATTCAAACAAATTGTTCCAGTAAATTCAACACACACGCAAAATTTTATTGGTGTGGACTCAGTTTAAGAAGGCTCATGCTTGTATGCAGAATATTAAAAGTGTCATAAGTGAAAAAGTTAGACAGAATGTCAAGTATTCAGAAATGACACAACTCTCCTCCAGACCTAACAAAAATTAAAATTGAAAAGTTTCCTTGTATTAACCTACCAAGAAGGCTAAGACCGACATTACTAAACTTTGTAGAGTTTTAAACGACTTTTTGTAACTACAAAAAGTAGTTTAAAAATATTCAGGTAAACTTATTAATTAATCTGATTTTAAGCAAACCTCAAATCTGCCTTAAATCACATTGTAACTTGTATCACTGCCGAAGAGGAGGTACGAGTTGTAATAAAAACAAATTTTGAATATAGTGGAAATTTAGATATAAATAGTTTGTTTATTTGAAATAAATTTCCATCAAGCATAGGCTACGTCAGTTATATATTTCACAGTGTTAGTCATTAAGGTTACAGAACTAGTGTTCCTACTAGAAAGTGATCTGGTAAATCTAAGTTAAAAATTTTAAGAAAGCTGGTTCAATAGTGCGAAAGAAACCTCTAGGTAGAAAAATAATTATATGCATACCTGCAAACCTACAGTCAAAGCCATCATCGATGTAGTCCACGACATTCCTGCTCGTCGTCAACCAGTTTCATAGAACATTTCGAAGTTCAATCCATGTAAAATCCAGATAGCGCAATCACTGATCTATTAAGATTACTTTTGTCAGGCCAACATCTGATGCGGGTTTAATACTACAAAAAGTGATAAAAATGTCCTCATAACCCGGGATCTTGTACATTCTGTTCGGCGGTTGATGGTCAGAATGATCGGAGAAGAGTTGAATTTAACTCGCACAACCGTTCGTCTGATTTTGGCCAATGAATTGGATATGATATGATGTGATATGACAAGAATAGAGTATTGACTTATAATCACACATTCGTTAGTAATGACTGGTGGCGAATTTTGGATTTTTAAATACGAACAAGATTTTGTCAAGTAAAAACATCACTGTGAGCTCACTTAAACCCCAGGCATCACCAGACTTGAATCCTTGTGGCTTTTTTTTCACAGGATTGAAAATTTACTTCAAAATACAATGTTTTGGGACATTGGAGAACATTGAAAGGAATATTGACGGGGTATTGAAACCGACCAGCTAAAAGCGATTCTAATATATGAATTCCGGCACTGCTAAGTAGAGTAGACAAATAGTCTCCATGTCAACTACTTTAAAAAAGACAATGTAGAATTATATTTTTAATCAATTAAAAAATATATATAAAATCGGTCGCATTACTCTATTTACACACCTTGCAGTTTTCGTAGCAACAATTGTTTTCCGAGGTGGGACTGCTAAGCCGACGCTCAATTTTGCGACCTTCACTGTATTGGAAGCATCTCAACATTAGTAGCCGTCAATCGTTTAAATAATTATTACATTGCAAATGTAGTAATATCGTGACAGTTCAACCGATATTTCGTCGACAATTCAGTATTAATCATAATAATCTGAAACAGGATGACAACGCTAAAAATAACATCAATTAAAAAATGTAATGAAACTGGTTTGGATTTTATAAATAAAAACATTTTTCGATATTGATCTGATTCCAACTCCACGAAAACCGCTAACCCACCACAAAAGCCACTAGATGATGTGCAATATCACATTTTGGCACATTGATCGTTACTGTCTTGTCAATCAATTCTTCTATTAGAACCTTTGGTATGATACACTAAACTCCGGGAAATATACCACTAAACACCAAATCAATTTTTTAAATTCTCGCTGCACGTTTAGCAAGCCATGTTAGCATCATTAGGAGTTGATTAAATCTGATCATTAGGAGAAGATAAGAAATGATCATCAGAAGATGATTAGATTGAATCATCTATTGATGATGCTAATATGGTTAGCGAAATGGGCGCCTAGAAGTTTTAAAAAGTGATTTGGTGTTTAGTGGTAAATCTCTTTGAGTTTAGTGTTTTGAAAGTGTCAATTAAAATCGAACAACTGTTACGTCAGACTTCCTATATTCACATGATCGAGATATTTTTGAGACAAGAAATGACCAGATTACCTCTTGTTAATGATGACACAGGATTTGATGATAAGATGAGGTGACTGCTCACACCTTTAAGATATTAATAATCACCATTAGACCATTTGTTTCTCAATCATGACATGTCAAGCTCTGTAGACAATCCTTGGACACCAAGATCGTCAAATTTAACGGCATGTGATTTTTATTTATGGAGTTATTTTTATCGATTCATTTTGAAATAAAAGATTTGCGATTTAGACGTCGAAACTAAAAATGAAAATTATTAAATAAGTGAAGTACAATGACTTTATTATGCTCTCATAAAAATGTTTCAACTTAACGTCTCTCTAATGGAAATTGGCAGCTGCTACCTACTATGTCGATACTTTGTGTGCATTTTCCGTCTAAAATGACTGCATTTCTTTCTATATAAAGCCACTTAGTCTATCGAAACCAAAAATTAGCACGTACTTATCGAATCAAAAACGTAATAGGTCATATGTAACCCTTCAGCTCAAAAATAAAATTCCATAAATGCAGATTTTGCAGAAAGGAAAATTGGAAAGTGACATTTGAAAATTTCAACAATTCCGAACGCTGAAAGCAAAAAGTGCGTAAGGTATATAAGAATGTTACAATGTTTGTTCCATTTCTGCCACTGTAGGGGAGTGTTGGGGAATTACGAATATCTAAGGGAAAACTTAAATAAGACATTAATAAAATTGTATTGCTTCTTAATTAAGTTTAACTATCCATCTGACTACTTCAGTAATTAAAATTTAGAATTTTTTAATAAAATGTAACATTAAGGAGAAAAAACAGAACTCCTAGTGTTTGGTTTACCCGACGTTAATCGGGTAAACATGAACTAACATCTATATCCTATAATCAGACTTAATTACGACAGTGATCACATTTATAACCCCCCAATGTTGATTTGATCTTTCACAGGTGTGCTTGTTAAAATAATCGATTTTTCTTTCTAATGTTGCGCTTAGATGTTTTGAAAGGAATTATATACAATTTAACGATTTCGGATAGAGAAACTGACAGCGTGATCATCTTTTCAGTTGCAATTAAATTGCCATGTCCATCAAGAGTATCAATTGCAGAACCAGAATTTTATACCATGGAAAGAGAAGCAGAATTATTAAACGATTGTGTCATTTGATTTTAAATGGACAGCGCGTGTATCAGAAGCTTGGGCATTAAAAGCTTGAACATTGCAAACTTGTGCAGCTGCAGATATATTAAAAGTTTTTTCAGCAGCTTGTTCGCCACAATCTTGTAAAACAGAATTGTGAGCATCGGGAGCTTGTTGATCAAAAGTTGCCACTTCGACAGTGTTGATGTTGGATACTTGTTTATTTGGAGGTTAGACATCGGTCTTACTGTTTTGTGTTTGATTTTTTGCTGCCTCTAATGTAGTATTCTGGAAAATGTGTGGCTCAATCGTTTTCAACTGGGCGCAAGGAATATCTTTCTTGCAGATCTAAAGCCATTTGCTGCCTTTTCAAGGTTACTGCACAGGTTAAAAGCATTTGTAAATAATTCAACTTCTCGTATTGTGTGATGGGCTCTCACACCACATCACATGGGCTCACATCACATATAATTCTCGCATTCTTGATTGTATACACTCTTGAGGAATCTAAAAAATGTCAAATCTAAAGGCTGGAGTATATGTGAGGTATGTGGTGGCTGGGTCAACACAATGATTCCATAGTTTCTGCAGAGTGTGTATGCACCAAGACTAACATGACTCTCATGATTGTTTAAAATTAGCAGTATTGGATTTTCTTTTGAAGGCTTGGCAAAAAAAATGAAGTAAAAATGAAAACTTAAGTCAGTCAATAAATACGCTTTCTGTCCGCTTTCTTTTAAATATAAAAAATGGAGGAATATATTGGCCACTTGTTTTTCACTTTTGCTGCCAATATTTTCGGATTTCTTTTAACAGTTGATATACCTGTCTCATCAACGTTAACTATTTTATTAGGTTGAATATGATATTTATTTTGTAAGGTATTGTCATCCTAGATATCATATCATATCTTGTATGGTCAAATTATCATAGAATATTTTAACGTCGGCTTCATTAAAAACATTGATACGATTCAACAAAGTTTCCTCAGATGTTTGTAAACAATTAAAAAAATATTGGGCACGACGGCAGCTGTTCGCCGGGAGCACCATCGGGGAGAAGATCCTGGACAGAATGCAGATGCGTGTCAAAAAGGACCACACAGTTTATTAAATGATCTTGTGTTATAGAAGACCCTCGAACTGAGAAGAGGTCTATCAAAAAAAAACCATTCACTTGATTTTATACTTTAATGCACTCAAAAAAAAAACAACATAAAGTACATTAAAAGGCGGAAAGAATAAAACTATAAAAAAAACACAGGAAGGTTTAGGGACTGTGATTCACCAAACCTTACCATGGAAAATTAAAAAAAACTGAACAAGTTCCTGTAACTTACCCGAGCTCGTTTCTAGTTCTCTGTACTACTAAGTCTATCCAAACAGTATTAAGAATCCAAATACGATGAGTACGCCTATGGGCAATTCGGTGTCCCTATGCGGGAGTCCTCAAATTGTTTGGAACCTGACTGACCGGTTACTATGCACAGTGGCCCCAAAAAAAGGGTATCGTTTCGGCAATGGTCGGGCTCCGAAATAAGTGATTCTTCAACGCCCTAATCCCTAATTAACCGAATTCTCTAATGTCCGGGTCGTAAAACCGTTCTTCAAGAATATCAGAAAAAATAAGCCTAAGCATGGCTTGGCCAGCGAACCTACATACCTCTGCCGGAAGGATAAGACGCGAAGACGACCGCTCACCTTGAGATTTGGAGTTAGACTGTCTTGGCCTTGTCCTAAACGATACAGGTGCTCTTTCAAATATAATTCGCCCGAAATGGTCTTTTACTGTTTTACTCGGTCAATATTATGAGGAAGGTTATTCCGCTCTGCAAATTGGAAAGCGAAATTTTTTTATCGATAATCCATAAAATAAGTTGCTGCATTTTATAATATAGTCCTCGAGTTCTAATTCTTGCACGTCTAAAAATAATGGTTTTCTATCAGTTCTGGGTTGTGTTATAACAGATCTCTTTAAATAGTCAAAAATTGGAGTTTTTGACACTGAATAAGCATCTGCTGCTTTGCAAAGACTCATTTTTTTGGTATTGACATCCTCAATAGCTTTTTGTAGATCGTCTACTTTATACTTTGTTTCCGTTTTTCTGATGTAATTACGAGGCATCTAAAACAATTATAAGAAAAAAATTAATGAAACGACGAACTAACGAAAGACGGCCGAAAGTTCGAGATTATCCGACATGGTCTGTTCGCTATTGCCCCGCAGGATCGAAACAACAAAAATTATATTAGGTTATATTACATTTGCCGTTAGCATTACTGTCATTAGAATCTTTTATTGGTGAGTATTCCAGTATGTAAACGTTATATTACTAATGTTGATAAAAATAAAGCTACATCAAGTTACATTTATAAAAAAATACACCAAAACCCCCCGAAAAATTGAAATATTCATACCTTGACTCGTGCATGCGTCTGTTTCTCCCGTGTTGTTGTTTGGCATTACAGGTGCCGTGATCTTATCCACTTATGTTCAGCATATTTGATTAAGTCGAGGAGGGCTGTCATGAATTCGGTTGCCGCTATGAAGTAATACAGCTTTCAAACTAAGCTTGGAGGAGTCTATAAATAGCCTCCATTCAGTTAATTCATGGTTCAAATTCAAACATTTCATCAAGCCATTAACGCCGCAGCAAACAAAAAAAATGTTTTTCTTCTCGAAAAAAGGAAGCAGATCCCTCTGGCGTTGTCTGTAATGTGAGACCCAGACATCACATTGGAGAAGCTTCCATTTCTGCAGTCTTGATCCTAGAAGTTCTGCCTTTTCCATTGAGAAGTCAAGATCTCGAATGAGATTACTCAATTCCGCTTGACTCAGTATGTGCGGATTATCATCTTTTTCCTCAAAATCATAGGATGTGTAAAGCTTATTGCTTTCTTATTTTTCCATACTGTCTTGATCTACTTCAAGCTCATAATTTTGAGGTGGAGTAGAAACTGGCAATCTATCTAAATGTGAAATAGGTCGAATAGCCGATGGAAGATTCGGGTATTGAACTGTTTCTGAACTGTTTTTTTTTCCATTGATATTGACATTGACGTTTTCGAAATTATAGCACGGCATACAGCTATTACACCAAGAATAATAGCATAGGGGAGGCTATATGCTATTGGGGAAGTCACCAATAGTAACCATCAGAGGAAGTTTAAATGCAGTCCTTATGCAATGATGCAATTAGATAATGCAGCCAGTCGTTAGATTATAGACAAATCTGCAAGCTCGGCCACATCACAATTCGTATACAGCTGGTTAAAATATGCAGTTTTTAGAAGAGTCTGCGACAGCGGCACCAGACTGGCCGGAGAGATCCCGAAATTTATCGCTGATGGCACATGCCTGGGATAGCATTGATTGAATCATTGGGCGATTGCCTCGGCTCTCAGTATGTATGTATCATGCCAGGGATACCTCTCCACAAGAAGATGTAGGTTATATAATTCGATCCTTTCCGCGCAGAATATATAATCTGGTACTGCACCTATTCAATATATTTTTTTGTACCAAATTTTTGTAGCTCGAATTATCGGATTTTTTATTATAATATAATAATGTCATGCTATACGCAAAAATTAGAAAATAACTGTAAACCAAAGAAAAAGCATAACTATATCAAGAGGACAGAAAATACAAAATAACATAGAAATAAATTATTTTTAAATAATAGAAAATGAATGAGAATTCCTAAGAATATCGAAAGTAGTAAAAAAAAGTAAGACCAACTATATCATATATAGGGTGATTTTTTAATGCGTCCGAGCTTTAAATTTAAATAAAATAACAACCAACATCCAATTTATTTAAAATAAATAGACAAAGATTAATATATACAAAATTCCAATCCAATGAATCCAATTCCAATTCCAAAGAATCCAATATAGTGGAAATTTTTAGATATTAATATTTGCTAATTTATTTAAAATGAATTTAAGTTCATTTTATTTTATGTAAGATCAAGGGATTTCGGACAAATATCCACCGCGGCTACTATAAAGTGTCATTTTGTCAATTCAATTTCCGATCACTTTTTCAACTAATTGTGGTCTTATGTCTGCAATTGTCCGAGTTATTTTGGTTTCCAAGGCGTCAATAGTTGCTGGTTCGCCTGAATACACCAATTGTGTGCTTATGTTGTTAATGTTTACAACATAATTGTGTTCATGTGCGTTAATTTCAATATAACCTCAAGGAAAATAATCTAAATATTAAAGTAATCTAAATAAAAATAATCTAAAGGCCTTGGTGGCCAATCAACAGATCCGTTCCTCGAAATAATTTTATCACTGAATTGTTTCCTCGCTAAATCGATTATTGCGTTGGTTGTAAGACATGTGGAGTCATCCTGTTGAAATCACATCTCCTCCAAGTCAAAACCATTTCAAATTCGGAATAAAATAATCATTGATCATCGCTCTGTAACGATCCCCCGTCAACGAATTGATTAATTTGTATCTTTATCAATACTGCCAGCAATAAGGTCGATATTTTCTTCGGAACGCACAGTTTTTGTCTTGTTTTTGATTTAATATTGAGCAGTGTGAAATGCGTTCGGATTTTGTCGACAATTCGGTATATAAATCAGTCGGATGGACAGATGCACAGAACACCGATTTTGATAATAAATTTGGACAATCTGCAAGCATTGCTTTAATGTTAAACATTCCATGATAATTTGCCTGACATCTGATAGGCCATGATGACATTTGGTATGATCATTTGACTGCGACCTCTATTGAAAGTTCGGATACACCAAAAAATCATCCACGAATCAGACACGAATTAATACAATGGAAATGCGATTCTTACGTAAGATCGAGAATAAAACAAGAAAAGGCGGAACAAGAAATTAAATTTACCGACAGAATCTACAAACAAAGCCAATAAATAAAAAATTGAGAGGGGGCAACTTTGATGGTCTGGACACATGTGTAAAATACCAACAAACTAAGGCAGTATACGAAACGAAAACAACTGGGCAAAATTATAGGCAGGCCCATAAATAGGTGAATTAAAGGGATTGTAGAAAGAGCAAAAAGATGGATGATACGGCAAGACAATCAATTTAAATAAAAAGCCTTACACCTGAAGGTAGAAAGGTATAGGAATAAATAAAAATAAAATAATTTAAAAATTAAAAAATACTTCTCTAAGGTACATTATTCAGGAATGTAACAAAAGTTATATTATAGTTCAAATTACTTTTGGAATTTATAATTTTCCAGCTGCAAACCTAAAATATCTGCACATAATAAATTTTAAAAGTCTGTATTTTTGTAAGCCGTTTTAGCAAAGGATATTATATAAATATCCTATATATTTTTAATGCTATATAAATACGTGCAAACTAAAGAAAAAAAGATCTAATAAAATTGTTTGAGAAAACCGATTTAGAAAAAAAAGATAAACCGTAAAAACAAAAAATTCGAAGAGATTTACCACTAAACACCAAATCGCTTTTTCAAACTTTTCTACGCACGTTCCTCTAACCATGTTAGCATCATCAGGAGATGATTTAACCTAATTCTAAAACTAAACTATGTTCTATTTATATAATAACCCTACCTAATGAAGCGTTAAAAATCAAGAACCGCGAAGTTTATTGGGCCTTACATTAATAATTGAAAAAGTTGACTGAGCAGAATAGGTCCTTCATCCCGATTCTTGGTTTTCTTACATTTTTCTATTTGAATGCTGTCATATACATCCAAAATGCCCTATTGTTATTTACACTTTTAACCAGTCTTAAATTGCGAATATCTATATTGTGGTCATATTTGATTGCATGTTGGGTAACACAAAATGTTTCATTTCTCCCATATCTAATGTGGGCAATGTGTTCTTTATATCTCGTTAAGATGGATATTTTTGTTTACCCCATATACCTTCGATCACAATCCAATCCTTAATGTCTACTTTTCTCAAAATTTTGTCTAGCCCTCATATTAATTGGGCATCAAACTGCATTACCATTAATTCATTTTTGTTCTGATCCTTTTGAGAAGTCGAAGATTCTTTCAATAATTTTCTAAACTTATGTTTTCTAATTAATTTATCTACTATGTTCTTATTATAATAGGTTACCTCCCTAATTAATTTTAATTCTTTGTTATAATTATATTTGCTTAAAGGAAAATTTATTAACCTATATACCTAAAATTAATTACTAAAATTTAAACTAAACTAAACTTTAAATGTATCTCGAAGTGCAGGTATTTTTTTCTAAAAATATCAAAATCCAATATATGTTTATTGGTTCTACTGACTAAAACATCCAGAAATGATAAACTATCGTTATTTTCGAGTTCATGTGTGAATACTATGTTTTGGGATTTACTATTTACGTACTTAATAAAATCATCTAAGATTTCATTTTTTGAATCGAAAATTGCAAAAACGTCATCCACATATATCAAGCATACCTTCGGAAAGTAATTCAATTAATTCTTCGTCTCGGTTCCAAATATACTGATGAATAAGTTGGCTTACAACGATGACTTATTGAGAGCTGCTGATAAGGGAAATAAGGTTGTAGTAACGAACAAATCTGATTACTTTGAACTAGTTGAAAAATTAATTCAAGACAGCCCACATAAAAAATAACCTAAAAATCCATCATCAAAAATTGTTAACGAAGTCAGAGATACATTGAAATCTTGTAACAGCCTTATTTATCCTTCTCTGAAAAACAAACTGCATATTTTTAATCCAAAAGTGCCAAGATTATATGTTCTACCAAAAATTCATAAACCAGGAAAATCAGTGAGACCAATTGTATCAGCCATTGATCCTCCAACAGAGAACTTGGCAAAATGGTTAAAACAAGAATTCTACCAAATGAAAATCTACCAAACCAACTACCTTCTTGTTCTGTGATAAAATCAACAAAATTAATAGAAAAATTCAAAAACACACCTCTACAAGAAGGTGAGGTCTTGGTTTCCTTTGATGTATCATCGTTGTTTCCGAGTGACCCGATTCCACATACTTTGAAATACCTGAGAGAGTTACTCGAGTTAAGCGATTTTAATAACAAGATTGTTTCCGAGTATATCTCCTTAACAAGATATTGTATGAAGCAGGTTTTAAGAACTACAAGAAGGAACGGCACTGGGCGATCCCGTGTCACCCTTCTTAACCAACTTATTCATGAGTAAATTTGAATCCGAAGAGACAGATGAATAGATGAATAGATGAATACTTTCCAAAGGTATGGTTAAGATATGTGGATGACGTTTTTGCAATTTTCGATTCAAAAAATTGAAACTTAGATGATTTCAATAAGAACTTAAATAGTGAGTCCCAAAACATAGTATTCAAGCATGAACTCGAAAATAACAACAGTTTACGATTTATGGATGTTTTAATCAGCAGAAACAGTAAAAATAGGTTAGATTTGAATATTTTTAGAAAAAACACCACTTCGAGATACTTTCCTAAGGATTAGAATCACTGCTCCAAAATAAGATGTCTAGTTTAAATTTTATAGTAAATAGATTAATCAATTTTCCATTAAACAAAGATAATTATAACAAAGAGTAAAATTAATTATGCAAGTATCCAAAGTGAATGGTTATAATAAGTACATTGTAGATAAATTGATAAGAAAACATAAGTTTAGAAAATTATTGAAAAAATCTTCGACTTTTCAAAAAGATCAGAACAAAAATAAATTCATGGTAATACCGTTTGATACCCAATTAACACAAGGGCTAAACAAAATTTTGAAAAAAGTGGACGTTAACATTGTGTACAAACCATATAATAAATTAAGAGAAGTCATGAGTAATCCAAAGGATAAAGTAGATCAACATGAAAAGTCAGAGATTTACAAAATTAGTTGTCAAGATTGTGATCGAAGGTATATTGGACAATCAAAAATATCTATATTAATATATCTATATTAACGAGATATAAAAAACACATTGCCCACGTAAGATATGGGAGAACAATAAGATATAGAGAGCAATAGGGCTTTGGATACACATGGAAGTATTCAAATAGAAAAATGTAAGAAAATCATGAACCAGGATAACCTGGAACCTATAACGGAACCTATTCCGTTCAGTCAACCTTCTCAATTATTAATGTAAGGCTAAAAAGTAATTTGGTGTTAGGTGGTAAATCTCTTCAAGTTTAGTGTTTCACACCGAAAGTTCCAATAGAAGAATTGATCGTAAAAACAAACTTGATTTGTTTCATTATTGCTGTAAATGAGAGTGTGTTTAATTGTCAGGAACTATAATAATAAATAAAGACTGTAAAAAAAATGATTATCTAATTGATCAAAATAAATTGAAAAAAAAATCTTTCAAGAAGTATATCTTTAGATACTCGTAAAATATTGAAAGAGTTAAAATGGGTCGCCCCATTCTTCTGAAACTTTAAGTTCGAAATGAAATGCTACAGGTATTTCAACTTTCCTAATGGAAACTGACAGCTGTTTCCGACTATGTCGATGCTTTGTGTGCGTTTTCCGCCTAAAATTTCTGAATTTCCCATTACATAAAGCGATTGAGATTGCCGAAACCGAAAATAAATAAGTACCCGTCGAATCAAAGGGGTTATATGTTCCGCGTTACCTTTCAGTCAAAAATAATATGCCGCAAATGCAGATTTTACAATTTAGTAGTGCAGAAAGTTAAATTTTACAGCTGGAAAATTTCGACAACTCGAAATGCTAAAAACTAAAAGCTCGCGATATATAGCAGATGTATAATTTTTCGAACTTTTACATGGTACAACGGTCGGTATTTATGTATCCGGAATAATAAATAAAAACAAATATTAATCATTGAAAATGGTTTTATGATAATAATTAAAACACTTGGTATTTGTTTCACAATATATTCAAGATATTCTCTAACATGTTTCGGCCTCGCGACCATTCTCAAAGAGAGTTATGTATAAACTAAACTAAAGTTTCAAAGTGCTGTCTAATGGAAGTCGGTTTTTTCATCTCGTTAAATTTATTACACTATCAATAATTGGAGTATTTCCGAAGTCTAGCTGGGTGTTTGTTAGGTTTTTGCCGTCGTATATGGCTTTTTTAATTTCGAAAATTTCCAGGTAATTTAACAGCCTGCTTTTATTGCAGCTATGTATTAATTTGGTATTATTAATGTTAAAAAAATGGTTCTGGTCTATACAATGTTCGGCAAAGCCCGTCTTTCTCTGATTGTGTAAAATTGAATATTTATGTTCTTTTAGCCTATCATTGAGCGATCGGCCCGTTTGGCCTATATAAATAGCGTCACACATATTACATTTAATTTCGTATACTCCAAATTTGTCACAAAATGTTGCTCTTTCTTTGTTATTGTTTAACATCGATGTAAGATTATTCTTATTAACAGAGATAATATTAATATTTTCGTTCTTTAACTGATTTGTGATTCTTGAACTTAATTTGTGAATATAGTTTATAGCATGCCAATTTTTAGAATCTTTTTCGGGTGTTGCGGCATAAAAATGTTTGGTGTTGTTTTTCTTAATCTTGTTTTTTATCATTTTATCTATGATGCTTGGCTGATATCCATTATTCCTTGCGATATTTTTGATAATATTAAGTTCTTTTTCATAGCTGTCTTTTTTAAGTGGAATCGTTAGAAGTCTGTGGGTCATACTATGAAAAGTGGACATTTTTACATTCCATGACTGATTTGACCTTGCGTGAATAATTATATCGGTATACGTGGGTTTTCTAAATATTTCGAATTCTAATTTATTCGGTGTTCTTATTATTTTTAAATCTAAGAAATTTAATGAATTATCCGTCTCTGTTTCTATTGTGAACTGGATTTTTGAGTTTACACTGTTTAAATATTCAAGAAATTGATCCAATAGTCTTTCTGTACCGGTCCATATGCAAATAATATCATCGACATACCTGGCCCAAAAATGTATGTGTCTTGTATAATTTGTGTCGCTAAATAAATTGTTTTCAAAATTAGCCATATAAATTTCTGCCAGGAGGGGGCTCAGGGGGCTTCCCATTGGTAATCCATTCGTTTGTTGGTAAAATTTTGAATTGAACAGAAAATAATTTTGTTCGGTACATACATTGATAGCTTCTATGAGAGCATTTTTGTGTACGATTTCAAGATTGCATTCATGAATTCTTTCAGTGAGGATATTTTTAAGATCTTGTACCGGAATGGAGAAACGGAATGGTGACAAATCTGGAGTATACGAAATTAAATGTAATATGTGTGACGCTATTTATATAGGCCAAATGGGCCGATCGCTCAATGATAGGCTAAAAGAACATAAATATTCAATTTTACACAATCAGAGAAAGACGGGCTTTGCCGAACATTGTATAGACCAGAACCATTTTTTTAACATTAATAATACCAAATTAATACATAGCTGCAATAAAAGCAGGCTGTTAAATTACCTGGAAATTTTCGAAATTAAAAAAGCCATATACGACGGCAAAAACCTAACAAACACCCAGCTAGACTTCGGAAATACTCCAATTATTGATAGTGTAATAAATTTAACGAGATGAAAAACCGACTTCCATTAGACAGCGCTTTGAAACTTTAGTTTAGTTTATACATAACTCTCTTTGAGAATGGTCGCGAGGCCGAAACATGTTAGAGAATATCTTGAATATATTGTGAAACAAATACCAAGTGTTTTAATTATTATCATTGTTACTATGTTTCACCAAGAGCCAACCGCGCAATCAATCAAAAATGGTTTTATGGTATTTTCAAAATATTATCTACACTTTCGAATACGTTAAACCAATTTTCATAGTACTTTTTCCATTCCGATTGAGGTATCTCTCAAACATGCATTTCGAACGAATCAACTGCTTTTTCTGGCGACGAGAATCGTTGACCACGTTGTTTATTCTTCACGGACGGAAATAAATAGAAACCATTGAGTGCCAAATCGGGACTGTGCGGCGGATGACCCATCAATTCGATGTTTTAACCAGTCAAATATTGAGTTGTTCGGTCCGATGGGTAAGAACTCGCATTGTCAGGGTGAAGAATGATCCAGCGTCGCAAGTTATTTTTTCTTACTGCTTCAAAGATTTCTGGCAAGAAATGGTTGCGTACCATTCAGAATTGACCATTGTACGATTCTTTAGTGGCACTGTAGCCACGTGCTCATTTATCCCAAAAAGACAAGCGACTATTTGCTTCGAAGTGCTTCTTCAACGAACAACTTTTGTAAGGATTTGGCTCAGTTTGAAACCCATATAGTAAACTGCTGTTTACTTTCGGCCCATACGCATAGATCCAAGATTATTCACCAATGTAGATCTTATACACGGCTTTTGACACACCATGATTATATTTTTTGAGCATTTCTTTGCATGATATGTCACATGACAATGTTGCGTTATCAGTTCGTGCATCAGTATCGATGTTTTCTGGCACAACTGATTTTGGTCGACCTTCTTTCCATTCGTCCATAAGCATTTCACTAAATCAATGATATACGACGGCCAACGATATCACTGGTTTTGTGAATTCACAAAACCAGTGATATACAGTGGTTTTATATAGTGCTTCGTCACGAATAAAATTCGAAAGAAGTGAGTTGATCGATGCATTATTGTTGAGATAATCCACATCGAAAGTTGTAGTAAATCATTGCGCGAAAATGTTCTCGAGTTAATTCCAGTTTTTGACTAAGATGAAATTTTCAAGTTACTAAACAACACAAATTGCGTCAGACAAAACGTTCTGAGTACGTATACAGTTAACAATCTCAAACTTTTCGATGTATATGTCAGATGGCGTCTAGCAACACCATTGTTGCCAATTCTAGATACATACACAGCAACCCTCGTAGAAATAAATTGTAAGTCACTGAAATTGAATATAAATATACAGTAGTGGACAATAAAATAAGAGTGGCGAAGTCTTATTAATAAGTTTTATTTGAACTTATTTTTACGTTGTTTCTAAGACAATATTAATTTTCCAGAATAAATTTACCAAACATTTAAAAGGCGTACATAGTATTAGTTTGAATATAAACAATTACTTTAATCATATCATAGGTCTATATAATTTTTGTAACATATATGAGAATGCTTTTTTACGTTTGATTTAGGTTGATATTAAAACACCTTTTCAGTGAAATCATGGGATCATTGAAACTATTTGTACCTGACTTTAAACTGGAAAATGTAGGAATTACCACAACACCGTAGAGGAGGTATTTCCGCAGTATTCTACGAACCTTTAAGGGTAGTATACCTTTAAGGTAAGTAAAGTATTTAAGTTGATTTTAAATAAAATGGCAAGTTCTAATCGTCGATTCTGCAAAAATCCAGCAAATAAGTTTTCCTGTATATGCAAACGATTTATTTTAAAGTCACCAGCTAGATCTATATCCGAGAAAGCCAAACAAGCCTATACTTTATATTTTAAGTGCCAAATTATAGATCAATATAAAATTGGACTCTTCATGTTTGAGTGTTTGAGTTGTCACACACTCATTTAATGCAGTGGATGCATCGCTAGAAAAATTCTATTTTTGTTTACTGTTCCTATGGTGTGGAGAGAACCTACTGACCATGTAAGTGATTACTACTTTTGCATCACTAAAACAGAAGAGATTTCAAAAAAGCAAAGGGATAAAATTTAGTATCGAAATTTGTATTCTGCACTTAGGCCAGTTCCAGGAACTACCGGTACCTATTGTGTATTTAAAAATGGACAACATATTTCCCGGTGATTCTAATTCTTCATCAGGATCTGATCCACAACTTCCTGAGAACACCAGTTGTAACCCAACATTTTTAACAACTGCCAGCGACTAATAACTCAAAATGAATTAAATGATTTGGTACGTGACCTGGAATTGTCAAAACAAAAATCGGAACTTCTTGGTTCCAGACTTCAACAGTGGAACTTGTTGGATAAAAGTAAAGTGTTTCACTTTATCGGAAACGGAATGTAACATTTTCGAGTTTTTGTAAAATGAGAGGAATGCTATGTGTCTGTTGTGATACTGATGGTTTAATGAATGAGCTTAATATAGAACATGTATCTTCTGAGTGGCGTATTTTCACAGATTCGTCGAAATACAGCCTAAAAACAGCCATGCTTCACAATGAAAACAAAAACCTCATCTATTCCTTTAGCCCATTCAGTGACAATGAAAAAAACCTATGAAAACTTAGTAACTATAGTAAATTGCGTTAAATATGAACAGTATGAGTGGGATATTTGTGGGGATTTATAAGTGATAGGTGCTAGAACTTCAAGGGGGTTTTACAATGTATTGCTGTTTTTTGTATCTATGGGGCAGTAGGGCAACAAAAGAACATTACAGTAAGAAAGATTGGCCTCGTAGAACTTCTTTTGAACTTGGTACTTCAAACATAAAATATGCTTTATTAACCCAAAAATGGTGCATCTGCTGCCTTCCCATGTTAAGGTTCGATTAATGAAAAACTTTATCAAAACCAATGGACAAAGAAGACTCAATTAAGTGATGCAAAACTAAAAGAAGGTATATTTATTGGACCTCAAATAAGTCCAGGCATGCCGTCACAACATATCGCAACATCTCTATCCTCCAGCTTCCCGTAGAAATAATCATCAGTGCAATCATAAAGGCGTTGAATAAAACTGGGCCCATAAGACAGCCATGCCTGACACCGGAAGCGATTTGAAAAGAATCTTTTATTTTACCATTGTAGACACTGGGTCTGTTATTAACCTGAAAGCTTTTACGGATATTGATGAATTTATGAGAAATGGCGAACTTTGCCATAATCTACAACAAGGCATCACTATTTACTATGTCAAATATATTTGTAATATAAGCGAACGCAATGTGCATATTATGTTGTCATTCAATAGCTTTTTCTTGTAGTTGATGGATGCAGAAAATCATGTTAACGATTAATCGCCTTGATCTAAAACCACTCTGAGTATCCGGAAAAAATTGATCTATATAAGGGAGGAATCAGATTATCGCAATTTTAGCAAGACCTATCACAATTTTAGCAAGTATTTTATCGGCCTCTGCTAGCAAGAATATACCCCTTATAGTTCAATAACTATAGGGGTATATTCTTGCAATCAGTCGGGTTGGTTCCCTCTCTTTTTGAAAATGCCAACAATGATTGCATCCCAAAAATTTTGTGGCACCTTCCCCTGCTCTCAAATAAGGTCAAACAATATTTAAGTTGGGATCTAATATCGTCTCCGAGGGCTTTATATAATTTTCCGGATATTACGTCCATATCCGCTGCCTTGTTGTTTTTGGAGCTGCAATGGCTGCTGCTATTTCGCTATACATTATGGGATTGCTTAACCCCTTAGCACATTTTCATTACATATCAATTGGTTCCAAATTGACTTGTAAGTTCAGAATGTGTTCTTTTCACCTAGAATTAACATCGTTGTCATCTATCAATAAACGCCCATGGGTGTCCCTGATTTGGGAAGACTTATTCGTAAGACCATATACTTCCTTAATAGCCTGGAAGAAACATCTACTGCCATTTGTATCAGCAAAATGTTGGACTTCTTTGGCTTTGGTTTTTTTTTAAGGCCTGCGTTTTTTGCTCAAGAATAGTCTCAAAGTTGTTGCCGGAATCTTAAAACCAATCAATTCGTTTCTTTTTTTTTTTCTTTTTCTTCATCGACCTGAAAGAAAAGAAATAACAGATCGGACAATGACAGCTGCACTCGCTGTACTATTAAAAGACTGGTGTAAGAACTGCTATTATCCACAGGTGACGCAATATTCCACTTCTCTAATCCAATCATGTGAACGAGACAATTTCTACATTCAAGCTTTACTACATTTCACTAATATTGAGGGATAATTAATGATACTCAAAGAATCAAAGATGAAGCTGACACTGTTCGTGTCTTCTAAAAATGCTAAAACATAATAAATACAACAGAGAGCACGAAAACTGCATGAAATAAACTAAGAGACACAGCTTTAAATACTGCTTGGAAAAAGTGCTGCATGTTTGCTTTAAATGTTAAATGATTTTTTTCAGCCATTGGACAATGGCTGGTAAAGAACTTGTTCGCTTGCTCCATAAACGATTTTATTCAAATTCGATGAAAATCGAAAAGAACCTAAACAACATAAAATTTTATATTTATTCAAATTAAAAAACTAACAGGTTCATCTCTCCAATATACAAACAAAGACGCCATCGAAAACATTGGTTTGGATTATAAGTAGTCCAAAAGGGTCGAAATGAATTTCCATAGGTCACGACTCTTCTGTAAAGAAGAATATGGAGAAGAAGAAAGAAGATTGTCATTGTCTCTTATCTCGTTTTACTTGTTCCTTTCTCTTTCCACTTCTTATCTCTTTCTCTTCTCCTTTTCCCACTAATTAAATTTATTATTATTAATTTGATTTTGATTTCCTTCTGATCCATTCATTACCAACCTGCCTTTCTTCAAATATATTCCTGCATAGTTTCCTTTCTCATACTTCAAATTATGTTTGCTCTATGTTATTGTATATAAATGTTTCAAAAACATGTAACTACTGGTCTTACAATTTCCATAGGTCACGACTCTTCTGTAAAGAAGAATATGCAGAAGAAGAAAGAAGATTTTCATCGTCTCTTATCTCGTTCTACTTCTTCCTTTTTCTTTCCACTTCTTATCTCTTTCTCTTCTCATTTTCCCACTAATTAAATTTATTATTATTAATTTGATTTTGATTTTCTTCTGATCCATTCATTACCAACCTGCCTTTTTTCAAATATATTCCTGCATAGTTTTCTTTCCCATACTTCAAATTATGTTTGCTCTATGTTATTTTATATAAATGTTTCAAAAACATATGTAATTACTGGTCTTACAACTGTTTGTTTATAATTATTTTTGCTCCCTTGGAAATGCCCTTATTGGTTCAATATTTCAGGCTAGTTTGTTGGTAAGTACAATTTCCAAACATTCAAGGAGGTTCTCAAATTTTTGCTCAATGCATCCTGGAAGTTCAAATAATTCCCTTCAGACAGTTTCCATTTAAATTTTTATCTAGATACCGTAAAACGAGATTACTTTGAACAGGTTTTGGAAGTTTTTGTAGGTAACTTTTTTGGACATCCTAAATTCCAACTTATGTTAAAGATCCAAAGCGTAAGGGTTGCTTTGATAAAAAAAATAATATTGTATGCATTGTACATGGAATTAAATAAAAAAGAACGATTTTTTATAAATCGTCATCTTTATTATGAAAACATTTTACATAAAAACATCTGTACAAAGGTACTACTATAGGCACTTAATCAGTCTTATAATTATCATTGAGATCAAAATCAACTTGAGTAACATAACAATCAAGTTTGGCAACATTGTAATTATCTAAAACAAAAAAATTGAGCAAAATAGAAAAAAGTTAAAAATAATTATAGTCTGTGCCGTTCTCGCACACCGTACATTCATAGGCAGGATTAGTCGAGCCTTAATTACACATGCCAAAAACCCATTTTTTGCAAGAGATGCTGCATACCCAGTCTACAAGATGGCGGTAGAACCGGTAGTCACATTTACGGATGTAAAAAAGGTTGTTGTCCACCCTACCCTTCTTGCCCTTCTTTATTCCCTACTTGGAGACTAAATTAATGATAGGAACATCTTCATCAGCAGAAGTCGCCTCTTTCGCAGGTGGTGCACCAGAAGTTGAGGGGATTAGCGAAGAGATCGGGTCATCTTCGATAGCTGAGAGACTCTCAACAGCTGAGACATCGTCTTCGATATATGGAGTATCATCGATAGTTGAAAAATCTTCTTGGCTTGGTACAGACATGTGCATTCCTGGTTTACGAATAAATTTCTTTCCTCTTTTGTGTCGATCCTTTCAGGGTTGTAACCCCTTCGTGTGTAACTTTTAAAAACCCCAGCAGACTGTTATCGTGAATATATCCAGTTTCGCCTGGAAGCTTTTTCAAAACAGCTTCTGGATCGAAAGGGCAAAGACCCGTAGTTGTGAAGGAGCTCTGTAGATTTTTCATTATATTGGAAGCCAATGTATTCATCAACGTCTTCAACAGCATAGGAAACTGTGTCTTAGAAATGGCGCCACGTGTTCTTGATTATTTTCTCCAATTGTTCAAAACTTTTCTCCATTGTTTCTTTAAAGGGCCATATACATCCACATCCAGAGGTTGCATCATGTGAGTAGAGTTTGGTGTCAGAGTCGTAAAATAAATGTTGTTTTCTACTGCAGTCTTGATGAGTTTGGGTAAAAAATGAGAAGCCAAATTATCACCTATGACAACAGCTTTTTCATTTCCTGCTCTGTGTTTCTAAATGTTAGATAGCAATATTTTGAAGAACCAAACCTCGAACAAGTTCATGTCAAACCAGCCGTAATTACTGTTCCTATAAATAGGTTCAGGTGGGCCACCCTCTGTCTAGTTGTAATGATGCTTTGATTTGTTGACAACCATAGGAGGAATGAGTTTTCCGTCAGCGGTGCCACAAAACATGATGCTGACTGATGATTTCGAATACTTCTGGACTCTTTCGACACACTAGACCTGGACATGTCTCGTCTAAAAGCAGCCTCAAATTTTCGAAAAACTATATGATTTCGTTAGGGCCCACTGATGCCCCTGAAGTATTGATGTTTGTATCGAGTCTCTGCGTTAGGTTGTTCCGAGTTGCAAAGTCGATCACAAAGTCATAGCCAGGTAAGTTGTCTTTCGACTGTTTTATAACCCTACCTTCCTTGCTGATAAACATTTGAATGATGGTTTGGATGTCGACCTTTGCCAAAGGGGAAACCCCAGTTTGCTAGAACACTCAAGGTATGGGCTAATAGTTTCTCACTCTGAGGCGTCAGAACAGTGGAATGGCCCGGCTTCCCTTCATGTATGCGATGGATCTCCTTATGAATAGTGGTCCTGTTAATTTTATACATCTTGGCAGTAGCAACCTGGGTAAGTGTACCCGCCCTCACTTCTGCAACGGCTTTTGAAAGGTCTTCATCACTGTAATTTTTATAAAAGGTATATATCTTTGCTCCCGCCGTTTTCCTATAGATAGCGTTAGCGGCAAGTAGTCGTCCAAATAAATACGCCAGAGTCAGCAGGCAATACATTTGGGCATCTTGTAGTCATAACCCCATAGCACCAATAGTTGATTTGTGTTTACATCATAAAGTTATTCGCGATTAAAACAAATTCTCCTCATTTGCGGCAGGTGTTAATTTATCTATTTAATATGAAGAAATCTGCGGCAGAGGCTCAACGAATGCTCTCAGACACTTATAGCGGGACCGCTATGAGTAAAAGAACGTATCGTGAGTGGTTTCAACGCTTCAAGATCAGTGATTTTCACGTCGATGATCGGCATAATGGTGGAAGAGCGAAAGTTTTTAAAGATAAAGAATTAGAGGCATTGCTTAATGAAGACTCGTGTCAAAGTCAAGAAGCGTTGGCAAGATCATTGAGAGTGGCCCAACAAGCAATTTCAAAACGTCTCAAAGACCTGGAAATGACCCAGAAACAAGGACATTGGATGCCATACGAGTTGAACCAGTTCTTTGCTTGTGAACATTTGCTTGAAAGGCAAAAACGGAAGGGACTTCTGCATCGCATTATGAATAGGGACTAGAAATGGGTTTATTACGATAACCGTAAGCGTCGAATAATATGGGGATATCCCGGCTACGCTTCCAAGCCGATGGCCAAACTGAATATTCACGACTCCAAGATCATGCTCTGTATTTGGTGGGACCAACTCCGTATAGTGTATTATGAGCTGTTAACGCAATTAATGCGTTAACGGTCGCAATACAAAAAAAGTAACGATAAAGTGATTTTGCAATATGACAATGCTCGGCCCATGTTGCGAAAGTGGTCAAAACATACTTAGAAACCTGGCTGACCAGCACTTCCGGTGTTATGAAGTACTCAAAAATTACATCGATTCATGGATCGCTTCAAAAGATGACCATTATTTTCAACGCGGAATTCGACTGCTGCTTGAAAAATGGGAGAAAGTGGTGGCCAACAATGAAACAATACTTTGAATCATAGATGTATAACCAGTTTTTTACAATAAACCATTAAATAAAGCAAAATTTTAAAAACAACGGCGGGAACAAAGTTGTATACTTTTTAATTACCCAGTTTTGATTTATACGTACTGACCATTGTGATTCATTTGTGAGTACAAACGAACACAAGGTTAACCCAAAACAAATTAAAATACCATATTTACCACTAATTAACTCACAAATGCACATCTAGATACCTTAATATACCCAAACCAAAGTATGTTTACGTAAATAAAGCTATAAACTTACCGAAAATTAAAGATCCCAACGGTATTAAGCCATATTTATGTACCTCACAACAACACACCAAAGGCGAACACACGCTCGGAGTAGTCGGTAAATCAGGCGATCGCAATACTAACCACTCTACGCACCAACCGCCCGCCTCCAAAAGTCACGCGGGCTCGCTGCGCACACGTTTAAACCGTATCTTGGTGCTCTGATAAAGTAGCCCCAAAAATTGTCAAAATTACGCTTAATATCAATTTAAACCCGGCTTACCTTACAACACAACACAAATTTAGTTTTATATTGGTTTATGTCTAATGCTTTCTTTGTTGCACTTTCCATCAATTTCTTCGTAACGTTCCTTAGTTCATCCTTACTTCCTTCT